>NW_004624783.1:8961742-9022413 GCF_000247695.1 Heterocephalus glaber
AGCTGGGAGATGTGGGGCAGGGGCCAGGAGCAGCGGTAGGGATGGTGGCCCAAAAGCCCTTTCCTGTGGGCTGAGAGCAGCCGGAGGGATGGTGGCTCAGTAGCCCCTTCCTTTGGTCCGGGAGCAGTGGGATGGCGGCTCAGAAGCCCCTACCTTTGGGCCAGGAGCAGAGAAACAGAAGGTGGCCCAAAAGTCCTATCCTCTGGGCTGGGAGCAGCGGGAGGGATGGTGGCCAGGAAGCCCCTTTTTCTGGACCAGGAGCAATGGGACAGTGGCTCAGAAGCCCCTACCTCTGGGCCAGGAGCAGCAGGACTCAGTACTGTGGTCTGGTTGTCCAGTGTCCTCTGCATCTTTGTAGTGTGGAACCAGGTGGCTGTACAGAGGAGCGGGGAGGGGGGTGGTCCAGTGGATTGTTGCCGGGGCGCAGGCTGATTTGGCATCTTCCGTGCAGCTCAGGACCTTGATAGGGCGTGCACATACCTGCCTATCTGCAGCAGGCTGATTTGACATCTTCCGTGTGACTCAGGACCTTGGTAGGGCGTGCACAGACCTGTCTGTCTTCAGCGGGCTGATTCCACGTGTTCCTCAGGACTTGGGACCTCAGTAGGGCATGCGCAGACCTGCCTGTCTGCAGAGGGCTGCAGTAATTGTTAAAATTATAAAACTGTACACACCTCATTTCCCATAAAACATAATAAACAGAAATTTCAGGGGTAACTAAAAAAACCATCAGAGAAATGCTCAATAACAATCAAGCTCTTCACCTCAAACACCTCAGGGCTGAATACCCTCTATTTAAGCAACCATGCTGCTTGCATTTAGCAGCGATGGAATTGGTCAATGACACCAAATGGCTTTACAAAGCAACTTCTTAAACTTTCCTTTTGGGCCAAAGCCTTGGCCTGTGAGGATTCACATAGCCCTGCAAGGCCTGTAACAGTAGGCTTTGAAGGTTCCACAGTCTGGCCCTTCCTTCCCAGGCACGACAGACACATAAAATCTTCTGTCTTGTTACAATTTATATTTTAACATATGGAAGCATATTTTAAATACTCTTAAGGCATTCATTTATTAACACGTTCTTTGACAATATTTCACATTAGGTTAAAATTCAATTCAGTCTTTACATTTCTCTACTGAATTTGGCACCTCAGTGCATTACAGAAAAACACCTTCTCCAGCAACCAGTGTGACCAGCATCCACCTGGTAAGCCCCCCAGTCAGCCTCTTTGTTCCCTAAATGAACCACCTAGATGTTAATACTGCTCTGCTACAAGGTAAAAGCTCCTAACTTAAATTTATTGGAAAAGGAGTGAAACTTCTGCAAAATGCACTTTTAAAAAGAGGTACTTTTTGCTTATGAAAAGAAACCAGTGAATCTTCTAACAATAATAAAAGGGAGTATTTTACAGTTAAGCACATGATTTGGAGTGAAGAATTTCGACATTGCTCTGCTGGTCCAGGGTGTTAATACTCTTCTTGTTCCTCCTGTGGGCCCCCTTCATCAGGTATCACAAAGCCTTCGTCTGTGGCATAGAGAATGTCTACAATCCTCTGCAATACAGGATCATTTCCCCCCTCATTCTCCTGACAAATCAATTCAATTTTCCTTGGCTTTCCGAAGTAGAAATCTCTTTCTTTCTCCAAGTCTTCAACAGTAAGTTTCAATACATTGACCTGCTGCATCAGTTCAGCTGCTTCACCATCCCTGTTGCCCACACTAGGATTCTTCCGCACTACCCCTGGGCCAGCCTTAGGAGTCACAGTAGTTCTCTGTGTTGAAATGGGTCTCTGTGGAGCTGCACTGCTAGAGCTGAGAGGTTTCTTCGGTTTATTCAGAGCTGGAGCAACAAGGGAAGGAGCCACTGCGGTTTCCTGACCTTGTCTGACAACTACAGGGTCGTACTCTTTTCCATTGTAGTTTGCATTAAAAAACTTCTTGAACCACTCAACGAATTCAAAATTGTCCTAAAACTTTCCTTTTACTAATTTATCCACAGGAATTATTCTGTCAATACCCATCCTTTTAAAACCTGCTTGCAGTATTTTGAAGTTCTGGATATATTCATGTTCTAGCATAGCTTGGAATTTCACTTTCTTCAAGGCAATGGAGCCAGGGAAAAGCATGTCCATAAACTGACGATAGGCAGCCCCTGAGCACAACTGTTCAATCTTTGTCAGATTCAACTGCAGAGACTCATTGATCCAGGCCAGCACGTCATGTCGACTTAGATTATCACTGGTGACTGACGTTGAGTATACATTCACTGCCATCTTCAGCTCTCAAGGGAACCGCGTCCACAGCCCGCGCCCGGCTCCGGTTCCGTCTTCGTCTCGTTCAAACACCAGACCCCGCCTGCCCAGCCGTGCAATGACCTCACACGCACCCCCCCATCCCCGTGACGCACAGACTATCAACCTGCTTCTTTTGTTCAACATTATGTTTCTGAGATTTCTCTGTGTTGATACATGTAGCTCTACTCATTCATTTTAACTGTGAATAGTATTTCAATGCATAGCTTATCTGTTTTCTTTTCATAAGTGTTCAGGTGATTTTTTATGACTAGAAACAATGCCACAGTGAACAATGCCATGTGTGTTCCTTTTATAGTTCTGTGAGTTTTTCTGCCGAGGGACCAGGGGTTATTGTGAGCTGCTCAAGTCAGCAGGGTAAGGGTACTTGAAGCCTCTGAAAGCCTCATACACTAAATGTGGGTATTGTACGAATAATACCTTTTTCTCTTTTTGCTAAGATGTGAGAAGTTAGGAAGCACTGGTCTAGAGCAGTAGTTCTCAAACTTTAGCATGCATCAGAATAACCTGGAGATCTTATTGTTGAAAATTTTTGATTCAGTATGTCTAGAGTGGGGCCCAAGTATTTGCATTCTAATAAAGTCCTAACTGTTGTTCATGCTTCTGGTCAGGTGACCTCTTTTGAGAGCCACTAGGATATATTTCTAGGAGATGAATGTGAGTTCCAATGATTTTTCAAATACATTTGCATTATTACAAGACATTGTATTATGTTTAGTATGTCATAAAATCTAGAAAATAATTTTAAAATAGAAATGATAAGATTCTGTAATCTAATATCCTGGAATTTGCAAGCTTTTGCATGAAAGTAAGGTGGAGAATATTTACAACATGCTCAGAACCAGCTTCCTCATAGTAGTAAATTTTGTATTCCCTTTTGAGTGGGCAAATCAGGAAGAGGGCTTCAAAAAGGCAATTAAATGCAAAAAGCAGTCCTTTCTTCCTTCCCCTTATCTTTATAGAGTAATCAATGAGTCCACTGCCAACTCACCAAGGAAGGAAAAGCATAAAAGGAAATGTTGCAATTAAAACCTTGTCAACCCTCAGCAAAGTTGCACAGTAATGAGCATGCGCAGTGATGAGCACCCCTTGGGCAGTCAGCTGCATCTCTGTTGAGTTCCACTCCCTTTCCTCTTTGTAGTAGTTTAAGAGTATGGCAGTAGAAGGTGGTCAGGTCATGGGATCATCACCCTTCAAAGGGATTAATGCTGATCCCATGGGGTTGAGTTGAAGGAGTAGATGTGTTCCTATGAAAGCAGCTTGTTGTAAAAGAGCAAGCCTAGTCCCTCCTGAGTCACTTGCTTCCTCTCTTGCTCTGTAAACTCTCTCTCATACTTAATGTCACCATGTGATGCCACCTGCTATGACTCAGCCATGTGACTCTCACTAGAGGCTGCCAGGTATAATCACCTGACCTTGGACTTTCAGCCTCCAAATTGTGAGCTAAATAAACCTCTTTTATTTATAACTTACCCGCCGTCTGGTATTTGTTCTGACAACAGAAAACAGACTAAGACACTGTGCCTTCCACTGCACCACATCCAGTGCTGGGTCTTCTCTGGATAGCTCTGCCTTCAGAACTTTTCTACCTTTTCCTTCTGCCTTTCCTGAAAGGCACTTGTTTCTTTCAGTTTGCAAGAATGACAGTCCACTTTTTTTTAAGTATTGAGGATTGAACCTAGGGCTGTGTGCATGCTAGGCAAGCACTTGGCCACAGGGCTAAATCTCCAGCCCTTTTAAAAATTCTTGTGTTGAGACAGAGTTTTGCTAGATTGCCCAGACTGGCCTCAAACTTGTGATCTTCCTGCCTCAGGCTCCCAGGCAGCTGGAATTATAAGCATCTGTCACTGCCTGGCAATAATCCACTTTTACCTTCACTAAAAAGAGGCCACTGAAATAAAATCTTGTGTAAGCAGCAATTCAGATTTGCAGGAAGACATGGTTCTGCAATGGACCTTTACTTTTCCCTTCAGCCCTAAAACACACTTGCCCTGGATTCACAGAGAGTGAAGCAGCCCAACCTCCATCTTGCCCATCTTATAGAACTTAACCTTCCCTGACAGAACATGAGGACTCTTCTTTGGCTGCAACTTCTCACTCATCCCAGATACGTGCTCAGTTCTTACTGACTTGAATCTGTTTACATTCATCCACCCCCTGCCTCTACCTCCATCCACATCCCCATACTTCTCATCTGGATTATTACAGTAGCCCTCTGATCATCCTTCATTCTTGTTCCCTTCCAGTCCATTCTTCACAAAGTGACCAGAGTGATCTTTACAAAGAACTAGATATTTCATTCTACTTCCCAGACCCTCCTGAAGTGGTGTCCCTTGGATCTTACAGTTAAATACAAACTTTTAGCAGGACCTGACCCTCCCTTGCCTGTCTGTACCACTACCTTGGATGGAGCTGCTTCCCATTAGGTGCACCAGGCTTCTCTCTCTTTTCCAAACCATTTGATTCTTTCCTGATGAAGCCTATGCACAGGCTCTGCTATTACACAAGAAGTTTTTTCCTCCTTCACCCCTTTGCTGTTCTTCCTGACTTGCACCCAACTTCAAGTGAGGCTTAAAATTCACTTCCACGGAAAGTCTCCCTGACCAGCCTTTGCCACCATGCTGGGCTTGGTTCCATGTTAAAAACAGCCCTGTAGCCTCCCTCCTCCTTCATGGTTCTCATATTTATTACTTGGTTTGCCTATGAGGCTATAAGCTAAATGAAGATGGAATTCTGTGCTCTTTTACTCTCAGGACTGAATTCCCAAGTCCTAAGATGGTGCCTGAGGGCCACTCAATAAATGCAGTAAATGACTGTGGTTGATGGATGCAAATTCTTGATGGCATTTCTACGTGTTGATTTTTATCACACACATATGCACACATTTCAGTTTCTTAAATTATGTACCTAGGTCAAACTGCCTTATTTAAAAACTTGGGCCCAATAGACCTTAGATTAAGTTTGTATGAACTATTTTTATGTCATTTAACCTGGAGCCACCCAATTTGTCACTGCCAAACAAATGGAACAATTTAATTAGCAAATCCTTCTATATATGGTTATTCTATCATTTTTTAGTAGTAATATTACTACTGCATGGTGTGTGACTTTGAATGTGTGTCTGTGTGTGGGGAGATTTTGTAGTAGAGACCAGCATTTCCACTTTTGTTGAACTTGGGAACATAGTTTACAGGAAGCAGGTTTTAAAAAAGAAGACAACAATGAAGTAGTAAAGTAACTTTTAAAGAGTACCATCTGAGACTCTGCAGGAGAACAGGAGCATAATGATGAGCTTCTAATATTAGAACTAATATAAATAAATCTCCAGGTCTATAGTTTATTGTAAAGGAAAACTAATATTTGAAGATTTAGATTTAAAATTAATTTTTGATTGAAGAACAAAATCCAGGAAGCCTGGGCCTATAGCATCTAAATAATTTTCAATAAAAATGTGAATTATCTTAAAGTCTATGACTTATAAAACATATATGATTAATCTGAAGCTATGAAACATAAAATAAATACAATATCATACATTAAATAGAGTTTATTTCTGAAGCATTTTCACAAGGTAAAATCCAAAGTGGCCTGATTCCATACACCATTCATTGACTGGGGATAGTCTTTGTGCTTTATATTAAGAAATTATTAAGCCTTTCCCACTCTTAGTTTCTCCATCTGGAAAAAAGGATATAATAATTACCCATCTTACCTAGCCTTTGATAGACTAAATGACATGAACTTGCCCTTGGGATGAAAAAGGCCTCCTTAATAGTCTTATAACTCCTTCAGCCTGTCTTGACCACACAGTAGTCTTTTAAAAATCTGTCAGGTCACCTTATCGCTTTGCCTCAAATCGCTGAGTGGCTCCTTATTTTGGTCAGAGTAAAGCACACCAGACCCTCCTTGATCTGGACCCTGCAGCCTCCCTGATGTCCTTCCTATTCTCTCTGCCCCATCTCTCCCAGCCATCCTGGCCTCCTTGGTGCTCTCTGGATTCCCAAGATGCACCTGTTGTGGGTCTTTGGGCTCATCCCTCACCTGCTCTAGGTCTTGTTCAGAGGGCACCTTCTCAGGGATGCCCACTGAGTGTCTTTTACAACACTGTACTCTGCTCCCATCTTCACCCTCTTCTTTGTGTTCTTTTTCCATCACTTTCAATTGGCTGTATTTTTTAATTGTTTTTCTCAGCTAAAATGTCAGCTTTATAAGGGCAGGAATCATTGTTTAATCCACTGATTCATTTTGAGGACCTAGAACGAACACCTAACAAATAGCATACCATGTGTATTTGTTGAGAAAATGAATTTTGAGTGGAGTAATGTAGTATATCACTCACATAACTAACACTGAAAACACATTGCCCAGCTTTATTGTTATATAATCAGAGGAAGAGATTTTTGCTCTGCTTTCTAAAAATATACAATGATGGGGTGCTGTGAGAAGAGAATGTTAGAAAAGAAAGGGAGAGAGGGGGAGAAAAAGGGGGAGGGGGGGGAGAAAAGGGGAAAGAGAGAGCCAGAAACAAAAGAGAAAGTAGAAGGAACAAAGATTAGGAGAAATTTGGAAAGAAATTAAAAATAACTCCAAAACCCCTTGATCTACTTTGCTTGTTCCTTGATGCCCAGTGTGGAGTGAACATTGAAACATGAGAAATTCAATGTGATGTAGATCAGGGTAGGCAAACTTTCTGTGTAAAGGGCCAGATGGTGATTACTTCAGGCTTTGTGAACATTTGGTCTGAGTGTCAGCTACTCAACTCTGCTATCAGAGTTTGAAAGCAATTATTGCAATTAAATAGGTATGGCTGTTGTCTTAGTTACTTTCTTGTTGCTAGGACAAAATACCAGACACCCACAAGTTAAAGGAGAAGTTTATTTTAGCCTGCAGTTCATAGAGGTTTCAGTCCATAGTGGACTGGCTCCAAGGCTGGGTGGCATGGCAGAGGGGCATGGCAGAGGAGAAACTGTCATGGCAGGGCAGACAGGAGGCAACCAGCAGTGAGCCTTCCTTTCCCTTTTATCTCATTCAGGCTACAGCACTATTGGTTAGTGCCACCCACACCTATGGTGGGCCTTCCCATTGTCCATACCCAGAACTATGCTAAACTTATCAGTGGACTAATCCAGTATCACACACCCATGTTCTAGCCACCTCCCAAAAGCCACACTTATGAATGCATGAGGCTTTGTGGAACATCTAGATATAAACCATAATAGCTGTCAAAGAAGAAGGAAATTCGGTCATTTGCAAGAAAATTGATAGATCTGAGAGCATCATTTTGAGCAAAATAAGCCAGATTCAGAAAGGCAAATGTCACGGGTTCTCCCTAATATGTAGAATCTAAAACAGATGAGAAGATAGTAGGAGGGAGATTATTATCATACAAAAGGAAGGGAATAAGAGTAAGGGGGCGGTATAAGGGTGAGAAATAGGGGGCATGACATGAGTAAAATATACACTTTGAAATGCCTCCCCAAATGTGAACTTAGAGGGGAAGGGCAGGGCAAAGGGGAGATAGGGGATGAAAATGATCAAAATATGTTATCTACATGCACATAATCGGGCAAAAATGAAATCCATTAATAAAAAATGGGCATCATTTTGTTCCAGTAAACTTTTTTTTTCTTTTAGCAGAAATAGGTTGCATAGGCTGTAGGTTTCTGACCCCTGGTATAATGTAGATTATTGCTAAATGTAGACTACAACATAGGACTTAAAGAAAACCTAGTGTATTAATTAAAGGCCATTCATAATAAAAACCCACACCAAACTAGGAAAACAGTGGACTTTCCTTAACCTGACAGAGTATCTACCAAAAAACTATGGAAACATAAAAAAAGGTTAAATTTCAGAATATATCTTTTAAGGAGTTGAAAACAGGAATGTTGCTTTTCAGTTTATCATGGTACTGTTAGTCCTGGGTTATTTAATAGGACAGGAGAGAGGAACATTTCAGGTGAGGAAGAAGAAACTAAGTTTATTTTAACTTGTACATTGTATCATTATTAAAAAGAAAATCCAAGATAATCCATAAATTATTTGAACTAACAAGTTTATAAAGACCTTAGTTACCAAGACAATTACGCAAATTGAAAACTTTCTGATAATAATAAAAGGCAACATTTTCATTTAATTTTCTGTGCCAGGTGATTTGCATCCTAACTTATTCTCACAACTACTTTTTGGGAGTAGCACTGGTATTATTCCCGTTTAAAATTTGAGAAAGCTGAGGCACAGACCGTCTAAAGAGCTGGTCCACAGTGCATAGCTACTAAATAAGGAAATAAAGATGAACTAACTCCAGAACTGGTGTTATTGCTCCTACTTTTCTTATATACAAGAACTGATCCATTAAAAATACAATAGAAAGAATGCTCTCCTTAACACGAACTAAAACTATATGGTCCTTAGGAATACATATAAGCAAGATATGTAAAACCGTTATGGAGAAAATATAAACACTATAGAGAGACTGAGATGTCTTGAAAATTAGTGAGATAATATTATGCTTTTTTTAATTTTAATTTTTTTGGTAAAAGGGATTGAACTCAGGACCTTGCACTTGCCAGGCAGGCATGGTGCCACTGAGCCACATCCCTGGTCCAATATTATGCTTAAATTCATATATTGGAAGTTTCAATATTGCAAAGTTGTCTAGTTTCACCCAATCAGTTTATAAGTTCAATGAAATTTTAAGTAACTGCCAGCTGGTTATGATGTGTATATGAAAGACTTGGCAGATTCTGAGACATATATGGAAACATAATATTGTAAAAATAGATAATTCTGAAGCAAGCAAACAAGAAGGAAATAAGGAATTGCTTATATACTGATTTATTTAAAAAAGCTTCAGTGCATGACACAGTATCTTAGTTACTTTCTTCATTGTTGGGACAAAATAGCTGACATCCACAACCCTAAGGAGCAGAGGTTTATTTTGATTCACTCTTTGTAGAGGTTTCAGTCCATAGCCTGCTGGCTCCAAGGCAGGGTGGTATGGCACAGGAGGAGCAGCTCATGGCATGGTGGCAGTAAGCAGAGAAGGATCAAGGAGGGAGGAAGGGAGAAAGAACCTGCTAGGCCACACTCCTGGTGACCCACCTCCTCAAACCAGGCTTCTCCTCCCAACATCTTCATCAGCTATAAACATCAGTGGACTAATTCTCACACTAAGTATCACACCCCCATGATTCAGTCACCTCCCCAAAGCCCCTCCTATGAGTGCAGGAGGCTTTGGGGGACATACAGATATAAACCATAGCACAGTTTGGAGTCTGACATTTGTCCTCGGATTGACAAATTAAATGGAATAGAATAGTATGAGAGGTTACTCAGTTGTCACCTGGGGGACCTTGGAATATTCAGCTGGGATTGCCAATCAGTGCAGAAAGAATGGGCTGTTCATTAACATTTTTAAAACATTTAAAAAAAAATAGGTCACTACCTTACATTGTTTATAAAAACAAACTTAAAGATGGATTAGAGACTAAGTGTGCAAAAGGAAACTTAATAATTGTATGTAGAAAATACAGTGATCGGCTAGATAGAAAAATGGATAGATGGATAGATATGAAGATACCTTTATGATAGTACGATAAGGGGAAACTAATGGATTAACTGTATGAAATTTGGTCTGTGCGACTAAAAACCAAAAACAAAAGTAAAACTAGATCACCCACTGGTAGCAGGCATTGGCATATACAGGAGACTAATGATTTGTACAAGTTATTGAGGAAAAGATAAATAATACATTAGAAAAATGGACAAAGAGTGTAAGTAGGACACACATACAAGAGGACACTCAGGGAGCCAGGACAGGTATGAAAACTCAGTCTCACTAGTGAGGAATCAGGGAAATAGGAATTGATAGAAAATTGAGATGCCATTTTACTTTTATCTAACTGGAAAGAAAATTTGATCATCCAAGTGTCAATGAGTATGTGTGAAAGCAGGAGAGTGAAAGGTGATAAAACTACCTGGAGAGCATTTTGGTAAATACTAGTAAAGGTTACAATGTATGCATCCAAAGACCTAGTAATTTTTCTCTTCACAAATGCCCTAGAGGGATTTCTGTATATGTGCATAAAGATTTCTTCCAAAATTAATAGTAATATTAAAAAAAGAACTGTTCAAATCAACTTGGTGCAGAAATAAGTTCTCTGCCATGTACAGCATAAAATATTCTAAAAGTTAAATTAACGACATATGTATTGCTTATACAGCAAGTATTTCCTAAGTGCTAAATGAGAGGCCATGCTTATGGGCTAAGGATACATTATTAAGTAAGACAGGAAAGAATCTGGGTCCTGGATTCTGTTGGGGAGAAGATAGCAAATAATAAGCAAAATGAACTGGTAAACTTAATAGACTATTCAAAGATGATTAAATGCAATGCAGTAGATATTCAATAGTGATAGATTTTTTTCATTCATTAACTTTATTGGTACAGTACAATATGCTGACATTCATTATTGGGAATTTGTACCTTTACATAATATATCCTGGTTTTTATTTTTTCCCCATTCCCCTGCCCTCCCTTCAACCCCTCCTCCTCCCTGTTTACAAAGACTTTCAAGGAACCCTTCTCCACTGTTGGTATGAGTGATAGATTTTTGAAGTAATACAATTTAGTTGAAGAAAGATTTTAGGAAATAAAAGAAAATGCTAAAAGAATACTCTATGATATTCACAGCAAATACTGTATTATGTAAATGTAGTAAATGTTTTGAGGTAATATGTAGTGTTTGATTATCACACATTATATAGAAGTCTGGAAACATCACAAAACACCATATATATATATATAATATAAAATGTGTCAATGAAAAGTAATCTCAGATAGGAAGTGTGATTGAGTATGCAGCATGATACAATGGCTCTCTCAGAGAGGGGAAGAGGGAAGGGAATGGGATTTGGGAAATGCAAATTACTTCATCTGTAACTTTTTAAAATAAAAAAATCTGAAAAAATATAAGAAATTGTTATTTGTGAATTTTGTGTGGCAAGTACATAGGTGTCACTTTGTTGTGTTTTGTACTTTTTTGTCTTAAAAATTGATTAAGAATTGTGCATAAAGCACTTAGTACAGGTGCTGCCTATCCACTGGAAGTGGTCAGTAAGCCTTAGCTACTGCTGCTGTAATCACTATGAAGATTGTTCTTATTAAATTCTTTCCCTGCAGCATCCTTACATAGCCTGCAGCCTGCCTGACTCCATCCTTGGCTGGACTCTGACATGGAAGGATTTGGAGTTTTGAGCCAAACTTTGTTACTTAAATTAAATTCCACGGAGATTGCTTGATTTTTAGTGAAACTCTAGTGAGTACCTACTGAGAGATACTGTATGCATAATTTACATAAATTGCAAGTGGAAGATTTATTTTAATTACTTTTAATATCTAAATTGTGTTGGAACTTTTAAATAGACTGCATTTGAAATCCCATGTGGAGAGGTAAATGAGTCTTTCCAAGCTTGATTGCTCCAGGGCAAGGTGTATGAACTATCCAGATTGATGGGCCTTCTTCCCTTCCCGGGCTGGTGGCGTGCGTGAGAGAGTGGGCTGCTGGAGACAGAAGGCAATGGGAAATCTCCAGCTCAGGAGCTGCCTGCTTCTGCTGAGGGGTGTGTGTGTGTGTGTGTGTGTGTGTGTGTGTGTGTGTGTATGGCACCCTTGGGGGCGTTGTCAGAATACAGTTAATGATTACCTGAAGCAGCACCTTCCTCTCAGACTCCTTCTGTGCAGCTGTTGTTGGTTTCTGGAGAGGTCTGAGTTTCCCTTTCCCCAGGTGTCCCCACATCCTCAGAGAGTCACAGTGCTGCTGAGGGCTTCCTTCCTCTGCCCATCTCTCCTCTCTGATCAAGTAATTGGGCAAGGCTTGAGAGAGGTTTCTGTGCTTTCACACAGGTCCTTTGAAAAGAGTAAAGAAAAATGGAGGTTGCCTTTGATATTCTTCTGGTCCCTTCAGGACTCCTGTGCCCCTTCTCTCTTGCAACCCCTTGGCTCCTGCTGTTCCAGAAGTTCCTTGCCTTACTATGCCCGTGACTATCCACCCTCCCTCAGGGGACTCCATGGCCACTCATCTGCAAAGACTTTTACCTTTGAAATGATTTTTATTTCCTGTCATTCCCACAACTTATTCACCCACTGCACCTCTCCATTTATCTCAGTCAAAATCATTACCCCTCTGTGCCTTTGCACCTGCTATTTTTTTCTGCTTTTCTCTCTGGGTGGAACCTGATTCCTTTCTCTCTGCTCACTTGGTCTAATGCAAACAGAATCCTATTTCAATCCCATAACTTACCCTGTAGCCATGAAGGCTTCTCTGCCTTTGCTATGGAAGTTTTGCACAAAACTTGTAGTATCACCTCTCATGCATTGCACATAATCAGGTGTTGATGCATTTGTCTTCCTCTTCAGTTGTATACAATGTATTTTATTACTTTGTGTCTGATGGGACACTGAATGAATGAATGAATGAATGATTGAATGGAAATTTTCATTTTGTCAATATCAGGGAGGCGCTAAAAGATTTTCAACTATGGAGATATTGGTTTTGGGGAACCCCATATATAACATATTTCAACCCTGACTGCCTTAGTTTCTAGTGCCTACAAGGTATAGTTGATGGTGCCCACATGATCCTGGAGGTGGTCTTTGATATTCTTCTGCTCCTTTAAGGATTCAGGTATGGGAAATAAAGTTTAAAAACTCACTTTCTTTATATAAACTTCTTACTTTGATCTGTTGTTGTGAACCATCTTTTCCCCCCATTTTTCTGTAAATCAAATAGGTGAATTGAATACTTATTGTTAAGAGATGCATGGATTTAATTTGCATGTTAGATTAACATAGTTGTATTTTATTTTTTATTTGAATCTGGCAAATTCCCTATTCACTCATGCTTATTTTTCATGTTCTCTTCCACATGTAGCATGTTTCAATACTTCAATGCTTTTTTTGTGGTACCAGGGATCGAACTCGGGTCCTTGCTCTTGCAGCAGGTGGCAAAACCACTGAGATAAATCCTCGGCCCCAATACTTCATTGCTTTGAAAAACAGGCATTTTGATTCCTCATCCCTAGGAAAAAAGGCAGGCTCCAAAGTGTGGAGGCTGAGTGAGTTTGCTGGGGACTTCAGAGCCAGAGGCCCAACATTGCCTCTGATCTTCCCATTTTAGGGTTAGCAAACTGGAATTTACCACTCAGAGCTGGTTTAGAAGCTCCTCACTAGACCAGCACTGTCCTTTATTTACGTTATTAATTTGGATAGCCTGCTTCTCTTTTCACAAGGAACACAGAAGTAATATGCAACACAGGTATCTTCTGTATGGCTAGAATTCTGTTAGTAGGGGTCTGAATGCCTTGATTTTACTCTTACAGAGCAGGGAACAGTGTTCGTGCTTGAGGAAAAATGGAAGTATTTTCTAGTTTCACAGCCTGTAACCAGTGGTTCATTCAGTGGAGATCCGGATGGGCACTTGTGACATCTCAGTGTAAGTTTTTCTTTAGCTCTATCCAGAGCTGTGGGAGGCTTCCTGTATGGCGGCCATGAGAATAAGCCTCTTAGATTCCTAAATGTGTGGAGTGTAAAACCTGATGACCCCCACTGCTGTGCTCTGAAGTATTACTTGTGCTTGCATGAGTTATTTTCAGCCAGTGACTGAACCTTGCAGGGAAACCAAGGCCATGGGTTCCTGGGAGATCCAGTGCTCACCAGTGCCCTTACCAACCTGGGTTAGACCTGCACTAGTCTCTAACACTGCTGTCCTCCCTCCACTCACCTTCCCCCTTCCTCTCTGCTTGTCTTCCTGAAGGAGTTTCCCTCGGTGGGTTAGTCTGCTTGGACCGCTACACCAGTCACTATACATTAGGTGGCTTAAACAACAGAAATTTGTCTCTCATAGTCCTGGAGACTGGAGGTCTGAGATGGAGGCTTTAGCAGGACTGCTTTTCCCCAAGCTTCTCTCCTTTACCTGTAGCTGGCTGTCTTCTTCCTCAGTCTTCTCTTGGTCTTCCCTCTGTGTTGGTGTCTGTGTCTTCAACTATGTTTTTCTTATGAGGACAGAGTGTTATTGGATTATGGGTAATGTCCTAATCACCTTATTTAACTTAGAGACCCTTAGAAATCTCTCTAAAGACCCCCTCAAAATACCTTCTGAGTTATTGGAGATTGGGACTTTGGGAAGGCACAGTGTATCCCATAACAGTTAATCAATCTCTCTCTCTCTCTCTCTCTCTCTCTCTCTCTCTCTCTCTCTCTCCTCTCTGTAGTGGTGATTGAAACCAGGGCCTTCATGATGAGCTACACCCCAGGGTCTTGCTTAATTGCTAAATTGTCTATCCTGGGCTCAAACTTGCAACCCTACTGCCTCAGCCTCCCAGAGTGCTGGTATCATAGGTGTGTGGCATCATACCTGGCTTTCTTTCATGTTTAATCTTGTATATCTACCTTTTCTCTTTGCAGGACAGGGGCCACTATACCTAGCTTCTTTGATCTGGTTGAGTCCAGAGTACAATGCAGGAGTTTGTTGAGTCTGGACGACACCAGAGAGGTCTCCTTGCCCTCCCAGCTGTTTTGGTGGATTCTCAAAGTCTTTAGCTATAATTCAGACTTTCAGATGTTATACTTACTTTACCATTATGATATAATAAGTTTTTCTATGGTTATCATGATTATATGAATTTATTAGCTAGTGCCACTAATTTTATTTAGTCAGGCATAGTCATCATTTTGTTTGGCTCAAACCAAGAAGATGAAAAAATACTTCCCGGTAATATACCATCTCATTTAAGCAGAGGATGTGAAGTTTTATGTGTTATCCACTGTTGGTGATTTTATTATTCCATTTTATAATAGATTATTATTTAATTTTCATAGACAACTTTCTGACTTTTGGAATTTATTCTTTTGTAAGCTGACAAGTCAAAATATGAATATATACTTCTGTGGGTAAATAAATTGAGCATTTAATGTTTAAGTGTTCCTTATATGAGTTCTTTGAAAGTTTGTCTTATTTCATGATGATATAATGGGTATATTGAGTTGAAATAATGATTTAAAAAATATTTTGAATGCTTTCTAGATCAGAGAAAATAAGTTTTTCTAGCTGGACTGGAAAACCCTTCCACCAAATTCATATTCTAGATTTTCTTCAAGGCTAAGTTAAAAACTCATTTTCTTTATATAAGTTTCTTACTTTGACTTGTCTTCCCCTATTTGTTGTAAATCATGTGCACTGTGGCTATCTTACCTGTTGTCTCATATTTTTCTTTGCTGGCTTCAGGTATGTACGAAAACTCTGGTCCCCACAGCTGGATTATCCCCAGGCATGTGTGGCTGTGTTGTTTAGATGCCAAGGGAAAAAAGAAAAGGACCATAAGATAAGGCTTCTGTCAGTGACTCCCTTCATGCTGGAAATCACGAGCAGCATATTTTGAGGCTTAACTGACAGAAACAACTTTTAGCATGCAAATCAAATGTGATTTATTATAAAATTAATGGTACATATATACTACTCTACTAGTTATTTTGTATCTGGCTATTAGTCATAAAAGGTAAATGTGTTGCATATGTAACTGTAATTGGTATTTCTTTTATACTGTCAAACCATGTCTTCAGTTTTTCTTCATTTTAAAAATTCTAGTTAAATCAAAAGTGCCAGAGCTGACAATTTTTGCTGGTACTATATATAGTACTACATATACTATATAAACACACACACACACACACACACTACACCTGGCATTCAGCATCTGACTAGTCGTGATTCCTTGTCATCCTTGTGTTCTGCAGTGCTGAGGTGTCTTCTACTTTAGTCCCTGGTTTTGAAGACTCCCCAATTTGCCTCTCTGTCCTCTCATTTACAAGGTCCTGATGGCCCCTGTTCCTTTCTCCCTTCTGTCCACCTCTAAGCCATGAAACAGCAGAGCTTGAGGACAGAGTCCTGGGCTGGTGAACCGAGTGGGATGGCCAAGCTCTGGGAGAAAGGAGGCAGATCGAATCTCGGATGCCAGTTAGGGTTATGGCTAAAGTGGGGAAAGGACACAGCAAGAGGGACCAGCACTGCACCCTCTTCTCTTCTTTCAGAGAAGAAAAGGGTGAGACTCAGGCAGGAGGCCTGGTTTGTCTTGGTGACAGTGACTTGGAAAATTCCCTGAGTCTCCAGTCTGCTAGATTTTCATCCAGTCCTGGGAGGGGACTCTTAAAGTCTTGTTTATTTACCCAAGCAAGGATTTTGTTTTCTCTGGAATCCATGGACTATGCTCCAGCCTCAGAGATCCATGGGCTCCTGGATATGGACTCAATGATTTTGGGTAGGGGTATATTTGTTTTTTCTAGTGAAAAGATCTATGCCTTTAGAAAAGGGTACTATGACCCCAAATTTGGTGAAAAACCATGTCAGCATTATGGAAAATAATTATTTATGTTCAGTTTTGACCTGATGATGTGGCGAGTGTGGGTTTGTATATATGGGCCCTGAGAGAAGCTGAGAGATAAGCAGTATCCATCTCCTCTCTGATTGCTTATCCTCCTGTTTGCCTACTTTAAAGTAAAAGCAGGAAAAACTACAAGGAAAAGTAAATGTGAGTCATTAAATAGAATCAAGAAGAAGATTAAGATGACCATAAAACCTGTTTACTTGCTTAGGATAGACCACAAATTTGGCTGAAATCTAAAAGGGAAACCTAGTTAGTTAAAAATGCCATAGAGTCCACAAGAAAAGACAGAACAATTGCTTTGGGAAAGTTTTGTCCTTGGTACTAAGACCAGACTGATTCTCTCCTAAGAATCTTAATGAGAGGAATCGTGCAATGTAATAAGTCCTAACAACCTCCTACCCATGGATCCACAGTCAAATCCCTCAAAGTGGATTCTATTTTTGACTAAACCAAACCAAATGGCAACTTTCCAAGTAGTGATTTAATAAAAACAATCCTTTAAGGATCAGTACTGTGGAGGTCCAGATGCCCAGTTGTCTGCTGCCCTTGCTTGCACAGTGGGCAGTAGAGTTTTGAGTCTACAGGGAGTATAAATGCTCCAGACAGGCTTTCCAGTAAAAGATTCCATCCTCCTAATTAATGATACAGTCTGTGTAGTTGTGAGTGTGCATTAAGATTGTTGATGGTATGTTGAAGACTCATATGCCTTAACAATAATGAGGGAGAAAGAAAGACATATAGGGAAACTGAGATGTCATTTTTAGGATGTGTGCCTGAACAGACAGATAATCCACTTCTGGCAAGAGGGGATCCAAAGGAGACTTATTGGTTGTGTCATAAGCCAGCTCCTTAAGGTCTCCATGTCTCAGTTTTCTAATACAGATATTAGATGTGGGTATTAGAACTGCCCTTGTATCAAGTGAGTGGAAGGAAATCTAGAATACTAGACAGCTAATAGTTATCATTTACTATTTAATTCACTACAAAATACCAGCTGTGCATAACTTAGCACATGTACTGATCCAAATTTTACAGAGCTTAATAACTGTGGTGGTTGATAAATATATACTGATAAATACAGAGCAAGCCAATAGTTGTAATTAAATGCTCACATGACTGGGACAAGTAGCAGAGGAAGTCTTAAGAAAGAAATGTTTGTCACATTTTCAAGGAATGCTTGGTGGAAGGCAAGGGATAGAAAATTGGAGAAAGGTAGGGCTGGAGCAGAGGGAGCAGAATGGAGAGAGCCGTCTGACAGGATAACAATGTTGGGGAGAGCACTTAGCTAGCTTTTGTTTATAGGACCCTGTAAACATGCTGAGTTAATGTGGAAGGATTAAGAAACCTGATAAATTTCTGTCCCATCACAAAAGAAGCTTGTCAACAGCCATGCCATTTACTGATGTCCCACACTGAGGATTCTGGTGCTGACCCTGACGCTGAGAGAAGATGGAGAGGAAGCTGTCCCTGCCCTCTGAGGAGCTCAGTGAGGAGAGAGACAGGATTGTAAATAAGCACTGACCCTCCACAGTGAAGACCTGGGCAACAAGCCCGTTAGGTGAGTGTTTCAAGCAGCTGAAGAGCAGTTGGTGGGAGAGTAGTCACAACCCAACCAAGTGTGTAACCAATCAAGCAAGCCAATCTATCACTTGGTTAATTTAGGCAAACAGCAAAGCCTTGAGTAAATATTTCACTAAATTAACTGGTTGCTTGAGTGAATCAACCTAATCAAGTGTTTTTTGGCATCATGTAGACACAGCCTTAACAATGCAAATATCATTATCATCTCTTGCCTTTGACATGGGTCTATGAAATGCTCCTGGGAATTTGGGCTGCTGGTAGGAAGTCTAGCCAACTATGTTTTGTCTTTCTCCCACATAGTAGAAAGAGGATTATTCTTATTATTTTACATAATATTGTTCATTGTATAAAATGCAACTCTGAAAATAATTTCAAATATTTCCAACACTGATATAACTTTTATGATTTAAAAAGATATGTTTAAAATCTCTTTTTGAAGGCTGATCTTTTCCTGGCTAATCATTGGCAACTGATCTAAACAGACCTGGCTTAGTTTATGACCATCACCACTTTCTTAGCTTTTAAAAATACCAGCTTTTAAAGCTCTGCACATAAATTTTTTTTCCATGCCCACCCTAACCAAGCACTTTTTACAATGACTTGAGTGAAAGTTCAGAGTTTTATGGGTTTTCCTATAGTAGTGCTATTTTTAGGAAGGAAAGCAGGATATTTAGTTCTTTTCTTTTCCAAAAAAATACAATTTTTTCTCCATGATCCACTTTACAGCAGTGTTCAAGGTTATTTGAGGGCAGGAGTGAATACAATTTTGCTTTTATCCCTGGGAGTTTGTACCAGTAAAAACACTGGATCTGTGGAAGGTCAGGGATGTACCTCTATGACATAGATTGTGTAACCCATTTGTATTCCAACCCTGCAGACTCCAGGTCTGAATTTAAGTCAACAACAAGCTCAATTATAGAAGTTTCCATGTAGAGCTGAGTCTGGGAAGGAAGAAAAGGAGCTGGGAGGATAAGGGTTAAAGTAACAGAGAGATGAGATTGATTATACAGTGGAATACTTGCATTTTCTCTTATACTTGTTTTGGGGGCCATGTACCTATGGTAGGCACAGATTATAAGGGCTATAATATGGTCTGTTGTCTCACTGCCTTGGTAATTGTGTGACCTATTCATAATGCCTATAGAGGTTGGGTCAGGTTATATAAATGTATCACACTCGGCCAGCTTTGATGCAGTAGGGAATAGTATTGCCAGTGGCAAATTGGAGAATGTCCATGCATTTGTGCAGGACAACTAAGGTTTTTCTGCAGGTTGAATTTGCCCGCTGAATATTACTAGTTTGAAAATTCTGAATTAAAGTACGTAGAAGAAAACATATTTGTATGTAGCTGATGAAGAGATGTGTGAATTAACTATGCAGTGGTGCCCCTGTGTAGTTTTCTTTCTCTGTCCGTCTCCAAGTTGATTAATTAGATGGGGAAACTGGAAAGTGACCTTCCATCTTGGAGATTCAGAATTTTCATTCTCTCAGAAAATGATTCCATTAGACCTCAGCAATGAATCTTCTCAGCATTAGGTTTTGTGGTACATCTTCCAGACAGCATAATTTGTGATGCACTGTTAGTGCTTATGGGGAAATAATTGAATAGATTAAAAGCAATGTGTTTACACATGTGATTTTTAGCTTTTGTTATTAATGGAGTCTATTCTTTTTAATATAGGTGTCCAGAATTTATATGAAGGTAGATTGTTCTGGTTGTCATTAGTTCTATATCTCCTATAACAAAGGGGCTATGGTTATATAGGAAATATATTATATAAGAAATATATTAATATATTAGGAAATTATATATTAATATATTAGGAAAGTCCCTTCTATCAAGAATTTTGTGAGAGAGTAAATGTACTTGGTGTTTTTCATAGTCAATAAAGTGCTATGATTATATACCAAGGTTTTAGAGACAGAAAATTCAGTCTCCCAGGATTGAATTCGGGTTCTAATCCTCATGATTTATGCAGAGCAGAGCAAATGACTTAATCTCTTGAATCTGGTTTCCTCATCTATAATGTGGAGTTTTTCTAAGGCTTAAATGAGATAATACTGCTAAAATGACCTGATCAGAATGTGGTAATAGTTATTCAATAGATACTTACATTATTATAATTATAATTAGTATTATTATCAGAGATATAGGTGTTCAGATCTGAAATAGGGGCCATAGGGATTAATTAGAGTAAGTATCAAGAATATATAAATCTTAGAATACAAGAATGTTGAGAAAGATAAAGATAATAATAATAATAAACATTTAAGTTTTTACAACAGAGGAGTAAAGCTGAAGAAAGAGAATATTGCTATTTAATCTAGTCAAAAAATGTTACTCAATTCTATAGATTAAAAGAATTAGAAGTTGAGAAAAATATTTTTATAATATCTGGGCAGGGAAGACCTTGAAAATAAAGTCAAAAGATAAGCAGAAGACCAGGAGAAAAAAGTTGAGACACATATACCAAAGGGAAGATTACGGTATATAAACACAGAATGTTTACCTTAAAAACAATATCCAACTGATAAGAGTACAAAAAAAAGGAATAGAAAGTTCCCACCTGAGAAAATTCCTTACCCACCTCGTGTAGTCAGGTGGGGCTTTGTGGACGTGGCTGGACCTAGGGTGTGTGCTGCTGGGATCAAGGATAGGATGCAGAGATTGAATCATGGGTTGGACATAGGATTTAGGCTGCCCCACCCTGGGTGTGAGTGCTACCGTACTAAGGGTGAGCAGCCTGGATAAGATATAAGGGACAGAGAGAGGGTTGCTGCTGGTCACTTACTGCTTGCTGCTGCTGCCCCCTGTCTGTTCTGTGATGTCCCTCTGCCATGCCACCCTGCCTTGGAGCCAGTTGATTATGGATTGAAACCTCTATCTACAAACTTTGAGCCAGAATAAACTTTTCCTCCTCTAAATTGTCAAGTGTTTTATCTCAGCAATGAGAAAAGTAACTGAGACAGCATCTTACTGGCAAGGTTGGGGTAGGACAGGCCTCTAGGAAATTTCTAGAGACCTACTGATTAAGGATGTATAGAATGGCCCTGAGAGAAGTTTTAGATAAAAGCCTTTCTCTCCAGATTGTAGAGCAAAAGATATTTCCCAATTCAGCCTTTAGCAGAAATAAAACAACAGCAACCTAAAGTGAAATCAAAATTTAAAAATAGAAAACTCTTATCTTCTTTACCTTATGGAAAAAAACCACAGGCTCTTTCTGTCATCCCCTGTCATACCCAACTCTGGAGTCCATCCAGATTGGGAAAAGTGAAGTTCTGAGAAGGGAACGGATAATTTGAAAGCCAAACAATCTTTATATATTTTCTTAAATTTCCTACATTCATGCATAGTTAAAGATTTGGGCTATTTATCTCTGGTGGGAATTAAGATAGCTATTGATTTTTTTAAGTAGCCCAAATTGAGGCAGCAAATGAACCTTTACAAAGTACAGGGCTTCAGTTTTATTTAAGGAGCACTGCTAGGAAGATAGTAGGAGTGGTGTTCTCTGGTGGCCAGCTGCACTGCTTGGGTGTCCCACAGAGTGTGTCCTGGGCAGTGATGGACAGGGCAGAACACTCTCATCTGAAATGCTGCTATTGGCCGGTCAACAGCTGATGTAAGGAAGTTGAGCATGGCGGGAGTCCTGAGGGAAACAGCGATGTACAAGTAGAGGAAGTGCCAATGAAGAAAACACCCAAGCTGTTGAGGGATGTCTGTGGGGGTTATTGTTTCAAGGAATGCATGGTATCAGCAAGTTTCACAAAGAAAAGAAACTGGAACTCTGAAAAACTACTAGACCATAAAATAGGTTTTAAATCTACATGTAAAATAAAAGGAATAATAAAATAGGCTTACT
Source organism: Heterocephalus glaber (assembly GCF_000247695.1). The sequence continues at coordinate 8,983,939 of NW_004624783.1, forward strand.
AGTTGGAGATGACAGTACTATAGGGTAGATTAGAGAGAAAAGGAAGAACAATCTGAACCTTAGTTTTCTTTGATTTTGTCCTTCCCAGCAGAGCAAATAATCTTTAAATTGGGAAAAGGCAGGAAAAGTAATATAAATAATATGAACAACTAATACATTTCTAGGATGGACGGAGGAATAATGGAAGCTCTAGCCACAACTAGTGCTGTAGGTTCAGGTGTGGAACTTCTGAGGTGCTAAAGAAATGTTAAGATTGGTCCCTGGAAGTGGTGAGGTTCTGTGAGCATTTGTGGTGGTTAAGAAGAATCTAAAGATGGACAATTACCCAGATAGAAATTGAAAAAGCTGGGCTGGGGATTTAGCTCAGTGGTTCTGCTGCCTGTCTTGCAAGTGCAAGGACCCGAGTTTGATCCCCTGGTACCAAAAAGAAAAGAAAAAAATTGAAAAAGCCACAAAGAGCTCTATACATTTTGAGCAATTTTAATGTTAGAATAGTTTGTGGTGATTTAGGAAGTAGGTTAATGATTTTTAATGAGGAAAAGCTAATAATACATACACAAGCTGATCTAAATATATGGTGAAGTTTCAATTTAAAAAATTATTCCAGTAAAAGACACATAGCCATTAGTTCTCAAAATATCCCCTTTGCTTAGAACACACTCACCTTATCATTCTTGCCACCTTCTGAAGCAGTTTGGGAAATCCTCTTTCATTGAGAGAGAGAGAGAGAGAGAGAGAGAGAGAGAGAGAGAGAGAGAGAGAGAATGTGAATTGCATGAGGGCACCATGAGGTAGATGTAAGTGGATTTGCAGTTAAATGAGCACCATATCCCAAAAGAGCTGATTCAAATGAAGATTCCTAGAACATTCCAGAGTTCTGACTTGGGTCCACTCTGTGCAGATCAGTGAAAACATAAAATAGTGGCTTGAACAAGGGTATAGAAAAACATGGTTGTCAAATTTTCAGATAATGACAAATTGAATATTTCAATATGGTAATTCTTTCATTAGCCTCTAGATACTGGATCAAGAGGAAAAGAGAAGAAATGTAGTGGAGCTAAATATAAGATTCAAGATTTACATTAGAAAAAGTCATTTGAACCAAAAAAGGAGGGAGAATTCTGATTTGCTGTGTGTTGACCATACACTTGGCTTACTGAGGCACTAGGTGAGAAGCAGCTTTGCCACCAAACCTAATTTCATTAGTAAAGACAAGAAGATGAGAATAAAACAGCCTTTTGGGGAGCATGTAGTCAAAGCCTGACTCTTCCCTTTCCTCTCCATTAGCTAGAAGCAGGAGATTCTTTCTCCTGCTGAGCCAAGTGAGCCATGCTCTGAGGAAATCTATGCTGGTGATGGTGCTGGAAAGGTGGGTGGGCATTGCCTTCCTTGGCAGAATCTGTCGGGTAGGGTTACTTTGATGCTGGTGCATGGAGTGGGAAGTGAGTTTTGTGGAGAAGTCGTGGAACTCAGCAATCAGTCTGGCTATGCTTTTCTGTCCCTGGCTCCTTTCTGAGAAGAATAAGAAGTGGGCATTGAACTTGTGCTCTTGTTGATTAGGGAAAGTGGGTCCAAAGTTAGACCATGGAGCTCCCAGGGCAGAGTCCAGGACAATGTTGTGTGTGTGTGTGTGTGTGTGTGTGTGTGTGTGTGTGTGAAGACTGGGAGAAAGAAGGGGCAAACCTTATCCTTCACAGGTTACTGGCAGCCCTGGGGGGCACTGCAGGAAGACCCCAGTTGTCACCGTGGCTCCACTTGTAGGCATCTGGGGAATAGCTGAGGTGACAGAGCTAGATTGAGTTTTGGGGTTCCTAACTTGGGAAGACAAAGGTATCATGGCCACTCCCCATGGAAGGGTTGGAGAGAGGGTACTGTCCTCCGAAACCTCAGCCCTCACCTCAGCAGATTCCTTTGTCAGGACCATCTGGACTCAGAATGAAGCACAAAAAGTCTTTTATCACCAGGTACATAATAAGAGTTTCTTCAGCATTGATGGTGGGAGAAGTTGTGTGTGTGTGTGTGTGTATGTGGGGGTGGTCAGAGGCTATATAAGAACTCTTTGCGCTTCCTTCTCAATTTTGCTGTGAGCCTAAAATTTCTCTAAAAAATCAAGTCTATTAAAAATGACAGCTTATCTGATGAGGAGAGATCTCTATCTTTCAGAATCACCTACAGTTGATGTGATTTGATTGTTAAATTAAAGCAGCTCCAGCTCCTCTGTTTTTCAGATTGATAAAGATTTTGCTAAATGGTGATGGTAGAGGTTGCTTTGGCTAACTGTCTTGTGGGTTGTCTTTGAACAGGATATTGACTGCCAGTGGATTGTATATAGCTTGCAAGGGTAAAATAAAGTAAAATTTGAAGATACAGGGACTTCCAAGAAATGTTTACACATGCATCTATCAAAACCCAATACATATCAGTGAGGAACAAATGAAATAATAGGCTAGAGAAGAAGTGGTTCTTCTAGCACAAAAGGGAGCTAAATTCTGCACTTTTGTGAGGAGGAGAATGGGAAAAATATTGTTGTATCTTTATGGTCAAACTAAATAGAAAAACAAAAGAGTCTCTTTCTTCATGCAACTCTTCTGGGTGTGCTGGGTGAGCTGAGGCTCCCTGAGGTTGACTGTGTGAAGGAAGAGTAAAGAAATTTAAAAAGACAATGAAAAAGAGGAGTATGTGAAAAAGATTAGCCTGTCCTGGAGAAGGGGGAAGAGAATAGTTTTTAAATTAGCCTTGGGATAGATATTTTAAAATGAACAGAGCCAAGTCTTAAATGCCAAATGAAGATTAGTATTGGCCACAAGTGCCTGAAAAGCTATGGGTTTTGGCCAAGATTCTATAAAGGATTGTTTCCTCCCGGGGAGGAGAGGTTGAGACAGCACTGTACTGTCAGGGCAGTGGTTTCATGTTCGTACCCCAACAAGTGCAGATTTCTCCATACTTTGCTACACCAATGAAACCCAGTAAGGAGAAGTGCAGAAAAGAAGATGAGTGAGTGAGATGGAGAGGGCTATGGAGAGGGAATGAGAGAAGTTCCTCTTGGTGGAGCATGATGGGGTTCGCCCCGAGTAGCCTTGGAGCTGAAATGTGCCTGAAAAGAAGCACTCAACTATGTGAAGATAGGACCAGGAAGCTCTGAAGGAGGTGGTGAGGACAGGTACAAAGGCCCTGAGGTTGACCAACATGAGGAAACCCACAGGGGCCAAGAGGACTAAAGAAAGGAAGACATGTATGGGATTGGTTCCTGAGAGGACTTGTAGGCTGCAGGACAAATGTTAGATTTTGTTCTTGGTGAGAAGTCTTTGGGAGAGGTTCCATCAGGAGAGGGATGTGTCTGTCGTATGTGTTAGAAAAATGATTTTGAGCACTGCATGCAGAATGGCGAAGATGAGAGCAGGCGTGGAAACAAGGAAATGCATTCAGTAACAACCAGCTCTGTTTTCTGACTAATATATTAAAATTTCAGTTGCTGGTGTCATTTAGGATGAATACAGAAAAGCCCCAGGATACAGCAGAAATCCCTGATGGTGAATGCTGGACAAGTCACTTTCTCTCCTTCAATTGTGAAATAATTGAGAGTAAAATATTAACAGCTGCCATGCATTGAGGGCTTGTGAAGTGCCAAACCCTGCACCAGGCATGTAAATGCATCTTACCTTATTTAATCCTTACAGGAATACGTACCAGCAATGCTGTAGAAGAGGTGGCAGCTGCTAATAGCCAAATATAAAACTTGACAAGCTATCAATTTACTCAAGCAAATGATTAGCAGCAGAGTGACTTAAAACCAATTCTATATTTGAATAAATTCCATTTTTTTAAAGAACTGCTTTATTTACAGGTCTAGCCTTGGAGAAACGACCTCCATATCAAGAGGAACACTTGAAATATTCTTCTCTAGATAGAGATATTTTGAAATCACAGGCATTGTCAGGAATAGGTCCCAGAAAAATTAGCAAGTCATTTTCTAAAATGCCCTTCACAAGTTATTGTTTTTAATATTTAGAAATTTTGTGTTACATAGAAAGATACTTTAGAACCCACTATTTATGGAGGGTCTCACTTTAATGAGCAAACAAAATTCCGTGGAGCTGTGCAGACAGTGAATGAAGGGTGACTGTGGATTTAAAATTAGAAATTTTTGTCAGCTGAGGAAAACTTTTTGGTCTGCCTCCATGAATTCAATTTTACAGTTTTTACTTGATGAAATGATCAAAGCCTTTTGCTTCTAAGCTAACACTCTTTTGAAATATAAAATTAATAGTTCAAGACTTAAAGGAGAAATAATAATGGCTTACTTTGTTTTCCGAATATGACTGGTTGTTGTGAGTTTTTGGAAAGAGAATGTCCTCTTTAAAAACAAGTGTCCAAATTAGAAATTACTATTTGTCTGTAAGGTAAAAGTATTCTTAGTGTTTGTTCCTTTAACATAGATTCTGTTTCTATGAGCAGCATGAGGAATATTGGCACCAATTGATACGAAGACTTACAAGTATGTTTGCCATACTCCTAAGCTATAAATAACAAATGAATAAACAAAATTTTTAAACACTCACTGTTCATTCTAAATGAAGCAAAAACACCTATGATAGGAACAGAGGAAAAATTCTTGTGAAGAAAATAGCTTGGAGCCAGTGTGTGATGTCCACCTGTGATCCCAGCACTCTGGGAGGCTAAGGTAGGAGGGTCACAAGTTTGAGCCTAGCCTGGGCAACCTAGCAACTTGTAAGACCCTGTCTCAGAATTTAAAAAAAGACTGGGATAAAGCTCAGTGAGAAAGCCCTGTGTTTAGTCTCCAGTACTGGAAAAAAATTGCTTGGAAAGCCAAAGAACTGCTGAAAACATAAAAGAAGTAGTATCCTTTTGGTCTTATCCTATAAGGCGAAAGGTGTGCCTACTTCACAAATGGTCACACATGCACGACTAAGAGGCACGTGCTGGTTGTGGTGGCACAAGTCTGTAATCTCAGCTATGTACAAGGGAGGCGGAGGCAGGAGGATCACAACTTTAAGGACAGCCTGAGCCACTTAACAAGATCCTGTCTCAACATTAGGTAAAAAAAGGTGGGGACGGAGCTCAGTGGTAGTGGGCCCTTGGGTTCAATCCCAGTGTCCCAAAAAATAAATAAGAGGCACAAGAGGACTTCTAGAAAGTTAATGTTTTGAATAATTTATTACATTATTACTATAAATCCAGCTTTTTAGGCATTAAAATATGTCATCCTACTATGCATATTATTATTCCCAGTTTATATATGGGGAAACAGGCTTAGAAATAAGTGGGAGATTCTAACTCTTTTGGGAAGGTGTCTAGAAGGGGATAGCTGAATGCAATTTCCATTTTTAGTTTTCTGTGGAATCTCCACAGCGAGTTCCATATAGAGTTAAAATCATCCTATAACAGGGTTATGTGCATACCCATGTTTATAGCAGCACAATTTGTAATAGCTGGATATTGGAAACAGCTTAAATGTTCATTAACAGATGAATGGATAAGAAAAATGTATTTATACACAATGGAATACTGTGCTGTCATGAAGAAAGATGAACTTGACGTATTCATAGGTGAATGAATGCAGCTTAAGAACATAAATGTTAAGTGAAATAAGTCAGATACACAAGCTCAAATATTGTGTGGTTTCTCTTATATGGGAAAAATAAATGAAAAACAAAATAGAACAGAGATAAATAGAAAATAAGAAAAAGTTCAAATACTTCCCAAAATTATAAATTCCATTGTTTTAAAAATATTTCAATATATATGCTAATTGATTTCATTTATACTAGTAGTTTATCTTAGTTTGATAAAAAAGATTAGTGTTATTATCTATTTCTTTTTTGTAAGAATCTTTCTGGTTTCTGTCTTGTACTCTGATTAACTACTTTGAAGATTATGATACACAGTATAACTATTGTTAGTCTCTTGTTTGATTATGAAATTTTATTTTTGAATCAAGTAATAAAAAAATGGAAGGGCCAGATTTTGAACTCTACTGTACTATCTTTTAGGTGTTGGAAAAGGCTATAAAGTTTAGATGATTGGTGAAATAAACTGTACAGAAAGATATAATAGTCTTGCATTATGGTCAATGGGATTTTACTGTTTAGCAAAACATGGTCTGTTAGTCACAAGAATCTTTCTTTCCTGGTTCAGTGGTTTTCCTAGAAGACATAACCTTGGTGACTGTGGCCCTGGCCTATTCTTGTGTGCCTTTGCCTATGATGCATATCTTGTTCTTACATCTCCCCTCCTGGACTCCACACTTCTTCACTAGCCTTCCCCTGTCAGAAGTGGGTTTCTAGTACCTTCTACATACTTTGGGTTGGGTAGAGTGATTGTAGTTCATTTTATTTTTATTTATTTATTTTTTGGTACAGGGGATCAAACTCAGGACCTTCCTCTTATGAGGCAGGCACGGAGCCACTGAGCTAAATCCCTGGCCCATAGTTAACTTCAAAAAATTTTGTTTTATATTAGAAGTATTACATTAATACATATAATACATATATGCCTCTTTATTTTTAAATGAGTTAAATTTTGACTTAATCCTCGAAACACCTGAAAGAAGTTTATAGACCATTCTAGAAGTGTTTTTGAAGAACTGCTGCTTTCAAGATTACTTAGAATATACATTTATCATGCAGTGACCCATGTGGCCATAATAAAATTTATGTTGAGAAAAAAGAAGGAAAGAAGTACCGTCAATGCAGGGGAAGACAGTAAGTGAAGTTATTCTAAGAATATCCAAATACAATTTTAACTTTGACCTACTATTATCTTGAGGCTGTGGGCCATCTACTTCTTAGCCTGGAAATGGTAAGTGCAATTTTAATATTGTTGCCAAGTATTAATTGCCTGAAACATAGAACTTAGCTTTGGATGACATATTGTTTTATCAGCATTCAATTCAATTTTAAAAGTGGAATAGAAAGAAACAACAATAAAAAAAATCCCTAAAATTGATATTGTGAAATAGGAAGAAAAGGTCTAAAGGAGTAGGGGAAGTGGGAGGGATAGGGGAAAGAAAAGAAGGGAAAAGAAAAAATACTAGAAAAGGAAAAAAATGTAAACAAAGTCTTTGTAAATAGGGAAGGGAGGAGGGGGTGAAGGGAGGGCAGGGGAAGGAGGAAAAAATAAGAACCAAGATTCATCACGCAAAGGTACAAGATACCACTGATGAATGTAACTGTATTGTATATCTAAAATGTACCAATAAATTTAATAAAAAAAATTCCCTAAAACCCTGAGAGGTAAATATATATTTATATATTTCATTGTATTTTACAGTGCCCTTTCTAATCCAAATCTAGTCTTGTATTTACTGCCTTAAAATATGATTGAATTTTATCAAACAAACTTAATAACTGGCAGTTATCAATTATTGACCAATCTTTTTTCTAAAATATGTTTTTGTGTCAATAGCTGAGGTCCCTGTTTTAAAATATGATGACAAGTAGATTTTCTAGTGCATAGACATGTGTTATCTTTTTCTAAATAAGATCAATTTAGGGATATATATATATATATATATTTGTTGTTGTTGTTTGTTGGTTTGATTTTTTTGAGACAGGGTTTTGCTATGTAGTTCAGTCCAACCCAGAACTCACTAGGTACCCCAGGCTGGTCTCGAACTAGCAGTGATCCTCCAGCCTCAGCCCCCTGAGTGTTGAGATTACAGGTGTGCACACCATGCCAGGCAGGGATATTTAATTAAGTATAATTTCACAGCTTTAGACCTGTGATTTTAATGCATTGATTGAATTGTCCAAATGACTATTGACTCACTTTTTTCTTTTATACCACCTATACTTACATAGCTATAATGACTAAATTGGCCAGTGATACAAATGTGCTGGAAGTTAGCATCATTTAGTTGTCGCCTTTATTGTCAGAAAAACCACAACTATCAAAGAGAAAAAATAATTTAGCAATTTAGGTTTGGGCTTGTTCTATTCTCTCAAAGCTCATTTCTTTAAAATGTTCCGCCTCTGCAGAAGGAAGAGGCTGGAATTCCTTCAGTGAAGCAGTTGAGGAGGCTGGGGCCCAGGAACCTGGTGATGAGGGCAGGGTTTTAGTGCTCAACAATCCTGGCTAAGACACTCCACACTGTGCAAGCCAAGGTTTTGAAGTCTCCCTGTCTCTGTTTCTTTCTCTTCTTTAAATAATAACTGCTGTATTTGCAATACCTGTGAATGTGAGTGAGTATAAGTGGCTTTCTCCTATAGTAGCATTTTGAAAAACATGAAGATGTTATTCTTCATAAGCATTTAGAAGTGAAGTTGAAAGACTAGAAAGTCTTGGCAATTGCACACCACACAATTGCTTATCTCCTTTTCAATAATGTACTCTTCAGCATAGTATATGTCCCTTAGGAAGCTTGGTGGAATCAGCCTTTCTTCCACTTAGAAAGAAAGCTTTAATTTCCTTCCTATATCTGTTCTGAATGGTAATTGTACATTGAGATTCTTATTTCCTGATTTGTGATGATGATTAGGGCAACAGAGAAATAATACAAATGTGCCCATTCCAACATAAAATAAAATGAAACATTCTCTGAATAATTACAAATGTGGGTAATGACCATCCTCCCCTTTCCAATACCTTCCCAGGAGGGAACCAACGAGGCGACACATTTGTATTAACAGACAGATGAACTGACATTTTTGAGAGGGGCCAAGAAAATGTTGCCATTCATAATTCCTGCAGGAAAAATATTAATTATAAGTATCCATAAATATTACAAAGGTTTTCTTCCTAGGGTCCTACTTTAAAATGTTTTATTCTCATTGTCCTTGCTTGCCAGACTGCCCTAAAGGAAGTGAAACAGAGAAACTCATCAGAGAGGTGATGCTTGGTGAGGAGCTGCCCCCTGTGCTCCCAAGAAGGATGTTTATTTTTATTTGTGTGTGTGTGTGTGTGTGGTTGTTCAAGTAAAAAGGGCTGTTATGGCTTATATCTAGATGTCCCCCCAAAGCCTTATATACTGAAAAGTGGGACTTTGGGGAGGTGACTAGATCATGGGTGTGTGACACTAAATTAGTCCACTGATGGGTTTATGACTGGGTGTATTATTGAGAGGTGAAGCCTGGTAGGAAGAGGTGGGTCACTGTGGGTGTGGCCTGGAAATATCTATCCTCCCTTCCGCCTCTATCCCCCCTGCTTCCTGCCTACCCTGCCATGGACTGTTTCTCCTTTGCAATGCCCCTCTGGCATGCTGCCCTGTCTTGGAGCTGGCCAACTATGAACTGAAAGAAACCTCACAAACTATGAGCTAAAATAAACCTTTGCTCCTTTAACTTATGGGTGTTGAGTATTTTGTCCCAGCAATGAGAAAGAAAGACTGGGCAGACAGATGTGGGTCAGACAGCTGTGCATGTAAGGGTCACAGGAGAATGATAGTTAGGATGATTCTATCCTAACCCCTCTCTGCTCAGGGTTGTGCCAAGGAATATCCTCAACATACTCTGTATAGAACAAGGAGAGAAAGTCCTCAAAATTCTTTTCCGATGTAGCTTTGTGGTTGTATGATACTAAGTGTTGTGAAAATGTAAACCATCCTAAAAATATCATTTTTAGGGTTTGTATGATTTTCTAATAATGGTTGCAATTGATTTTTGCCACCCTACTTCATTTTCTGTATTTTTATAATCTTTGCTTCAGAATTTAAGTAGAATCCCCATTTTCTTTTTGCACTTAATTTAGAATCCATTCTGTAGGCATAGATTTTACTAGCTTTTACTTTTGCTTCCTTTAATGAAAATTCCTGAAGTGCAGTTCAGTGTGGAGAAAGGGCAAAAGAGGAAGGAAATAATGTTTGCAAAGAGCTTAGAGCAGTGTGGGCAGGTCTTTATGCTTGCTGTGTTTGTTTATAAAGGATCTCATTTAATACTCACAAAATGTAGGTATTCAGGAAACCAAAGCTCAGACAGATTGGGTAACTTGCTTCAGGTTACACAATTAGCATCTGATAGAGACAGGATTCAATTCCTAAGGTTTTTGGCTTCAAAGCTCTATCAGGCTGGACACACCTTACAGTAAAATACATGCCACTGTGAACAGCTTATAGAATGCACAGTGTAATGATTCTTGGTGTTTGCAGGGCTTGTGCAAGCCAGCCAGAGCTGATTTTTACATAACTTGCAAAGTGGCAGTGACATGACAGATCAATGTGTATAATTAGAAAAAGGAAAACGTTGAAAATCTATTCATGCTTTAATAGCTAAAAAGGTATTGGTCTCCCGCCAAACTGACGTACATTTTTGGAGCCAGAGACTCTAAGATACTCCCTTACATGGTACTTAAGATAAATAATGCCATTTAAATATCCATCCACCTGCTGCCACACACAGCTAAACGCTCAGAACAAAACTCCTTTTACTTCTTTCAATGGTCTGGGATCAATGTATAACAATGCAATTTTCTTTTTTTAGACAATGTTGTGATGTGACAACCTAGGTGTTTTACATATACTAGTTTTCTGTGGTTTAAAGGCTAAACAGCCTCCAAGGGATCACATTTATAGCTCCAAAATATTTTCCTAAGTTAAATTGCACATTTCATTAAATAGAGTGGTTATTCCATGTATTTGTGGCAATGTCAATGTCTGTGTTATAAACAGGGCCTTGAAATGGCTTTCCAACCCCTATTTCTGTCTTTGCCATCACTATTTTGATCTCAGAATGGTCAGAACATCACACCCAGCTGCAAGGAAGTCTGGAAAAATGAGAAATTTAGTGGGAACCCTCACTATGCTAAAGAAACTAGAGTTCTGGTAGTACGTAAAACTGGTGAGTGGGTATTGGCTAAATAGCATTGTCTACCCTGACCCTCATTCCAACACTGCACTATGGACTCATGCTTGCCTGTGAATCTAGTGTGGAAGTATAGGAGGAAAGATGGAAACTAGGGCTTTGCAGACTGTTGGGGCTGGGGAGGGCCTTGATCTTGATGGCTCTGCACTGTATGTTTTTCTCTTCCTTTCCTTGTAGTTGCAGTCTCTGCTTCCTTTGGTTTGGTATTCTTTCCCTGATCACTATTACTTTTTATTATTCAATGCCAGGTAGTGTAATTTTTTTTAGGTAACCTGCTCTGGAAAGACTAGGCAGCCCTCTCTTATATATTCCCCCAGGCCCTGGGTCTTGAATTTATTTTTCCCCTTTCTGGAGCATTTTTCACTATTATACTTATTGGTGTGTGGGTGTGTGGGTGTGTCTTTGTGTGTCTTATTTATCCAGTGTCTTGGTTTCTTCACCACTAGACTATAAATAGCATGAGAGCAGAGGCCATGTTTGTGTTATACCTGGATATTCCTTCCTGCTTCAGTGTCTAACAGGATATCTACGGCAGAGTAGATCTTTAGTAGATGCTTGTTGGATTAGTTAAGAATAAATAAATATATTTTGTTGATTGACTTTCCTCTCTTCTTCTTTTTTGTTTTGTTTTGTTTTTGAGACAGGGTCTTGCTATGTAGCCCAGGCTGGCCTTGAACTCTTGTGATTCTCTTGCCTCAGCCTCCCGAGCACAGGAATTATAGGCACGTGCCACCATGCCCTCACTTTCTCCTTTCTTAATGCACTTCTTCTGCCCTCTTTCTCTCTTCTGTCATTAGGCTTTGCTTAAGCGCGTCCGTTGATTTTTTTTATTCACTTGTGTATTTTTTCTTGTCTCTTTCTCTCTGGAGTATTCTTCCTCTCTCTCTCTCTCTCAGATGGTTATTATCTTTTTTCACAGCTCTTCATTTCCATTTGAGTTCTCTTGCTCAAGGTTCAGTACCACATGTCCATCCTACTGCCCACTGCTTTCTGCCTGGAATGGCTTTCTATCACCTCACCTCGGTAAGTCCCACAGGACACTCATCAGGTGCCCACCTCCATTTTCTACTTTCTGGAAATTGTGACACCTTCTTCCCGTTATTCACACTTGGAAACTTGGTATTATTTGTGGGATCATTTATTTGCATTAGTAAGTGTTGTTTCTGTAACTTAGCTAACAGCTCTTCTTCCTTCTCATTGCTGTTACTGCAGTGCACAATGTATAAGTTTGTGGGCGCTGGCACATGTGGGATGGCAAGATCAAAGGAAACGGGAGCTAATAAGCTCCCCATAAAGCATGGGGCAGAGGCTTTGCTAGTTCACCATGCTGAGAGATTCATTTAAACATCGTAATCTAGTATGTGTGACTCATGGAAAAATTAATTCAAATAACTGGATTACCCTGCAGTAAAATTGAAGAGAATTTGGCTACTTAAAATAGGTGGTGTATTTTATGATGAGGTATGGATCATTTTTGCACTGTTGATGAAAAGATCACAAAATTGAATTTAAAAATTATAGAAGTATTGTTGCAGTAATGAAGGGTTTTGTGAAGACAGATTAGATGTTCCCACTCAATCAACTTTATAATACCAAAATTAGTGGAAATTTATTGAAATTAATAGGTATGAAATTTAGAAAAGTTAGACAATTACTTCTCAGATTATCTCATTAATCAAGATGTGCATTTTTCTCTTACAGAAAATAATGACCCATATGAGTAGTTTGGATGAATAAATGAATAAGGCAATGTCTGTGTGATACCAAAATGATTCTTTAAAAAGTAAAGATTTCACTTGAAACCCTATTAGCATTTTTAGTAAAAAACAAACAACATTTTACCAGTTGGTAAAAAAGAGCAGGATAACTTTTGCATGGTTTTAGATTCATGACTTACATGGTGTTTAAAAATTTTAGGGAATCCTTTTCACACTACCTAACCTCTTAGCCTACAGTGAATACAAGCTACTATGAGAGAGAGAGAGAGAAAGAGAGAGTATATAGTTCACTTTTTTTAGTTCACTGCATTTGTCAAGATGAAATCCATCTCTGTCACCATGTTGTTCTTTGAGGTAGGTTTTTTTGGGTGGATATTTAGAAATATAGAGAACAGAGGCAAAGAAACATAGATGGTATTAATAACATGGTTACATAATTCTTAATTTTCCTTGCTTTGCCATTGAAGCACCCATTTGACTATGAGGATTACATACAGATAAAGTGTCAAATAGGGGATTAATGAAACATTTGTTTCCTTTTAAATTTGCTTCAGTTAACTCTGGCCCTTTTAATGTATCTAGTACAGTATTAGAATATAGGAATATAGGCCATACTTAGGTTTCTTGACTCCCATGGGAAGATTAGTGCCTCAAAAAGAACAGAGGCTAAGAATTTACTTCTCTTTATTGGTGCATGGATTTAATTTATTATTTTTAGAGCTTCATTTCCTCTAGACATTTTCATATTTTTTCAATAAGATAAAGTAAATATTATTTGGGATTTCATTCATCATAATACTGTCACAGGAGAAAGTTGAGATTTGAGAACTAGGAAAATTAGGTGAAAAATTCTGAGCTTGTTTCTATGACAAAACAGTGAGTGAAAATCATGCAGGAAATACAAGAAATATGTGCCTAATCTTTTTCTTTGGATCTCATCTTCATGAATTTCTCAGAATGGGTGGTTTTATTTCTTATTGTCATTTTGACTAAAATCGATTCAATTGGTTGTCATCATTAAGCATTAAAACTGAATAAGCTCTTCCCTTTTTCACTGCTTGGGCTGGTGTTTTTATGTATTAGCCAACATTCCGTATCATGATATAAATCACTATAGTAAAATAGGAAAATCAGCTCTATCAGGAGGCTAAGGAAGAAAGACAGCAAGTTCAGGCCAAGCCTGAACAACTTAGTGAGACATTCCCTCAAAATAAAAAAAATAAGAAAGGGCTGGGGTTGTAACTCAATGTGAAGGCTCTACATTCAATCCCCAATATAACAAAACAATACAGCAAAACCCCAATAACAACAGTTAATCTGAATTTTTAATTTGATTAGATTGAAAAACACGGAAGAAATTACGAAAGCCTACTTTTGTATGTATCTATGAAAATATTTCTAGACATAATTGGCATGTGAGCCAGCAAACTGATGGAAGAGGCCCACCCTGGATGGGTGCAGCACCATGCAGTAGGATGAGCCCTTGGATGGAACAAAAGCAGAAGAAGGACACCTCCTAGCAGAGGCTTTGAACTCTTCACCTTTCTCTTGGCTTTTTTGGCTGCTAAGAGGTGAGCGAGCAGCTTTTCTCTGCTGCAGCTTTCATCCACGATGCCCTGCCTCACTACCACCTCTAACAATGGAGCCAGCCAACCATGGGCTGAAACACTGAGCCAAAATAAACCCTTCTTCCATTAAGTCAGTATTATCAGGTCTTTTGTTATAGTGATGAAAAGCGGACTAACAAACATATAGAGGTTTGTAAAGTATTTTGCTTATAAGAAAATTTGTCTTCTTGTACCATTTTTATGGAGGTAAAAAAATCCAAGAGCAACAGTGGGAAGTAGCCATCTTCATGTTTTAGTACAATAGGGCAGAATTCCAAGTAGTGAAAGTTCAAATCAAGGATATTGTTGAGCGGCCTGTACCATAAAATTTAGGGTCAACAGATGAATAGAGAAATGTTCTTGAGACTATGTGGAGTTACCTGCCAATTATCCATACACAGCCTGCTCCTCTTTCCACCTGGCCCTCTAATTTCCCAAACATTCCAACTCCATTCAACTAGCATATCCTAAGCCTCTGGATACAGGGGCCTCAGGATGATCGTACAATCTGTTAGGAGAGCACATTTACTGGAATATCAGGATTCTTCTTTTCTCTTCATTATGTGTGTGTCTGTGTCTGTGTGTGTGTGTGTGTGTGTGTGTGTGTCTATCTCCCTTCTCCTCTCCCACATTGGATGTGCATGAAGTATCACACAGTTTTCTGGCTACTACCGAACTGATTTTCATTCACAAGAAGTCAGACTTAAGGTAAAATTGATACTCAGAGTGGCAAAAAGCAAGAATAATAGCTGATTTCCTATTTAAAGACAAGTGCAAAAACTAATGGAATTGCCTATAATTTCTTCACCATTTAATTTAGAATTTTAATTCCAATTTTGAACGTGACAATTCAAAAATGAATAAAAATAGCATGTATCAAGCATTGAATTTTTACTATATTCTAGGCATTGTACTAGATGATTTATATTCTTTAGTTTGTTTAACCTGAAAAATGATACTATGAGTTAAATATTACCTTTCTCCATTTACTGAGGAAATGGAGGCTCCAGGAGTTTAAGTTACAGTACTTTCACATGGCACACAGTGAGCCAGGGGCAGAGTTTGAATCCAGTCTTAAAGACCATGCTTCTAATTTACTGATCAATGATGCATTTGGAAAGCGCTATTCTGAAGATCATTTAGATATTAATCCTAGATATCCTTAAAGTAGCCTTTGAGAACAGTTGTGCAGACAGATGAAGATTTTTGAGCATTTGTAAAGTTAAAATCTTGGTCCCTATTGTATAATTAATGGAATGAGAAACAGCAGCAGTGGTGTCGTAGGAAACAATTTGGCTCTGTGAACACAGTTCACTCCAGCGCCTTTGAGGTCAGCGGGCTCTGTTTGCTGCTTGCTCTTCCCAGTATCCCCAGGCCTTCCCATCTTTGACCTTGTCATCATCAATTACCATGTTCTGGGAACCCAAATACTGCCTTGTCAGATTAGTCTCACTGCACTCTAAGAAGAATGATCCTTTCTATTTCTTTAGTGGCCTGTAACTCACCAAGAGTCTTCTCCTGTGTGATCTCATTTAGGCTTTTCAGCCACCCTAAGAGATGGGCTGATATGCTCATTTTCCCTGTCTTAGGAACTTACATGTTAACTTGCTTTGAGTTAATTTGAACTTCGAAGTGTGTTGTTTTCTGAAAGATTTTTCCTTCTGTCTTACATGTTGCTGAACTTGCATCTAGACTATAAACTCCAAGAAGAGAGGGCTTGACCTTAAATTGTATATGCTTTGACATTCCTTCAACAGTGCCCCCGCCTTGTTACACAATGGATTCTCAAAACAAGGACAATAAACTCAAAACATTAAATTAATATGGAAACAAGGAATCATATACACCATAGTTCCTTCTAGTGATGTGGGGCTGGTGTTGGCTTACTGGAGTTAACTGATAAATATTCAGGAATGTGGTCAGCAGGGCAGTAATCTGTTGGCAGCTTCATAACTGTGGCAGGATAATTTACACCATGAAAACTGCCAAAGGCTTTGTATCAAGGTTACTCTTCATCCTCAACCTCCAGTTTACTAGGATACTCCTTGTTGTAACATTTTCTGTGGTCCACAGGCAGGCAGCTGCTTTTGCTTCTTGTTCGGGGGTTAGTTGATGACCATGGCCCAGGTGTCCACACTAGGGGAGAAAGCAGAGGAGCAGTCACTGTGTTAATCCCTAAGTCTTCGCTGTTGCTGGGGCTCTCAACAGGGATAATGGTGTGTGTTCACTGTAGAAAATCAAATGACAGAAGACTTCACAGAAAAAAACGAGGTTGGAGCTCCAGCCTGGCATCACCACGAGCTTGCCTACTTCTTGCTCTAGCCTGAGTCTTTCACCCAGCCTTCTCTGAACCAGTAAATGGATCAAGCTGTGCTTATAGGGATCTTGGAAACCCTAAGAGGAGACTTTGGGTTTCGGTTAAAAGCATTCTTGATTAAAAGCAGTCAAAACCACAAGGAGCTTTGTTGTTTATTTAACAGAAAATCTGAAAATAAGAGATCCAGAGTTGGTTCTGTTTTGGCAATGGCTACAGTGACTTCAAACTGTTTCTTGTCCCTCCTCTGCCATCCTTAGTATGTGAGTAAAATTTCCCCTTTTGGCTGAGATAGATCTAAACAATAGTAGTAAATTATCCCACCACCCATACCCTCAAGAACATCCTGGTTTTGTGACAGAAAGGTTAGAAAAATCCTATTTTTCTCTCTTTCCTGAAATAATAACATGTTCTGTTTAAATAAAGGGTACAAAAAAAATAAAATAAATAAAGGGTACATGGAATAAAAGTGAAATAACATATCTTATGGAGTATTAAAGATAGCTTTATGGCAAAAATAATTTTGAGTTATTCACTTCCAATTAACAGGAAACTCCAGTGATTCTATGTGATGGGAAATTAATTAAGGAAGCCAGAAACCCAAGACCATCATAGAAGCAGTAGAATGAACTAAAGAAAAATCATTACAAGAAGAATAAGCAAAAGCTTTCATTATAAGATGCGAGGCAGTAAAGTGCTATTTAGGTAGAATTGAAGGCCCAAATGGCTGCAATTATGTAGTATTGAAAAATTTTTCACATTAAGAAAAAATAATATTTTTACATTTATGGGAAGCAAAATTAGATGAAGCTGCCACAGGAGGCAAGCTATCTGAAATTGCAGGAATTAGTAAGCCCCCACCCCACCCCTGCTCTGAGGGAGTTGCTCTTTTCTGCTTCCTGTTGCCAAGACAGTACCTGGGAAGTCATGTGTGTTGAGTGAGAAGAAAAGACAGTAATGGATGCATAAAAGGAAATGTGATACAGGTGGAGTTTAGTCCTAGCAGAAGGGGGCTCAGGTTGCTGGAACACAGGTTGACTGGCTTCAAGCAGAGTTGTAGAATTGCTGGTGTTTGGATCCTGTACTTCCCTTATCTGCTGCAGAGGAAATGGGACTGGGCCCAGAATCTGGGCTAAATGACTGTGAATGGCAGAGAGCCACAGGACTAGGATTACGACACCCACATTCCCTTGCAGGGCCAATTTTCTGGCTCAGACTCTTCAATACCTAATGTTACTTTTCCTCCCATACTGTTGGTTATAATTAAGTACTGAAATGATTAAAGTTGATTCACGAGTGGCTGATATTTGTATTTAATAGCTCAATTAACTGTTTTATGATCCTTTTGGGGACAGGTGGGCAGTGAGTCCAAATGAGAAGCTGGGTCGAAGGGCAGCTGTAGCCTTCCTGCCAGTTGCATCACCAGGCTAAAATGCACAGGGAAAGCATTCCATGCAGCAAAGCACAGAAAATACTGTCACATAGCTTAGGATGTGGGGAAAATCTTATAATTCTTCCTTAGGATTTTTATTTTTAAAAATAGTGATGTGTGAGTACATATGGTTTAAAACTTTTGTTGAAAAATCTATCTGCATTAAATCAGAAATGAAAATTTCTGTTCAGTTCTCAAAATCAAAACTCATTTTTATATTTAAAAAACTATGAAGTCATTCTTAGAGCACAATAGATTTTTGTCTCTTTTTGTAGAAGGTCTCATTAGGCATCCGACACATAGTAAAGAGAAAGACTGTAAGTGAAAATAGCTTAATAAATATATTATGGGATCACAATTCTAAATTCTAAATGAGATGCTTGAATTTAGTAAAAGTTGGAAGCACTGTATTTGTGAAGGCTAGCAGTTTCCTTCTAACAATTTTAATTTATCGAGTTAAATCTCAAGTCATGCTCTGCCTGTGGATTTTGATATTAAATGCACATATTCAAATTAGCCCTGTGACTTTGTTTTACTGAATTTTGAGCCCTTTTCTTTTCTTTTTTTTTGCTGTTTTTTTTTGGCACCGGGGATCGAACTCGGGTCCTTGTGCTTGCAAGGCAGGCAGCGGAGCCACTGAGCTAAATCCCCAGCCCTTGAGCCCTTTTCTTTTTGGGGTAATAGCACCTCTTTCACAAAGAATATGAGAAAACATAAGACTAGAATTTTATAAACGCTGCTGTGAGTTTAAGATTGTACTATTTTGTATTCCATGAATTTGTGATTGAAGCTCATAGAATCTGACACTCAAAGAAAATGTCTCTTAAATATTACCTCTGACTGAATCATACATTGAATTCTTTAAAAAGACAATGTGTAAGGAAATGAAATAATATCTAGAATGATACGGTGAAATTCAAGGACAATAGTAAGTAATAATGATCTACATGATAAACTCTTTGAGTTTGGGATCCTTTTAAAATAATTACCCTCCTCCTCTTCCTACCCATCCCCTCCACCACCTGCTCCTATTCTCTGTCCTCCTTTAGTTAAATTCTGCACAGCAAGTAGCTTTGAATATCATGGCTGCTCAAAATATAGCTTTTCAGTCAATGAGTGGATACATAAATCTTTTTATTCCTCCTCGAATCTGGCTCATTATGTTGGGTGTACTGGGTGATTAATAAGAATTTGTTGAATTAAATTTCTGAAGTATAGACTTTTTTCCCTTTAAGTGGTTCACTCTGATAACATTTAAGCTTCAACTCTTTTGAATGGAAACTATCAAAATATTGTCGAGTAAAGGTTTTAATGGACTCACTTTAATAAAAAAGCATTCATTATCAAACATGATATTGTATTAAGTGAAGGGAAAGAGACTGAAATTAATTTAGTTACCCAACTAGATGGTTTTCCTCTTACATTTTGAATATAATTTTGTATGTATTGGTTTTACATATAGTTACTTCCTAGCATCTAGTTATTTTTACTACTTGTATGATGTTTTGCTTACCACCTGTCCAGTTATTCCTTTAGATCGATTTACTTTGTAATCTAAACTTATTTAAATGGAATAGAAAACCAGTATCCTCTGCTGCAAACAGAAGGTAACCATAAAAATAAACACACTGTGATGAAAATGACGTTATTAAATTTTGGCCAGGTTCTGTTGCCTGCAGGAAGACAGCCTGAGATAAATTTCCTTTAAAAGAGAGTTTGGCGAACATTAGAGAAGTATAAAAGACATACAAATGCTAAACTGAGTTTTGTGACTGACCATGTTATAAGAGTTGAAAAAGAATTCAGAGGAAAATTTCTCTCTTACTGAATCAAGTATAAACTTCAATAAAGGAAAAACACATTTTTTCACAATTCCATGTTAGTAGGGCTATAACATGTAAAATTTTTGTACTCTATAATTTTTGTGCTAAGTAAAAATTTTCTCTTCATTTTCAATTTCCTTTATACACATTTAAAATGAAGAACACAGTTTAGAGTGATGCTTTCATTCTACTGCAGTAAACTTAAGTTCTACCAAGTAAGTCATTTAAGTATAAGCACATTGAATTGGGTTTAAACTTTCTGTATCATTAATGCTTCCTAGAGAATGTCATTCTAGGTAGTGCCCATGAAGTTATGATATGCATCTGAGTAAAACAATTATTAATACTTTAAGGTCATATGAAACTAACTCAGCAAAGAATAGGTTTGAATGACCAAAATTCCAAATTAATATTGTAGTTATAGATAATGAATTTTAGTGTATCAGTTTTAAAGTACTTTATTCTTTAGTGATTGCTTTGGACTGGTAATCTCAAAATTGAAAAAGATCATTTTAGGTCATATCTGAAACACAATCGGTTTAACCCTCAAGATTGAAAGAATTGATTTCTTAACCAGTAAAGTAATAGTCTGTCAATTTAGTTAAACCTCCAATGGCCAGTCACTTTAATCAAAGTCAAACTGATTTTGCGCAGAGATGGAAAAGAAAACCTATAAGTTCTATATCACTGGTCTCTCCTGTCATTTTAGGAAAAGCTATGTGGTTCAAAACTCAGCATGGTAAATTTAAACAAGAAAGAAGGCAAATGAAAGATAGGATTTACAACTTTCAGAGACAATGGTGCCATGTATTATGTAATGCTTCCTAATGAGAGTTTCATAAATGATTACACCACTGATGCAGGTAGAAATATATTTGGTAGACTGAAAAGTCAAAACAGTTGCATGTTTGATGAGCACTGGATATACTTTTTACTCACACTATATAGGAGACTGCTTGCAAACGTGGAAAATACTCCCTCATGACCAATGACTGATGCTTTATAATCATTGGAAAAAGAGGTTATATATCAAATGATCATGGAAAATTTTCAATATTTTTTATGTACTACTGTGTATATTACAGTTTTTGTACTAATAATTGGCTTAAACATGACAAATTTAAATTAAATAAAGCAGAAATTCTATTACAAGACAAAAACAAGGCTCAGGTAAATGTTTTACTTTTAATAGCTTATCTGAACAAACTGAGAGATTACATTTTAATGAAAAAGGTGAACAGTTTTAAATAATTTAGAGAAGAGCACATACTTTTCACAAATGCATCTGAAACAATTTAGTGGCCAGGTGTTGAAGCATAATGAATGATTTTAATAGTAATATATTTATAAGCATAAATTTACTTTGAGATATAGATGGCTGATATTTTGGCCTGTTCTTCTCTTTCATGTCCTTATGTCCATATGTTTCTAAGATTTTTCTCAAAGAAAGCTCATTACTTGAATCAGACAGATACAAAGTGGAGCAACATGAGGGTTATGAGTAAAGTTTTTCCTGTTTATCATGTCAACATTGAAATGAATGTGTTCAACTCTGGCTAGATATTTGGGTCTACCTGTGAAATTTCAGCAAAAAAGTTCTTTACTCTTTGTAATACACAATCAAATATATCTTTGAAGCCTCTGTCAGAAAGATAATAATGGAAATGACTGTACCTTTTTGTTTTCCTTGCTTGTCTCTTCTTTGCTTCATTGTCTTTATACTTTAAGATCAATTCCAAAGATATAATTAATTCAAACAGACAGTGTGGGGTGATATTCAAGAACTGGTTGCCTATTATAATTTGAAAAAAAGATTTGGTAAAGTGACTCCTTTAGGTATAAATATATGTTTTATGGCAATGTAGAAGCTTAGCAATGCTCTGACATTCTTTGTTAAATTCACAGAAGGTACTGCAATTCAGGAGCTTTAACAGTAGCTCTTGTTATAATGACATTTAGATTGGGTATCTTCACAACAGAATTGAAGCACTTTTGACTTCTGGGTCCTGGAATTTGTTGGAGTTGCTTAAGCAATGGCAATGTATATGGATTTAAGTAAGAGATACTTGATGTTATGTGTGAAGTTAGTTTCATTTGGTATCTTCAGGAAAGCCATGAAAAAGCTGTACCTAACAATGACTATAAGAAAATTATTTTGGCCTTGAGCTTTCTAAGAATGCAAAAAAGTTATTCTCCTTTATTAAGATGTTAATCCTTAGCATATTACCCTATGGTGGTCTGAAAGAATTCAATAGTGATATAACATTGCTAGAAGTCAAAAGTTAATAGTAAAATTGATGAAAAAAGTTATTCATATAAAGTAAAGCAGAGTGATGGGAAGAATCAAAGATTTTTCCCTAAGGGATAAAATGTTTTCTTATGGGAAGATTAACATTTTTGAAGAAATAGAATATGGACTAGCTGTAGAAACCATTATACTTTTACTACCATAAAAGGCCATGGACATTTTTTAATATTGTTTTTATACTACAGTTTGTGTTACAGTTTTTGTATGTACCGCTAACACACAGAGACTTGTGTATACATGGAGAAGGTGGCCAGTTGGAAGACAGCATGGGAAAACTGGATTCTTCTGGGCTTAAGAGACCCCAGAGAAGAGGGAGGTAGTTCAAATCAATTATGTTTTCCCCTGTGCCCATGTAGAGTAGAGATAGAGTAATTATCATGTAACACTGTCAAAACCCTACTATCTCTATAGCAACAGTTAGGCAAATCAGCTAGGTTATTTCAGGAGGCAAAGGCTTTTAATTAATTAATTAATTCAGGACATTTTCTTGAGCACTCTCTGTGAAGTTTGTACTAGTTTTGGCACTGGAGATATACCAATAAATACAGCCAAGAAGCAAATAAACAAAATTTGAACATTATGAGGTATTACAAAGGCAAGATAACAGCGTAAGAGGACTTAGAGTGTTAGGAGGCTACAGATGGGAGTACTTTATATAAACTTGTCAGAGAAGTCCTCTCTTTTAACAGTGATATTAGAGAATATATTTGAATGCCAAAGAGGGTCCACTTATGTAAATAAGATACTGGAGAAGGTCCTAGGCAGCAGCATGTGTAAATTCCTTAAGAGATGCAAATCCAGTGCCTCTCAGGAGGTGAGAAGGCCTGTGTGGCTGGAATGAATGCTCAAGAGATCAAGTTGAAGACCAGGTAAGGGGCAGATCAAGTACAGCCTTGTGGGCTATGGAGGAGTTTCATTTTACCAAGCGTCAATGGACACCTATTACAGTTTTCAACAAGGAAATCATGTACTTTAAGCCATATTTTTAAAAGTTCAAGTTAATTATTTAGTGGAGAATAGATTAAAAGGTGTCAAGAATGAAAGGCTGACTAATTTTTATGCTATTACCATTGTCTAAATGAGAAACGATGTTGTTTGGACTAAGGCGATAGCATTGGAAATAGTAAATGTTGGATAAAAATGACAAGATTTGTTGATGGCTTGGGTCGGGGTTGAGGAAAAAGGAATGATCAAAGATTTTAAGTAACCAGAGATCTACATTTAGATGTTTGGTTTGAAGAACAGTTATTGATGGTGCTGGTAACTGAGACAGGATAATTTGAGGAGGTTCAGATTTGTTGAAGAGAGAAATTAAAAGCTTTCCTTTGGCTGTTTATTTAAGAGGACTTTAGATATCTGAATGGAGATATTAAATAGGTGAAAGTTTAAGATATTAAGAGTCTAGAGCTTAGGGCTCAGGTAAGATTCTGAAAACAGAGTATGAATAGAATAGAATAGAGTAAAATAGGGAGCACAGAGATTATAGAATGTGTTTTAAAAAATTCTTTTATTGTTACATTTTAGGTATATGTTTACATTTATCATTGGGTGCTTGTACCTGTACATGATGTATCTTAGTTCTTATGTTTTTCCCTATTACCTGTGCGCCCTTCACCCCCTCCACCCTTCCCTATTTACATAGATTTCATTTCCATTTTTTTTTTCTTTGAGATTATAGAATGTTGACATGAACTGGAAACTATCAAAAAGTTGGTCATTACCTAAAACCATGGAAGGTGATGAGATTCTAGGGAGAAATAAATATGAAGAAAGAAAGACAAGGCCTGAGCCCGGAGAGGAGAGGGAGGAGGAGCCAGAAACAGAAACAGGAAGAGATGCCAAAGAATTAAGAGAAAAACCAGTGCACACAGTCTTCACTGGAATACAGTGTAACATATAATTTGAGAAGAAAGCTATTTTCATAAAGTTAACATTTTTGAGAAATTGAGTAATTTAGAGTCAGATGTGACAAGATGGAGGATCTTAATGACTTTTATTTGAGCAGCTCTTTGGGGTGGTAGTAGTAACAGAAGCCTGATTAAGACCTATTAAAGAAGGATTATGAGTAAAGTCAAGACCCTCTTTCTCAAGGAAGCACCTGAGAAATGGAGCAGAAGCTGGAGGAACAAATGAGAGCAAGGAAACTTATTTTGTCCAGTTTTCAAGGTGAGAGACGTTTTACATGATATTGGACATTATTCGGAAAGTATCAAGAGGGGGCAGAAAAGGAAGAGAAGAATGCGAGTAGCAAAATTCTGATTTCTTATAAGGGATGGAGTTCAGTGTACTGTGGAGGGTCAGTTTAGATGGACGAAGAACATTTTTTCCATCATATCAGTAGGAAAAAGATGAGTCAGATGCAATTAGATTAGATACGGTGATGGGAAAAATGAGGATATTTTCTTCTAGCTGCTTTTAATTTTATAGTGCAATAGAAGTCAGTATCATTAGTCTCAAGTGAGTAGCAGAAGAAGGAGGAAGTATTGAAGGTTTCAAGGGAGAGGAAAAAGTGAAATATATTTTGGGCAGAGATGGAAAATTAATTTAGTATGGAAGCAGAAGAATGCTAGTGATGATGAAGTCTTTCTTAAAAATTGTGGTTGTACTAGTTGATTTCTTCTTACTATAATAAAACACCTGAGGCAATTAACTTATGAAGAGGAAAGGTTTATTTAATTCATGGTTCTGTAGTTCTAGTCCAAGATCAGGCAGCCTCATTGCTTTGGAGTGAGGGAAGCACATCATGGTGAGAGCCTTTGACAGAGCTAATTGCTTATATCATAATCCTGGAAGCAAAGAGACAGGAGCAGAATAGGGTCCCATAATTCTCTACAAGGGCACAACTCACAGAACCTGAGGACCTTCCACTAGGCACCATTTCTCAAAGTTGCCACTATCTCCCAATAGTTCCACCAGGTAGCCAAGGCTTTAATACATGGGTTTTTGGGGGACACTTGTCCAAACCATAGCAGTGATCCTAAATTGATTGTAAGATAATGAAGGCTTTTCTTACAATTCTTTTTAAAAATTTTAATAAGATCAGTGAGTGTTTTTCTTCAGTTACTTTCAGCTGCTGGGGTGCAGATGGGGAGTAGATAGAAAGTTGGGTTTCAATGGAGTTTGAGTTTGGTAAGTGAGTGCAGAGTAGGAAGTCATATCAAGGAATATTGGAATTACTAAAAGTAGAAAATGAAGTAGTGGTGGAGAGGTAGGCAGTGAACTAGTGGCTAAATTCTAAATGAAATGGAAGGGAGTGATTGGGAATGTAGTAGGTACTGTAATTGTGTAGTACTCATTGCAAATAGAACAATGTTTGGCAGAGTCAGTCTGATCTGCAGCACAGTGCAGATTATGTCTGGTTAAGACAGCTCACAGACTGGCCTTAGGGGGATTAAAACAATATCATCATAACCATCAATTAGCTGAAAATGTTTTTTTAAAAATTTTTTTTAGTACTTCCACCATACAAAAGCAGACTTCATCTGGAACAAAGTAGAAGCACAGTTTGTGTCTTCAGGGAATTGACATTCAACCAGAGACTTGGTGGAAAAGATAATTAGATGTAGAAAATGAGCCACAATTGTTTTCTTGAGTAGAGTCTGTTTAAGTGGGAAAGCAACAGGCACATCAAGTTGTTTCTCTGTTCTTGTAGAGCAGAATGTAAATATTTATGGAACACAGGCCTCTTTTAATCAGCAGCACAGTTGGGCCTCTACAAATATAGAGTTCTCTTTCAGATACTTCAAATTAGAGAAAAATATCAGGAAAAATTACTGACAGTAAAATACTAATATATCAAGTATAAACAGAAATTCCCAGGGAATCACATACCATATGTACGATTTATGATCAGTGCAAAATGAATAATGGTCTCCTCCTCTTCATTCTCCTCCTCCTCCTCCTCCTCCTCCCCACCCTCCTCACCCTCCCCCTCCCTCCTCCTCCTCCTCATCTTCTTCCTCCTCCTCTTTTTCCTCTTCCTCTTCCACTCCTTTCACCTGTTGTAATGATTAGGTAGCTGGAAAAGTGATTCTTGACAAATCAGTAGTCTTTTCCTTTCTTCTTTCTTCTTTTGTCATTTCCTTCCTTTTTTCTTTTATAAAAAAATATTAGCAATGACTATTACCTCTGTGAGAGTAATACACATTCATTATAAATATATAAGGGATAGAGGAAAGTACAAAAAAGGTAAAAGTCACCCTAAAATTTCATTTCCCTAAAATAATCATTACAAATTCCATGGCTCTCATTCTGGAAATCTGAGTTTATATGTATAGTTAGAGGAATGAATAGTAGAAATTGATAACTAAGTTACTTTTCTTCAGCCTCGAGGGTGGATGTGTTAGCTTTCTGTCACTATAACAAAATACCAAATATAGTTAACTTATAAAGAGAGAAAGTTTGTTTTGGCTCAAGGTTTTAGACGTTCTGGTCCATGGTTGGGAGGACTTGTTCCTTTTAGGCCTCTGGTGAGGCTGCCAGATCACAATGGAAAGGAGTGTTCAGGGAGGCAAAGTGTCCCTTCATGGCTAGGGAGGAAGAGAGAGCAAGGAAGAAGTTCTGGTCCTGGAGTCTCCTTGAATGGCACCCCACAATCTAAGGACATCACAGCACCCACCTCCTGATGGTTCCACGACTTCCCCAAGCACCACCTCGGGACCAAGCCTCTCACACTTGGAGCTTTGAAGGACTTTTATTCAACCATATCATTGGAGGAAAATATTTTTGTGAAAGTACTTTTATAGAGTTGCTCACTGTTCATCAGTTTTTCCTGGACTTCCTTGTGTCCTTTCGTGTACATTTTTCCCTTAAAATCAGAAATCTTCTGTAGTACTACATCTGTTTATACTTTTTATATTGAATTTATTGTGATGTCTATTTTGACTTTTCAACAAATTACTCCCCCCAATTTTAAAATTATGGCTATGAACACATACCAATGGTCAAAATTAATGGTTTTATTGTGATGTTTCCATACACATACTATTCTGTGCTTTGATCAAGTCCATCCTCTCTTCTACATTCTCTTGCTCTCTACCCCCTAGTTTTCTTCCCCCTTCCCAATTGTCTTTCTTCTGTTTTCAGGTTTTGAAAATTTAAAAAATTATTTTGATTTCCATCTATAAGAGAAAACAGGTAATACTTGTCTTTCTGTATTTGGCTTAGTTCGCTTAACATGATAACCTCTAATTTTATCCATTTTCCTGTAAATGACATAATTCCGTTCTTCTTTATGGCTGACTAGTATTCCATTGTTTATTTACACCACATTTTGCTTATCCATTCATCTGTTTCTGAGCACCTAGGGTGATTCTGTAGTTTGGCTATTAAGAATAATGCTGCAAGGGGCCGGGGATTTAGCTCAGTGGTTTCACCGCCTGCTGCGCAAGCTCAAGGACCTGAGTTCAATCCCCGGTACCGAAAGAAAAAAAGAATAATGCTGCAAGGGCCAGGGATTTAGCTCAGTGGTTCCACTGCCTGGCTTACAAGCACAAGGTCCTGAGTTCAATCCCTGATAGCAAAAAAAAAAAAAAAAAAAAAGAATGCTGCAAGAAACATGAGTACTCGGGTATCTATTTTGATGCTCACTTCCTGTACTTTGGATAAATACCCAGGAGTGATATAGTGAGATCATATATTAGCTCTATTATTAAGTTTTTGAGGAACTTCTGTACTGTTTTCCACAGTGGTTGTACAAATATACATTTCAGCCCCAACAGTGTATAAGGTTTCCTTTCTCTCCATGTCTTGCTGGGATTTATAACTTTTAATTTTTTATAGTAGCCATTATAACTGGGTTGAGATGGAATCTTAATGTAATTTTGATTTGCAATTCCCTGATAGCTAAATATTTGAAGCATTTCATATACATATAGTATTACTTTTTAATAAGTTTAGTTTTTATATCTTTAAACTTCAGACTTCATGCACTGTAATTTTTCTCAAATGTTTCCTTTAGTGAGTAACTCAGTTTTCAACTTTGTTTACTTCTTTTTTTTTTCTTTTTGGTACCGGGGATCAAGCTCAGGACCTTGTGCTTGCAAGGCAGGCGTGGTGCCACTGAGCCAAATCCCAGGCCCCTATTCAGTTCTTTGATTTCACTAATTTATTTATTTTATGAATAGTAGCCTTTTGACTCTCACGTTGTTTCCTTACCTCTTTCTTTTTTATATTTTGTTATTTTATCATCTTGTTCTTTGGCTTAAGTGAATTCATACTCATATATTTTATTAGAGTAAAGAATTCAAAGTGAGTTTCTTAAAAATCTTTCTTAAAAGTTAAGAGCCACTAGTAAAAAGAAGTGCTCATATCTGATCATCATAATAATTTTTTTATTAGACTTACCTAGTTTGAATATATTTTTTAAAATAATGCACAGACTTATAAAGTCCTTAAAGGGACTGAGAATGAGCATCCCTCCGCCAGCCAAATAAACTTTTTAAACTGAAGTAGTTTATTAACTTAGGAATATACAATGAAGACTATAAATAAATTGGTGTAGGTATATCTACATGTTCTGTGGTTAACATCAAGATGTTACTGAAACCTGTAACCACGCGAGACTAAGATGGTATCTCTAGCAGGTTGTCGTTGAGTCTTTTCTCTGTTATCATTCTAGTTCTCTTTCATTTACTTATCTTCGTGTGCCATGATGACCCATGCTGGCTCAAGTTGGATTGCTCATTTTTAAGATCAAAAGCAGATATAATAGTAGAAAAATTTCAATCTGTCTACCATTGTCCAGAGTTTAGATTTTGACATATTACTTCTCCATCAATCAATTTCTGTAGTTTAGTTATGTTTTTCTATTTGATGCTACATAGTTACCCATAATAGGAAGAGCTACAAAAGCTGCAGTAGTATTCTTCCAGTGTACAAATTGCAGAATTTCTTGGCACAAAATGTCCTCCCTTTCTTCTGTTGATGTGGAAGAAGTATTATAGACTTTATGCGAGTGAAAATGGTTTTCCATATGGATGCCACCTGAAAGAATTCACACCTTTTCTTAGAAGAAATTTAATATATAGTTGCCAACTATTTCACATTCTTTTAGGCAATCCTGTTGCCATTCTCTAGGAGGTAATTGTAAAAATTCTTTATGAGTTATTTTCCTTGAATATTACTGTTTATGGAATCAATGTCACTTGGATTTAAAATTTGTTTAATAGAATCAATGATCAACCACCAGTTATTTATTGTCCCATGCAAAAATGATCATGTTATATCATCACGAGGGACAATTTGTAGAAAGTAGAGAATGACTTGTTTGACTTTGATGATGTATTTGCTTATGATCTATCTGTCAGGCAATTCACTCCAACCTAAATTGGACAACTAAAAAGTTAAGTGTCTCTGGGTAAGCAATGAAACAGTGAATGCATCAGAATAGTATTTCTTTGTTAGTGTTTGAAAGCTATCTATATTAGAATCATGAGGCAGATATTTAAATGCAGATTTTAGACCTTAATTCTGGTCTCCTTGTTGATTATGGGGATTTGCAATTTAAGAACATAGAAAACTTGAGAACAATGGTAATAATATTAGTATTAGTAGTTACCTCTAAGATCATCAGAGAAAATGAATTTCACTGAGAAAATTAGAAAAGGCCACAGAATGAATTTATGTCTGCACACAAAATAATATGCAGACAGCCATTTTTGTTATGCTTTCAGTGTTTTAAAATTATTCCTAGTTGAAGCCTAGACAAATTTTTAAGGGAGCACCTTGGAGAAAAGGGATTTGGAGAACTGGCCATGGCAGAGGTTTCCTAAATTCTGGTTTCAGGGACTCAATGGCAAGAGTAATTGACTTATTTTAGGAGGAAGATGCCATGTAGTCATTTTCCTGACTCTCCAACTGTTTAACTAGAATAGGTACATTGCTGGCCGAAAAGAATATGGACATTTCCTAGCTGGATATGAGAGAAAGCTTTACTCTACTGCTGACATTTACCTGAAATTCTGCTCACCCTCAAACTTAATTCATACCCACACTTTAGCTTCCCTGTGGGTGATCTTGGCTATATTGCTTTGATGATTCATTTTTTCATAACCTCGAGTGCATAATGTAGATTAAGTAATGGGTGTAGTATATTTATTTCTGCTTAAAAAATCTTTATTGAGACATAATTTACATTTAATAACATGTTCCCATTATAAGTTATAGAATTTGATGAGTTTTGACAAATGTGTACATCCATGTTACCATCATCACCATCAAAATGCAGAACATTTCCAATCACATAACAGTGGCCTCTCATCCATACTCTTAAGTGAAATGAATAGGGTACACATATCTAAATACTGAATAGTTTCTCTGCTGTGAGAAACTGAAAGTGTAAATAAGGATCAAAATGTATAATAGATAATGTGAAATAGGAAGAAAAGGACCAAAGCAGAAGGGAAGTAGAAGGGGTAATAGGGGAAAGGAAAGAAGGGAGAGGAATAAATACAAGAAAAGGAAAAAATGGAAACAAAGTCTTTGAAATAGGGAGGGGTGGAGGGGTTGAACGGAGGGCAGGGGAATGGGGAAAAAATAAGAACCAAGATATATCATGTAAAGATGCAATTTCCCAAGGATGAATGCCATCATATTGTATATCTAAAAGGTACCAATAAAATTAATGACTTGAATAAAATGGCTTCTCATGCCACTTAGCACTGGCTTCTCTTTCCTACCAACCACTCAAAGAAGCATTGGTTCACGTCATGTCACTACACATTAGTCTTGTCTGTTTTAGAGTTTCATGTAATGGAATGATACACTGTCAATTTATTCTCTTGCCCAACAAAATGTTTCTGAAATTCGTTCATGTTACTGCATGTAATAATAGTAATGATATTCTTTTCTATTGCTGAATAGTATTTTATTGAATGGATGTATCACAATTTGGCTATCCATTCACATATTTATAGATAGTTTTTTAACTCTTTTATTGACTATGGTGAATAAGTGTGACATTGGTATGATTTCATTACTCTTTGGATTGTTAGGTCATATAGCAGACATATGATTAACTTTATAAGAATCTTCCAAACTATTTTATAATGTCATTCCACCATTTTTCTTTTCTACCAACACTTGGCTTAATCTTATCATTAGCTACTCTAATAGGTTTGCAAGGGTGGAAGTGTGGTTTAAATTTTTATTTTCTTTATGGTTCATGTACTTGTGCATTTTTTTGTTACACTAAGTGGATCTTTGCTTTTTTTGTGAAGTGTCTGTTACAGTATTTTGACATTTCAAAATGAGTTTTTGTCATCTTGTTATTAAGCTGCAGATTATTAAGTTCTGGATAAAAGTAATTTGTTATATGTATATAATATTCTGTATTTTTCAATTGATTGATATAATTTATTGTGTTGGTTTTTATAAAGTTATCTCCTTTTAAGAATTGTACACTGTAGTTTTAGTTTCTGCATTGAAGTATATTATCCATTTTGAGTTAATTTTGTGTATGATCTAGGGGGAAGTCGAAGTTCATTTATTCCTGTGTAGATCCAGCTGTTCCATATCATTCATTGCAGACTCCTCTACCTATTGAATTACCTTAATACTTTGTTAAAAACTAGTTTATTATATAAGTGTCTATTTTTGAACACTCTACTCTGTTCTATTGAGCTATATGTCTACTTTTACACCAATGCTACACTTTCTTGACTATTGAAACACCATAATGAATCTTTAGATAATGTGTATTATTCAACTTATTTTTTTCCCAAAACTATTTGAGCTAGTCTAGGTCTTTCACATTTTGGTTTATATTTTATAGTCAACTTGTAGATTTCTCTGAAAACGTCTCCTGGGATTTTGCTTTGTAAATAAAGTTTTTATAGGCATATGTAACATACCTGCCATTTAGTTGTATTTCAATATTGTGCAACTGCCACAACTATTTCCAAGCATTTCCATTACTCCAAATGGAAACTCTGTATCTATTAAGCAATAACTTCTCACTCTCTCTAGCCCCTAGGAATCATTAATTTACTTTTTCTCTATGAATTTGAGTATTTCATATAACTGGAATCATATAATATTTTCCTCTTGTGTCTGATTTATTTCACTTAGCATAATGGTTTCAAGATTCATCCATGTTGTAATATCAAATCAGAACTTTATTTCTTTTCATGGCCAAATAAATTCTATTGAACATACATCCCACAACTGCCTCATTTATTCATCTAATCACGGACACTTGAGTTGTTTCTAACTTTGCTATTGTAAATAATGCTGCAATGATACAAGTTTTTATTGGAATTCCTGTTTTCAGTTAATTTGGATATATTTCTAGGGGTGAAATTCCTCAGTCATATAGAGCTGCTGTGATTTTTGGGGAGATTGTGCTGAATTTGTAAAACAATCTGGAATAAAGTTATATCTTAAATCTTAATAATTTTGAATATGTGGTTCTATGAACATGATATATCTCTGTCTTAGTTAAGTCAGTTTGCCATAAAACACCAATATCACACTGGGAGACTTAAACAACAGATGTTTATTTTCTCACTGTTCTGGAGGCTAAGGAGTCCAAGATCAAGGTTCTGGTGGGGTAAATTTCATTCTGAAGCCTCTTATCTTGACTTGTAGTGATCATAATCTCACTGTGTGCTTACATAACTTTTTGTGTATGCACCGAGAGAGGGAGAGAGACAGGAAGAGGAGGTAGGGAAGGGGTGAGGGAAGGAAGGAGGGAGGGAGGCAAAAGAGGGGGAAGAAGAAGAAGAAGGAGAAAGGAGAAGGAGAAGGAGAAGGAGAAGAAGAAGGGGGGTAGGAGGAGGGGGAGAAGAAGACAGGAGAGAGAAGAGAGAAGAGAGAAGAGAGAGAGAGAGAGAGAGAGAGAGATCTCTAGTGCAAACTCTTTGGTGTATCTTTCCGTAAGAGCACTAATCCTGTGACTAGGCCTTCATCCTCATGGACTCATCTAAACTGTATTAACTTCCAAAGCTCCCATCTCCAATACCATCACATGGGTGTTAGAGCTTCAACATATGAGTTTAGGTGGGCACAATTAAGTCTGTGACAATGTTCTTATCTTTAATTCTTCTCAATAATCTTTTGCAGCTTTCAATGTGCTGTCTATACACACATTTTATTCAATTTATTTCTTAGTCTTTCATGCTTTTTGATGCTATTGTGACTGTTCGTTTCATTTCTAGTTGCCAGTTAATATATAGAAATAAAAATAATAACTGTTTATTAATCTTATATCCTTAACCTTGTTTAATGAATTTAGTAGTTCTAGGGGCTGTTTTTGGTAGATTCTTAAGATTTTCTAAATGCCCAGTTATGTAACCTGTCACTGAATATGGTCTTGCTTCTTGCTTTCATATCTGCATGCCTGCCTTAACTCTCCTCTCTCCCTCTGCTTTATTGCACTGGGACGCCAAGCACAGTGCTCAGTGGGTGTGATGAGAGTAGATATTCTTGCCTGGCCCATAGTCTTAAGAGGAGAGCACAAGGGCACAAGAGCTGTAGGATATTTTATTTGCATTTTCATATTTGTAACTAAATAAAGCAGTATGATCAGTTTATTGGCTACATTATTTTTGTTCTTACCCTGATTTTATAATCAGCTGTTATGGTAGCTTCAGGCCCTTTAACTGTTTTGATTAGAGGAGTTCTTATTTATCTATTTTATATTTTGAGCTACTGCATACAAAAATTTTCCAGGCATCATGGCTAAAGATAATTTAAAAATTACTGGTTTAATGTCATGCTATTGACTTTTATTAAAGTTCAAAGCAACTACTCAACCTCATTGACAAAAAAGCTATATTATGAAACTTAATTTTCCTTGAAGAAAGATGATGAGATACATTTTTACTTGAATTTAGTGCCAAGACTACAGTTAGTATTCATATAGAAAAGTATTATAGGCATTTTCTATAAAATAATGAGAATTGCTTAATATTTCCATTTTTGCCTTAGTCTAGTGGAAGCTCAGAGCTATTTGTTTGTTTGTTTTTTGTATAATCACAACCATGGTGATTTTTGTATTTGTCTCCTCTTTTTCAATACTTTGGTATGTTTTATTTTAGCAATCTTTATTTATTTCTTTGTTGTAATTCAACTCAAATCTTTTAAAAAAGGATTTAGAAGTGTAAATTATAATCTCTTTGTGAATTAATAAAAACTATTTCATGAAAGAGGCTGACTTTTAAATTTTTAATTAGCATAAATACCTAACTTTAAGAGGCTTAATGGAAAGCTATAAATGGAAAGTTTTTAGGCTGAGGAACAAGTCATTTACCAGCCTTGTAAGATAAGCTTCCAAAGAGAAACACGATAATGATCTTGTTGAAGTGAAGCTAAAATGTTTTTGACTAAAACAAAAATATATATAAAAAAGATTTCTTTTCTCCAGTGTTCTAAGAGAAATATTTGAATGTCCTCATAATGTCCTCATAATAGCCTAATAAATGAAACACTGATCCTCACAGTGTCTCGGTTTTCCAAGTGAGATGGTGACAGTTGTGGAGCCATTGCCAGTCATTTCAGTCTAATCTGGTGGTGGAGAAAATAGTTTATCTTCTGTGACTATAAATAAGATAATATTAAAAGTCAATAAAACATAGTGATTATTAGTTAATATTTGTACCACCTAATTTAGTCACACATTTATGGAGTAATCACAATATTTAAATAATATTTAATAATCACAATATCTATATATGGTTATATTAACTACATTAACTTGACCCAAACCATAAACATAAATGGCATTATCTTACAATTATTTTATAAAGAATTGAATTCTACACCATCCTTGCTGTATAATTTTAATGGGGGGGAACCACATTTATTTAAAAACATTTCTATGTGTTTATATTTTTATATTAAAGTGTATCTTTAATGTTGAGTAATACTCTGCCATGTACTTTCCATGCATCAATTCCTATTTCTCACAGTAATCCTAAGGTAGTGATTATGCCCATTTTAAAGATGAGAAATTGAAGCTTAGAGAAATGTAATAGCTTGTCCAAGGTCACACAGTTCATAAAAGACAGAATCAGTTTCAATGGCTGCCTTAGCCAGCATTTCAGTTGGGAGGCATTTGGCTGTAACAGTAACTTCAATACAAGTCTTTTTTTTCCTCCCTCACACTAAACTATCTGCAGGTAGGGGATTGCCTGTATTAGTTTAATTAGTCAAAAATCCTGTTTTAACCTTTGTTCCATAGTCCCCAATGAATTTGCTTTTCATTTTCATGTCTTGTGCTTCATAGCTGCAAAATGTATAATGCAGATCCACAAATCATATATTCAGGATAGAAAGAAGGAAGAAGTGACAATGCTAGCCACATTTCTCCTTGTTTAAAGTCAAAAAATCAAATTCTTTCCAGAAAACACTCTGCTGGATTTTTAGAGTTTGTCTAGATATAAACAGACCCAACCCATGCTGCAAGAGAACCAAGAAAGTCAGCATTAAATGGTCTTAGATTAGCTACAGGAAAAGGAGGTTGGGTCAGGGAGTGACTCTTAGGTTGACACAATGCCAGTGCTATCAGGTAGGTACATTTCAAAGGTAGTGATTGGGATGGGGAGATTAAAGAAGAATAATGTTTCATTGGGAAACTTTGGTTCAGTTTTCCAACCTTCCATTTTTTGCAGATATATATTGTCTGTACTGAACATATTCCTGGAGCAGGTACAGTATGTGCATCCTGTCAGGGAGTAATGATGTCAAGAAAGAGGGACAGCATCCTGACCCCTGGTGTCAGGTAGGGTTAGCTGAGAGATAAAACAAACAAAGTATAAAGTATCCAGGACAGTATTATTGGAGGTGTAGATTTTATCTTACTAAGTTATGGAGAGGAGCTAAGCTTAAACAATCATGCATTATAGTATAATTTAAACTGGTAACCTTTGAAGCAGTTTTAATTTATTATTTTGTTAACCTCTAGCTAAATAATAATGATCTGTAAGATAACAAGAAAGTTAAAAACCAGAATCAGTGATTAAAGGTTAAGGGAATTAAGGAAATTTAACTGAAATGAATAGCTGTTAGTAAAGTTAAAGCATGTTTTGGTTAATTAATCAAGTTAGGTTTAAATTTTCGTGCCTTAGGAGCTTCAGTATGAACTCTGCATTTAGGAAGAGTTAATATGATAACGGTAATAAGCAAATAGTTGCCTTTATATCTGGTACATCTTAACATTTTAATAGATAGGATATAGTTTTATATTGGAGAGAGACTAAGTAGAGTTATTTATTCATTCCAACAATTGGATATTAATGTGTGGAGTCATTTATTCATTCAAACAATTGTATATTGATGCATAGTTTGTACCAGAAAATACTTCAAACCTGAGAGCTTCAACTTATGATTCTTATCTTTGAGAGTTTGTGATCTAGGAGAGAACTGGTCTTCTGGTGACCACTCATTGCTCTCATGTTATGGACCTACCCACCCTATTTAAATGCCAAAGTCAATTTTGACTGTTTGAATTGACTGGTTAAGTTAGCTAAAAATGCAAAATGCACAGTTAAAAACAACATGAACTAATATATGAATTAGCATATATTTACATGTATTCCTTCCATCTATTTATGAAATATAGAATTATTTATATCAACTAAGATTCCGCTTTTGCTGTATATACTAAGAAATTACTGTCAATGTTATTGAATTTGACAAAACTCAGGGCATTACTAACCCGGTTAAAAAATATGGTCCTGCTGGCATGATTCATACAAGTACACCCAAGAGAGTTCCTGTCACACAATGGGCACATAATTAACAATTTGACAAGTGAATGTTACTGCATGAAAGCAAATAAAGCACCATATCTTGGTACAATTTTATTTTCCAAAAATTAGTAAAACTTTTATAATCAAATTCTTTCACTTATAAAAACAAGAGATATTTTTAGAAAAGTTATAGTTTGTTTTGGCTAATATGTCTAGTTAAGTTCAAATTATTGTGCTTTAAGAGCTTCTGTAGCAATTTTGCTGGAAATGCTTAAAGTAGTACATGATAGGTTTTCATGATGTACCTAAATCCTGTTAAACTGACAAGCCATTTTGATGTCCTTTGCACAAATAACATCATTATTTTTTTGTCTAGAGCAATGTGCTAGTTGGCAATTGCTTGCTGTAAAGTTTTACTGGAAGTGTTTTGTTATAGTAGCTTGGTTTATATGCTTTTATTTTCAATTTGAAGTGCCCATTGTACCTGTGCTGGCATTTCTTCAAATGAAGGACTTTAGTGTCTTTAAATCCAAAATCCCCAAAACAGACTTTGCTGTTTGTTAGTTCTAGGAACTTGGGCAAGATAGAGTCTCTATATTGAAGTATTCCCATATGTAAAATGGGAAAAACAAAACTGCCTAACTCAAGTGGTTGTAATAAAGATTAAATGAATTAATATTTATAAAAGGTTAAGAACAATGTTTAGCTTAGCAAATGCTATAAATGTTTATGAAGTAAATGTCATATAAATATAGGACCATTTTAACACTTATTTGCCTGTTATCTTTGAAACGATTTGTCTTCTGTGCTCTGTGTATTTCTAAATGAAGATGTTTTTAGTGGCCTAAAGTTCCAGTAAGATGGTATGGGAAAATGAGTTCAATATTGATTATGATGTAGTCTTGACTAGGGGAGGTAAATTGCTTATGCGTACTAATATATCTGGATATTTTATGTAAATATATGTATATTTATACTTTTGAACATTTTAAGAGACCCGGGTAATGAATATAAAAGTCTTTATAACTTTTCAGAGTCTAGTACATTAGTGATAATAGAAATAGTGATCAGTATGAAGAAAAGTTAAAATAATGTGGACTTTAAGAATCAGTTAACTGACACGCCGAATCAGCCCACTGCAGACAGGCAGGTCTGTGCATGCCCTACTGAGGTTCTGAGTCATGCAGAAGACACCAAATCACCTAGCTGCAGACAGGCAAGTCTGCCTACACCCTACCGAGGTCCCCAGTCGCACAGAACACACGCCCAATCAGCCCGCTGCAGACAGGCAGGTCTGTGCATGCTCTACCGAGGTCCTGAGTCATGCAGAAGACACCGAATCACCCCACTGCAGACAGGCAGCCACCTGATTCCACAATACAAAGACACAGAGGACACCAGACCATCAGACCAAGGTACTGATTCCCACTGTTCCCGGCCTAGAGGAAGGGGCTTCTGAGCCGTCGTCCCACTACTCCTGGTCCAGAGGAAGGGGCTTCTGAGCCACCATCCCACTGCTCCTGGTCCAAAGGTAGGGGTTTCCCAGCCACCATCCCTCCTGCTGCTCCCAGCCCACAGGAAAGGGCATTTGGGTCACCATCCCTACCACTGCTCGCAGCCCCTGTCCCACCTCACCCAGCTCAGAGGAGGTAATCCATGCAGGCGCTAACAGCCCCCTGCCCCAGTCAAAATGAGAAAACACATAAATAAGTCTAAAAACTAGACTTCCAGATCACCTACAGCAACCCCAAAGGGAAATGAGATGGAAC
>NW_004624783.1:9036696-9066526 GCF_000247695.1 Heterocephalus glaber
GAGAGAGAGAGAGAGAGAGAGAGAGAGCAAGCTGAAGGTAAATCCAGGTGGGTTTGGCTCAGAAGCTCTAACCACTACTACAGCAATGATTCTTAAAATATGGTCTCATATTGGCAGGCATCAACATCCCCTGGGGAACATGCTAACAATGCAAATTTCAGGGTCATACCCCAGACCTAACCTAAGGAACAAAAACCTCTGGGATTGGGGCCTTATAATGTGTTTAACAAGCTTGGTAGTGATTTTGGTGCATGCTAAAGTTTGAGGACCATGATCATATAGGATATAAGTCTCCCAAATAAGAAATGGAAGGTGTGACTAATAAAGATAGGATCTAATAAAATTTATTGGATAGTTGGCCAGCTCTTATAGTAATCTTAAGATAATGCCACATTTGCAAGGTTGACTAAGCTTTTAGTTGCTTAATAACAAATAAAATTGCATTTGCTCAAATGTGCTTTAATTATAGTTCCCAGTAGGCAGAGCTATGGTAACAAAATATACCAGGCTCTAATGTGTTTTGCGTAATGAGCATAGTCAAAGCATTTAGCATGAATGGATTACAATTCCCCATACTAGACAGGAAAGCTTTAGAAAGGCCACATGCCTTTTTTGTGGTCTGACATACTGTTGTTTTCAATCTTAGTCTAATCCTATTATTTTCTTTCTTCAAAAATATAAAATAAAGTATCTTTGTTCCTAAGAGGAAGGAATGAACGGACATAATTCCTCTTCATATTATCCTGGGTTGATAGATTGGTTAAATCTAGCATTTGTAATGCAGACAGATATAAACAATTTTTGAACAAAAGCTGATTAAAGAATTTAGTTGAAAAAACTCAGAAGCCGCTTCCTTAGTGAAAAACATTGATTGACATTAAGGAATTAAGCATTCCCAAAGGATAAAGAAATTTGATTCCAAGAAGAAGAGGCAGTATAAAAAAACATACCAAAATGGCAAAGTATAGAGATGCCTAGTGAATATGATTATGTCTACCTAACATCAGTAGAACACTTTGAAAAGCATAACATTCAAATAGTAATTTTTCTGCTCTGCATGATGCAAAATAAGCAATTTGATTTTCTTTATTTACTAAATTGACTGATTATTGAATGCATAATTTGACCTACAGTACGATACTATCCATGGTGTTTCTCAGATGACTGAACTAAGTAGATGTCTTATTGTTATCTTTTTCTAATAAACATGTATGAGGATTAAGATAGTGATAATTGGAAAAGAGGAAAGCATAGCATTTGCTACTTGTGAGTTGAGATTTTAGAAGCTAAATTTGAGTACTGCTCAGCTTAGGACCTAGTGCTCTGCTGCAGTGACATGCAGACCCTGTCTCCACAGACCTGTGCACACTTAATGGACATTTGTGACTCATGAAAAGAGCAAAGGGATTCAGGCTTTGTTGAGGATACCGAGTTACTTTTTGGTATCCATTTTTAACTTTTCTCTGATATGGGGCTAGAACCTCAAAATGGTATCTGATATATGTCAAAGACTTTCTTCCTCCTGGGTCATTTTGCCTTGAAAAAAAATCTCTGGACACTGTCTCATATATCCTAATCTTATTGCTGTTTATGTCCCTGCCCAGCTTCCACCTCAGAGCTGGGACCCCAAACCATCTGTCCAAGTCCGAATCTTGCCTACAACCTCCAGTTTGACTATTCTCTTAGAAATTCACATTAGCCCTCCCCCCACATAGACTATTTGATAGAGTGGGATGGGGACACTGTAGGGAACTAGTTAGGCACATTCACTGAGACTGGCCTGGAATTGAGGTCCCCATCAGAGGTTCAATAATTGTGAGATCAGGAGTAACTCTTTGGGCCTGCATTTCCTCAGCTACTTTGTATCCAGGGAATAAATAAAAAGCTGATGAGATAAATCAGCAAAAGGGAAGGAGATCAAGAGATGAAGGCAAGGGGGAGGAAAAGGGAAGGAAAGGGATGAAAAAAGACTTAAGCTATGTACATGTGCCAACTCAGCACAATGAATGTAATCATTATGTACTGCAAACAGAATGATTAACTAGTAAAAATAAAAATTTAAAAAAGAAAGTAAATTAGGATGATATATTTAAAGCACTTAGAAAAGCCTACATATTCATTAAATGTTCACTGTGTTTTTTTATTGTTATGACTTTTTCTTGTTCTTTATTTGGCTATTTGTTTTTAGTATTGTTAACCCCTGGTACCTGTCTATACAAATTTATTTCTGGCTATGATCTCTATCTTATTGGCTAGTCTTCTTTGTTTTGTATTTATTATTTTAACTGAGAAGTAAAAATTAAATATGTAATATATATGTCTCAATATACACATATTCAAACATCATGTTGTATACCATATATATTGTATGCCATATATATTTTATACCATACATATATATCCTGATGTTATATGTGTATATTGTGACATAGATAAATCAAGCTGTTGGACATGTGCATTGCTTCTCATACCTAACCATTTTCCTGTTGGGGGTCTTAGTCACCTATACCTTTCATATCCTGCTGTTTACAAGGCTTCACACATTTAGCATGAATCACATATTTTATTTAAGGAAGTTTATTTTTGTCCACTAATGATCATTAGCATCGATCCATGGAATCAAATGGTTTCCTTAATCTGTGCAATAAGAAAAACTTTACAGGAGATTTTCTCTAAACTCTGCAGGAACTTTTGCAGAAGAAATTGCAACAGTGTACAAATTTTTGAATCTTGGTTTTTGCTTCCTGGGTTGAGTAAATGGCAGAATTTAGGAGTGCTAAAGTTTAGCCACTTAAATACTTAGGCTTGCCTGCTTGTAATTAGGGAAACTCTGCCTATACAATTATCAGTTTTGGTCTCAAAGCTCAGCTTTTGGTTGATCTTGCAGCAACAGTGAGCCAAAATAAGCAATTTGTCATTCTTATAACAGATTGCAGAGAAAGACTCAAAAATGGTGTTTAGAAGTCATTGCAATTAGAACTTGTTGAGATTTGGAGGATTAGATTATGCATGACACAGGAATGTTTTATTCACCTTGATAATGGCTTCATAATTTTTTTTCTAGAGCATTAAAAAACTTCTGAGTTGTCTAATAGATAAATCTTAGACAATGTCGTTATACTGTGATTATGATATAATGGCAAATTCATATATTACATGTAAATGATATCAAAGTGGTCATTTCTATAAGACTAATGGGTGTCTGGGAGATTTTTTTATTACTCATTATGTTTATTGGTACATTTTAGTATGATATTTAATTATATTATATAGTATTATATTTTAGTATTATATAGAATTATATTTAATATGCTGACATTCATCATTGGGAATTTGTATCCTAGTTCTTATTTTTTTCCCCATTCCCCTGCCCTTCCTTTGACCCCTCCATCCCTCCCTATTTACAAAGACTTTGTTTCTGTTTTTTCTTTTTCTCACATTTATTCTTTTCCCCTCTTTCCTTTCCCTTCACCCTCCCCTTTCCCCTTCACCTTTGGACCTTTTCTTCCTGTTTCACATTATCTATTATACATTTTAATCCTTATTTACACTTTCAGTTTCTCACACTAGAGAAATTATTCCATATTTACACATGTGTGTCCTATTTATTTCACTTAAGAGTATGGCCTCAGTGTGCATCCATTAGCTATAAATATCTCTAGCTTCTCATTCTTTATGACTGAGTAGTACTCCATTTTATAAAAAAAAATCCCACATCTCCTTTATTCAGTCTCCAGTTGATGGGCAATTGAGCTGTTTCCAAATTTTAGCTATTATAAACTGTGCTGCTATAAACACGGGTCCACATATATCACTGTGGTATGATTCCCGAAAGAATTAACAGAAGATATTTTCATAAACTGAAGTCACAAAGAACATTTGCATATGTATCTGTACATTTATAGGTGTACATTTAATTCTGCATGAATATTTATATAGTCACACACTTGAATTGAGATTTATTATGACAGCTAAATAGAGAATTATAAAATCATGGGGAGTTAAGGAAATTTAAGACCCGCTTGTTAAATTGATTTATTAGTTTAAAATATTAGCTGTATATTAATAGCACTGCTCTCTTTGAAGTGGTGACTATTATTTTCAAAGCTTATTCACACCATTCAGTATATGAATTTGGGATCTATATAAATCTTGAATATTAGACAAAGAAATAGGATATGAAGTATTGTTTCTAAACATGGAGGATTCTGTTTTATGTAGTTGAACATTTTAAAACACTTTTAAAGAAAGAAGTGTGATTGAGGGACAGAGGGAAAATTTTCTTGTGAAAGAAATGAAGCAAAGTCCATATGATGGATCTGAGAGTGCTAGATTATTTTTTCCCCAGTACAGGTAAATTCAAGAGATGTGCAGATGATCTTGGCTTGTGGCATTCTTATTATGGTAGAGGTTACTGTTTATTCAATAAACTTTACAGAAATGTCTATGTTATTTTCTCTTTGATGATATGAGCTATAAGAGAAAGCCTTAAATTATTTTGTGGTATCTGAATTGATATTAACTAAGGAAAAAATAGAAGAACCCCATCTTCTGTTTTTATGGAGTGGGTTCTAAATTGGTTTAAATCAAGTTAAAAAATGTATCTAAATCTTCTTCAGCCCAATCATATATTGATCAAGTTCAATAATCATGGCATGGCATACAAAGGAAGAAAAGTACGTACAGTATGGTCTTAAACCACGTAAAGATATTTCAATCAGTAATGGACTGCATATATCATAG
The DNA here is from genome assembly GCF_000247695.1 of Heterocephalus glaber. The sequence goes on from NW_004624783.1 coordinate 9,041,440, forward strand.
TGGCTCCATAAAATTATAGCTCTTAGTGACATCATAGTCAGGTTCATTTGTGTATCTTATGATGTTTTCCCAATGATGAAATTATTTAACAAACCATTTCTCAGCATGTATTCCCTTCATTAACTGATGCATGACTGTTTGTATAAGCTGTTGAAGCATAATTTAGACAGCTAACAAAAGTATTGTGAATAAATGAGGCAATGCCAATGAGTACCAGAAACCTACATGTCACCAATGGCCCCAATAAAAGATATGCTATATTCCAGACATTCTCTTTAGGATGAATGAGTTCAGTAACAATGCGGTGTGAGGGAGTCTTGAGAATTGGGCCCCACTTTCTAAGTCCCCATTTTTCTGTTCTGGGGAGATCAGAAGAGGTAGGGTTGGACCTGAGGGTGACATTAAGGCAATACAATGCAATACAATAGAATGCAGTGCAATGTAATGCAATACAATGCAATACAATATGATGCAATGAAAACCTAGCAACTCCGGAATGTGTACCACCAGTTCCTTTCTCTCCTACCCCTGTCCCTGCTCCATGACACTTGTCTATCAGATTGGACCAGAGCTAAACTGGTTCCTCTTCCAAAGAAATCCTATATCTGATTGATTTATTTTTCTCTAACAATTTAAGAGGTACCTTGGGCAGAAAATTATTTTTATTGACTCAATTGCTTTGTTTTATTAAGGTGACCATTTAGTAAATCAAAAGTTTTCTGTCTGGGTCACAATGACCAGTACAACAAGGTCTCCAATTATTTTGGTATTAGAACAAAACTTGTTCACTCACTAACCTAAGTATGGAAATTATGACGCATATGTTGCTCTTTCTCGTGGAGAGCCAATTGTATAATTTTATCGGAAGATTTCTGGTACAGAAGCTGATGCCTGTTATTGTTTGCCTTTTGTTTTAAAGTGAAATAATTACAAACAATTTCAGAAATTTCAGTGTACTCTTACTTAGTGTGTAAATCCTTTCTTCTATTCTTATGGAAATACCTTTTGACTCTGACTTTGTTATTACAAAGTGTCATTTTCTCTGTTTATATCTAACTTGAGTCACATTTTTGAGTGCTTTATATGTGCCATATATTGTGCTAGAAATGGGTAATAGAAAGATGAAAAGATGTGCACTGGTCTTCATGTCACTCATAGTCTTGCAAGAATAAATTTAATGTTTTCTTCTTGTTTATATGCACAAATATAATGAAAAATTTGTCCACAGTGTACCAGAAGACACAAAAGTTAGAGTCATTGGAAGAGGAAGGGGTGGTCAGGGAAGGCTTCATGGAAGGGGAAACAATAAGAGAATAAAGATAAATCAGGAAGACAGGGGAAGCATATATTCTTATTGTGTAACTGTGGTCAATAATTGCCTAATATTTATTATGTATTGATAATATTTCTTATATATTGGGTCAAGTAAAATTAATTTGGATATATTAAATTTTAATTAATAATAATGAAAAATTTAACTTACTCTGTTTTCTTTTGCAAGTGTGACTACTATAAAATTTATTTTATTTTAATTAATTATTTTGGTACCAGGGATCAAACTCAGGACCTTGCGCTTTGTGAGGTGGGCGTGGTGCCACTGAACTAAATTCCTGGCCCAACTACTATAAAATTTAGAAGTCTTTAAAAAATTTAAAACCAGAGATATGATTTGCATTATATTTCTATTGAAGAACACTGATTTATACTATTTTCTAAATGGAAGGAACTAAAATGTTTAATTAACAAAAAAAATGCTTAATATATGCCTTTTGACAAGTTAATTGGAGTGTCCATGTTTTATACAATGTTTAGTACAAATGATTCTGCTTTCTAGCTATCTGTGCTTAAAATTCAAACTCAATATTTATTGATTGCCCAAGTTGTGGAAATTACTGTGAGAAGAAGAGAAATAATGCTTGTGATATAAACAGACATAAATCAGGGTTTGTATCATAAAAGACATATAAAAATGAAGAAGCAAATGTTATTGAAAATGAATATTCACTGGAAATGTAAAAAATAAGGAAGAACTTAGCATATAGAGTATTATTTTTGTTATTACAATTGCAGGATAGGGAGAGTAAACATATTCCTCCTAAACTAGTGTGTATTTTCTTTTAAAAAACCAAGCAAATAAAGGTGAGTTATTTGATTTGCATGTCAAAGAGACAAATAAATCCATTCACAGAAGCATTATGTAAACATATATATACACACATATGCAACGTATATGTATGTTCAAAGGGTTGGAAAGTGACATATAGGAGGATAAGGTAAGAACAAAGATATCTAAGGTGTTTAAAGTGGAGCGATAACTACATAGAAGGCTGAGATCATAATCATCTTAAATACTAGCATAAGATTTAGTTTGAGGGAAGAGTACACAAGAACTATCTGACCTATAGGACAATTTGCTGGGCAGAGCACATGTATGGCTGGCAGTGGTAAAACATTTACTGTGGGCTGAGTTGATCTAGTTATCACGGTGGGCAACATTTGCTCTAACCACAGGTATTCAAAGAAAATGATGTTAAATGCTTTGAGCAAGCTCTTATGAAGAGGATGGGTTAAAATTGGAAACTGCTAACTGTGACTTATTAAGAGACACAGTATCCATAAATCAATTAAGGTACATTATATTCTATCCCATTGCCAGTATTCATGTAAAACACAAGTTACTGAATATTCCACCTACAGTAGTACATATAAAAAAGTTTAGGCTACTTTAATTTAGTCTACAGTTTTTTTTTTGTCTTTTACTGAAGTAAAATAAATATTTCTTTTCTGATAAGGTTGAAAGAAAACACATTCAGCAATTCTTGGTGCTGTAATCTTACTTTGGCTTTGCTTCTCACACCTTGACCTTATGAAGTGGCATGGGGACATTGTGGCAAGCTCAGCTTTGGCATCTGCACAGACCTAGTTTGGATATTGTCTCTGTCACTCACTGTGTCTGACCTTGGCCAAGTCACTTAATCTGCCTAAGCCTCAATTTTCTTGGCCCTAATATCTACCTCAAAGGGTTGTTTAGGGGAAAAAATATGAAAGCTATTGCTTAGCACACAGTGCCCACAGACATTATTGTCATTATTGTTATTAAAAAGTTGAAAAACTTTCTGAACAGGAAAGTTAGTTTTTACACAATAAAAAATTATAACTAAAGCGAGTATTGTATATGTATGTGAATAATATTATTACTACTGTTAGCCTTTGGAGTTTGGAAGGAGAGATGTAGAGGAGAAAGTTTGGGGAAGAGAGGAGGTCACATGGTGTCAGCAATGAAAGCTGCCTCAACGTGAGCTGGTGTCCTAGGGGAGGTAAATCTGGTGGATGCAAAGAAATACTGAGAAGCAGAACAGATGAGTGAGGAGGTGAAACTGAGTTGGGTGTTCTTCCTCTTACTGCATGCCTGGCCAGCAGAGGTAAAAACAAAGTGAGGTGTGTGAAGAGGGGTGTGAAGAGGGAAGCATTTTTCTCTCTCCTCCCTCAAACTTTGTGCTGCAGACAAATGCTTTCTTCCAGGCTCCTGAGACTCTACTCAGAAGCTGCCTGTTAGGCAACATGTACAGAACATGTACAAAGCATCTGTTCCTAGGCTTTGCTAAATCTGAAAATGTCAGAGTCCTCCTGCAGTGCAGTAGTTGGAGGCTGGGGTAGAGAGGCACTAGCCTGCTACACCAGAATCTGTCACATAGTAGGAAAGTGTAGTGTTGACAAGCTCCAAACAAACGCACACATCCTACAGTGTACACATCCCGTAAGTATCTGAAGCATAAGAAATTCAAGTGTTATTCTGGACAAATGAGAATCTCATTATGTGCCCTTACACATGGTGATGACACAAGAGAAGAAGAGAGAATAGAAATCAATGATAAATTAAGCAAAGGGTATTAACTTTTAAAAGACAAGCATTTTAAATGCCTCTCAAAATTCTGCATTTGCTTGTTTTATAAAACTTTGATCAATGAAATGCAGTGAGGAGTTTCACACTTAGTGATTCGTTCTCCAAAGCCTTTTTAAAGGAACCAGAAAATCTTTCACTTTTACTCCCTAAGCTGAACTTTTTTCATATAGAAAAAGGATTTCTGTTAACTTCATTGAAGGCAAGACTTCGATAACTAAGATCAATAGGGTTTGAGAGCTATATACTGTGTCCTGTAGCTATGATAATATGGTCAGTACTATCTTTATGAAAATGAGAATTGTTTGATGTGTGGATATTTGCAGGTACAGAACAGGCTTCAGTTCTGGGCATCATATTTGTTTATGTCTGTCAGCCATAATGATGTGATCTCTTGGAGGTGGGAATATTCTTTGCCGAATTTCAAGTGTTGCTAAACCATTTAGCAAGGGGATTTGGGATTTCATTGAATTCATATAGAAAGTAGGAGTAGCAGGAAAAGAAAAAACTAAATGGCATATTTTCAACATAGGAATTGTCTGGATTTTATATTTTACCAATTTGGAAATGACACAGTCCAATATCATTTGCATATTGAATTAAATTCTTTTTTTAAATATGAATTTTCTAGATTCAAAATAATTTTTATGGATCTAGAGCAAAGCCAAATCTTGGTCCCAGTATAAGGCTGTAACATTATTTCCTTGGTCAGTCCAAAATAAATTAAGATGATTCTCCTTTTCCCTGATAGAATTTCCTTAAATTTATAACTTTATAAACTATAAATTAATTTTTCTTCAATTCTAAGGCAATATCCTAAAAAGAGTGTAGTCTTTGAGCTTATCAATTTTGCTTAATTTTTCACTCTTGTTTTAATAAAACATTGACTGTCTTTTGATAATTAAATGTATTTTTATGTTTCTTTATTTAAAAGATGCAACATCTGACTTTCTCTTCATAGAGAAAACTTTTTGTTTGCCTTTTTTACTTCTTGGCTCTTTGAAGAAGAATCTCTAAATGAAGTAGCATTGTATTAAAATTATCTTCATATATAAAGGCTTATGCTAATTGTGACAACACCTGACTATTTTGATGACAAAGATGATACATCTTTGTAGCAGATTTCTTTTTTTCTCTCTCTCTCACCACTAGTTGCCAGGATCTTGTCAGAGTAGAGAAATTGGAAGATTGATTGGTGTTCTTTTCATTTTCATTGATTTACCTGGATTCCTGACTCACTGATGAATGTGTACTATCAGGTACCATGGATTATATGTATGAGAAGAAAAGATAAAGAGCTTAATAATAAAAATAATGAAGACTACCATTTATTTATTACAATTTGCTAGGTATTGTGACAAACACTTCACACACATTTTCTCTTTTTATCTTTTTAACAACCTGATCTTATAAATCAGGAAGCTGAGTTTAGAGAGCATGATTAATTTCTTCAATGCCAACAATGAAACTTATTTTACTCTAGTTTGTCTAACTTCAGAATCCAGACCAGATTGTGTATGATCATATTGAATTCAAGAGGTTTAAGTTAGTCATATTTTTAGTCTTCATAGAGGATTCAAAAACCACAAGGAGCTTAGATCCCTTGCAGGAAAAAGACATGAACCCAAGTAATTGATTAATGATTTTAAACCAGTTTTATGAGTGAGCTTGAGTTTTCCTATGGAGTTAGCCTCTTTTGCTTGATATCTCCCTCCACATCTTTCAGTCCTGGAAAGTAGATGCTTTTTTAACAAAATTTATGTTCCATGCACATTGGTTCAAGCTAAATTTAATGGAGATAGAAGTTTCTATGACTCTCTCTCAATCCCATTACAATATCATTATCTTTCAAGTAATGAAAAACAACTTTTGCCTGTGTCATTGCTTTTATTTCACAAGTATGCCTTTGCTAAATTTTACCTCTAGAACACTCCTTTTCCCTTCTTCTCCAATCCGTTGGCTCAAGGTCGTTGTATCTCTGGTTTGGTTGATCTTATTTTTCTTTCTACCAGCATATGGCACCTCTCTCTGTAGACTGTCTTCACTGCCTCTTACCATTGTGGTGTTTTTCTCTCAATCAGAGATTATATCAAACCAGACCTTAAAACTGTGAATTTGGGTCTGGGGATTTAGCTCAGTGGTTCCACTGCCTCCCTCGCAAGCTCAAGGTCCTGAGTTCAATTCCCAGTACCAAAACAAACAAACAAACCCCAAAACTCTGTGAATTCACAAGACTTTATGAATTAGAGGTAACACCTTTCACTCTGCTTCAAGGGCTTTTCTCAAGGTTACTCTTACAAGCTCACTGGCCTCATCTCCTTTTATCTCCCAACTTTCCCCATCTGCTCATAATAAAATTCATTATGTTTCTGAAGCTTAACAAACCAATAAAGTAAATTCTAAGTGTATCCTCCATGCTGGTTACTCCCTCCCATTTTTGATGACATTGGACAACTTTACCAAATGTAATATAATTCTTTATGATACAAACTCGGTCAAATGTTGATTATCTCATATTTCAGCATACAGGTTGAGGATGAAGAGCAGGTAGAAAGAATCTTTCATACAATAGACATGCTTTTTCCCATGTTGGATTCTTCTTTAATGGAGGAGACCTCATGGTTCATGTTCCTGTTAAGTTAATCATCAAAGCATTAGAAAGTAATTTAAAAAGTATGTGTGACTTCTTTAATTATATTTACATTTCAAAGAGAATGCTGAAGAAGAACATATTGGAAATCAGCATTTATAGAACACTTACTAATTGCCAGATACTATTGTTATTGGAGTTATCTATATAAAGAAATATAAAATATATGTATTATGTTTAATCAAATGACATTATCTGACTTAGGAATTGGTATTTGTGTTTTACAGATACAAAATAATAGCAATGGGGTGGGATCTTCCTGACTCTACAGTACATAGTCTCTGTCATTGTTGCTTCTTCAGAGAACTTCAAAACCCAAAGGTGGCTAAATATGCATATTTATTTGGTTTTTTCTTAAAGTAGAACTTATGAACCCCAATTTAGCAATAGACTTAGATGTTATAAAATATATTCATATGTACTATTTTGTTTCCAAAGCTTCTAAGGGCCATTTATCTCAGTGTGGTTGATAATATATCCAAATTTACTAAACTTGGTTCTTTCTGATCAGTGTATCACCCAGATATTTGCAAAATCTTCCATTCAATTTCATTCAGCTCTCAACTTAACCACTAAATTCTTTTTTAAAAATTAACCAATAATGTGATGTGAAGTGCAGAATTTCTATAATCATAGGGAAAATCCCCCCTACAAACATCAGTGTGTATCCATGAAGTTGACAGAGTCATTGTACTTTTCCTCTTATTAAGGAAATTAGAAAGAAATGGAGAGCCCTATAGAGATCCACACAGTCTTTAGAGTCCTCACATTTAAACGGCAAAGTAAAGCAAGAAAAAATTCATTAAAATTTGGAATCTGGAGTTTATCTGATTGTGTAAGGATAAGACTACTGGGATCTGTTAACAGGAAGACAGACTTGAATTGAGAGGGATAATTAATCTCTTGAGATTCAATAAAGAAAGAACGCATTTGAGCTTATGGAACACCCTGAAATACCTATGAATACTAGTTTTTTAAAAATGAATCATTTACTTGGATGCTGGCTCTGGGAAAAGAGGGTCTTTGGAAAGTGATTGTAATTGAGGACTTGGAGCCATTTATTTATTTATCTATCTATCTATCTATCTATCTATCTATCTATTTATTACCTTTCTAGTCAGTTGAAAGAATGAGTTGATAGTGATTGAAACAATTTGCGTTAAGAACTTTCCTGCAGTTCTGGATTTTGCATCCAACCAAGAGGAAAATGTTATTTTACAGCCTTTGTGTTGGTGTTGATGGGTTCTGAGGAGACTTCATGAAGAAGGAAGGTGGCAGAGGTAGATAGGGCGCTTCTGAGAGAAAAGCTTAAATGTTGACTGTTATCCAAGGAAAGGTAATCTTAGGAAGGTAGTGTTAACCAGCCTCTCCAGAGAAATGTTGTATTGGTGGTCACTGTCAATTCTTGTTTTGAAAAAATAAGGGCTAGTAATAAGTATGTTTTTAATTTATGTATATACCCTTTCCTCATTTTTGTGTGGCTTATCTTGGTTGTTTCACTGCAATTCTTATGCCTTTTATTCTCAATTGAAATGAAAAATGAAATGTATAAATCATTGCAAGAAAATTCTGTAAGCTTTCCTTATTCTGAAGCCTGACAGTAATTATTATTAAGGGATTATAGGAAAATCTTACAGTGTAATTTAGGGACTCTCAATTTATTCACAGATATTCTACTTCTACTTTGCTTAGCAAAGACATTTTCCATCTTTGTGATAAAATCTAAACTTTGCTTATTAACTTGTTTGGTCTTCAACAAATATTAATTCAATGCAAGCAGCAATAATAAAGTATAATAACAAGAGCAAACATTTATTTAATTCATCGTATATGCCAAGTACTGTGCTAAGTACTGTATAGATTATTTGATTTACTCTTTACACCAGCCTTATGAGGAAGTTATTATTATCACTATCCTACTTTACAAGTGGAGACATGGAGTTAGGGACATTTGGAAACTTACTTGAGCAGGATAGATAGGAAATAATGCATCTATATACAAATCCAAGTCTGGAAGTTAAATTATAGCATTGTTTATCCATTCCTGAGAAGGGAGAAAGGAGTTGTCAGATAAAGTATAGAACACTTAGTTGAATTTGCATTTCAGATAAACATCTAATAATTTTTAGTGTAAGTGTGTCCTAAATATCACATGGAGCATGGACATTCTATATTGATATTTGCTAGATCTGGCAACCCTAGGAACATTTGATTATTTGCAGAATCAACTTTGAGTCAGCAAGTTCTTTGGAGGCCATCTAGTCCCACCATCTTAGGATGGAGGAGAAGAGAGGCTCCAGTCTTACATTTTTTGTTTGCATGAATGGCAGTAAGGAGGTGTACAGGACATTGCTGTGATGCTGTCTTAACTTCTCAGCAATTTTTCACTTCACTATTGAGTTAAGTTTCTTTGTTTTTTTGAAAAGCATTCATTTTCTGCTTGTTTTCAAAATTTTTGTTCAGGAAGCAAATAATAAATACTGATGTAAAGGAATGTAGAGTTAGGGAAGGAGGAACAAGTAAATACAGTTACTGGCTGCTCCTGTGTACCAACAATACCCAATATTCCTTCGTATGGCATCTCATTTCATAGAGTAAGAGACATTAGTATAATGGCTTATATTTAACATCTGCTTGTCCTAGTCAAGTTTGCTTTAGACCTTAGCTGGTGGGTCCAATTTGAATGACTAGCAGTGTTATCAGAGAATGAATAAGTAAGAAAGCATTGTATAAAGTATCATCCTTTTAGCAGATAGTAAATTAAAATGTTGTATAATCCACTGGAGTTCAATAGCAGGTCATTTTCTTCAAAGAACAGAGAGGTATTAATTAGTCTGTTGCTTGGAGGCTTCATTATATATGCTTCATTCCCTTTGCTGTTGTAACAAACAGTTCTTGGGTGCTTGGGCACTGACTGATTAACTTGCAGTGCTTCCTTCAGATAACTCTCCTCTGACAGACACTGGTAAATAGGAGAAGATGGGGTAGAGGAATAAAAAAACCAAAAAATATTATGATTCTCTGCATAATGTAAGAAAGCAAATAAATGTAACAACTTGGCACACAGCAAAATGCACCTCCTGGGTGTCTGTCTCTGTGATGGGGTTCCTTGGGCCACAGGCAAATGCACTAGAAGCTTTCTGCTATTGGAACTGTAAACATCTAAGAGATTGCAGAAGCTTCTTGGAAAGACCTTGTTTTTGAAAAGAGAAAGATGGCTCTCCATCAAAAATGGAAAGTTGAGATTATTCATAGTTGAGGAATAAAAATCCATTAATGTGTTGAGTATAATAAGGTACACAGTTGTTGATTGAATTTTTTTCTTTTCTTCTTTTTTTTTTTTTTGGTACCAGGGATCGAACCCAGGTCCTTGCACTTGCGCAGCAAGCGGCAAAACCACTGAGCTAAATCCCCGGCTGTTGATTGAATTCTTAAATTATCCCTGTCAAAAAGTGGCAGTTTTTAGCCAAATAGAATTTCTCTGAGATTACTTTCACATCAAAATTTTTCCCTCCAAACCCGGTCTTTCTTCCCAAAACATATGTATTGCAGTCATTATCAATTTGGTTTGAATAAAGAGTATACCTTTTAGCTTTTGACTGCAAACTATATGTAAATTTACAAAAAACTTACAAAAAGTGGTATTGAGAGTTTTCACATATTCCAACCCTAGGCTCAGTGTTAACAATCTTATTAACCAGAGTGCAATGATCAGAATCAAGAAAAGTTGTTACAATCCAATAACTAAACAAATTAAAGATCTTATTCAAATTTCATCAGATTTTTCCTCAGTGCTTTGTTGTTTGGCCAGGGTTCCACATTGCATTTTGTTGTTATTTCTCCTCAGTCTCCTGAAATCCATAATAGTTTCCCATCTTTCCTTGACCTTCAGAGTTTGACATTTTTGAAGGGTATAGATCAGTTATTTTGCCAAATATCCCTTAATTTGTGTTTGTCTGGTGTTTACTCATAATTGGGTTGAGGCTATGCATTTTTGTGGCAAAAATTCCACAGAAATGCTGTTCCTCCTCAGTGCCCCATGCAATAGGGATCATGAAGTCAATATGTTTCATTACTGGTACTGCTGATTGTGCTTTCTTGGTTAAGGTGATTTCTGTTACATCTCTTGTCTTTACGGTTGCTACCTTTTTCCTTACTAGTGACAAGTAGTAAGGGGAAAATGCTTCAAGACTATGCAAATCCTATTTGTGTTTGAAGTTTCACCCCCTGATTTTTGCATGGATCTTGATTTTAATAATGATTACCATAGTTTTGGCTTAATGGTGATTTTCCATTTTCCTCTTTTAGCATTTATGAACTGGAATTCTACAGGAATTCTGCTGTTTATCTGTGGATATTTATTTGATTCAATGGGTCATAATCCAAAGTTATCTTTATTTAATTTGCTGCTCAACTCGTTTCAGCCTTTGCCAACAGGATCTTCTTCAGATTTTTGCTTGTGCTTTTACGTTAAACCCTTATCTATTTTTTGCACATTTTCTTACTTTTTTTGCTTCACTCTGTCCCAGGCTCATTTGTATTTTCCTCACTTTACTCATGAAATCAACCACTTGTCCCAGCTTTCATTTATTGGGGAGTGGTATTTAGCAATCTAGATCTTAATGCCAGGAGTTCTCATTACTAACCACAGGAGTATCATTGCTCTAAAATCTCTCAGCAGGCAGAGGCAAGAAATATATACATTTATATCAATCTGTGCATATATTTGTGCATCTACATTTCTGTATCTATGTGTATATATATTTGAAGTATTATAATTATACTGTAATCTCAGGGTTCATTTTGAGTTTCTTCATTTCTTTTTTTTCCTTTTATTATTACATGTTTGCCATACATAATGATTCATTTATTGTGGGGAGTTGGTACAAGTACATAATTAATTCTTTCTTCTCCTCTACCCCACCTCACCCCACTCCTCTCATTTCTTGGTCTTCTTCCCATTGGCAAAATATCTATTTCCAATTGTTTTCCATTATTTTTTTACTCATATTCCCTCCCTTTCCTTCCCATTCCTCCATCTCTTGTTCCTTTTCCTAACTGGAAAAGATTTGCCTACTTCTTCTTATTGTTTATTTTCCTCTTTATTTATGTTTTGGGTTTCTCATATAAGAAAACCCATATGATATTTAAGTCTGTGTCTGATTTATTTCTTTTAACTTTATAGTCTCAAGGTGCAACCATTTTCTTACAAATGATTCAAGTGTACCCTTCTTTATTGTAGAATAGTACTCCAATGTGTATAAATACCACATTTTCTTTATCCATTGATCTGTTGATGGACATACAAAGTTCTTCCAAGATTTAGCTACTATGAACTGTGCTGCTATAAACATGGTTATATATGTATCACTGTAATGTAATGCTTTTTAAAAAATCTCTTTTGGGAAGATACCTACAAGGGGATTAGCTAGATGAGATGGAATTTCTACTTTTATGTTTTTGATAGATCTCCATAATGATTTTCGTAGTGGTTGTATTAGTTTACATTCCAACCAACAGTGTATGTTTTCTTGTAATCAATTCTTCCTTACACAAAGAGTAGCATACTTAGATGTTCTTCTTCACTTTGCTTTTTTCCCTTAACAGTGAATCCCGGAAATCATTCCATATCAGTTCATAGAGATCTTCCTTAGTATTTTTTGCAGTGGTGTTATACCCTATTGTATGTATATGTGGCAGTATTTTCTTCATGTACCACTTTTCTTAGGAGAAAGTCATGTCAGTTAGCAGACTAAGAAAATTTCATATAATCACAAGAGAGAGTGGAAAACTTAAGAAAAAACGTAAAACTGGGCAAAGACGACACATGTGGCTGCTACATTTAGTATTAATCTAGGTGGAACAAACCTAAAGTAAGTCATAATAATTTATTATCCTAATGTTCTTGGAGCTAAGTTTTTGTCAGTTTCTGTGAATTTTTTTTGAAACACCTTAAGATAGCGATTAAAAGTAGTTTCAGCCATTAGATGGTTTAAATCATGAAAAAGAATTAGACTTTTACAACCTGCTGGTGGTGTACATTTGGGCATGTTACTTCATATCCCCACATCTCCTTTTCTCTAATCTATAAAATAGCGCTAGAAGGAATAACTTCCTCACAGGTTTAAAAAGAAGGCACAGGAAAGACTGAGACAGTGCTTTAGTGGAAACATGGGGTAAGCTAAAATTTGGGTAAGAAAATCAAATCGTTATTGTGTTGCCAATTGCTCTTACATACTAAATTCTGCAATAAACTGAAGTTTTTTATAAAACTTTGTTTTTATATATGGTTTTTTAATATGGTTTTGTTTACATATATAACTGACAATACTTGATATTTTAAAAAATTAATAGCTGTTTTTATACTAAAGCAATTGTGAGAGACATAGATAAAAAGAAAATGACTATTAATTTTACTAAGTAAAACAAGCCATTATTTAATTTATTTATTTTTTGGTACCGGGGATCGAACTCAGGTCCTTGCGCTTGCGCAGCAGGCGGCAAAAGCACTGAGCTAAATCCCTGGCCCTAACAAGCCATTATATTAGTGTAAATGCTTCTAGATAATTTTCTATACTTATGTAAAAAGTGTATATATTTCAACAAGAGAGGTATAATATAACCAAAATGTTACGATATTCCATATACATGCCTTATCCATTTCCAATTTTATTGTGAGTGTTTTTCCACAATAAAGCCTGACCAGATCATTTGATTATTTCAGACTAAGGTTCGATCAATCAAATGTGAAACAAACTTGAATATGCAGGTGACAAACTAAACAAAAAGCTTAACAAACATGGGTGCTTGAATGATCTGGGGCCTCAATTTGACTCACTGTCTATTTTTATAAGTGCAGTATTTTCTAAGCTCTTACCTAGAAAAGGTATAGTGAAATCCAAGGAATCAATCTTTTGCTTTTCTTTGAACTTTTGTTTGTGATGTTCATTTTAATGGTATTGAAAAGTAAGGGAATTACTTCAACTTCAAACATACATTTTTTTTTTTTTTATCAAAAATGCTTGATAGAAGCCTCCAAGCTTCCTCCTGGGCTGTAATTCTAAAGGAAGCATTTTCGTCATGACGATGGTTTTCAGAAATAGTAAAGTTTTGTAGTTTTAAAGAAGGTTTAATTAGGTAAAAGCTCCCCAAGTTCTCTTCTCCAACCGTCCTTCTCCCTGACTTTTATTTCTCCAGCTCTATTCTGCAAAGAATATTACTGGACTTATAATATTGCCGGATTTTTAGATGAGGTATATCAAAATTTCCAGTAATGTGGAAGATTTGAGCTTTCTTCTCATTTATTTTTCACTCATAAGTGTAATAATTGGAGAAAAATTCAGCAACATTTCCTTGCAAAGAAGTATTCTGAATTCCAATTTTTAGCTCACAAAAGCACCATGAGATAAGAGAAACAGAGGTAAGCATGCTGTCTTTTTGATATGAAATGTAAACATATAACATATACTTTGATTCTAATACTTTCTGTACTTTTTAAGACTGTTCTATTAGTTTTTCTGTTGTTGGACACAGAATCCAACATTCACAACTCAAAGGAGGAAAGATTTAATTTAGCTCATGGTTTGAGGGATTTCAGTCCATAGACAACTGGCTCCCAGGCAGGAACATCATAGTGGAAGAGTGTTGGGAAAGGAAAGGTGTTTGGTTCATGATAGAAGGGAGCAGAGCAAGGCAACAGCACCAGAAAGGAACAGGTGAGAAACCCTATATAGTACCCAAGGCTGCATGTCCATGACTGACCCAGACACACCCAGGGACACAGTCCACTAATCTACTAGGCATTTCTTACCTTTTTTTTTTTTTTTGGTGCCCAGTGTCAAACTCGAGTCCCTGCTATTGTGAGGCAGGTGGCAGAACCACTGAGCTAAATCCCCAGCTCAGGCATTTCTTAATTCAGTGAAGTTTACGTAGCAAAACTACTGGTCACAAAGGCCTTCTCTGAGGTTGAAGGAAGAAAAAAAAATTTTTTTTTTTAATTTTGTAGCTATCCAAGAGTGGATTTGATCTTTTATTGATCTTAGCCTAAATCTACTTCCCTGCTGAGGATTAGGGAACAGGCCTTTTAAATGCACTATTTTGGTCTCTGAGGTTTCTGCAGGGGGAAAAGCAGGGTTGAGATGTTGGGGAGAGGCTTCCAGGATAATCTCTTAGGTTCTAGACTTCTTTAGGAATAAGCTAGGTTCTTGATTGCGAGATGCTATATGTTAAAAACATAATTATGGGTTATTGAGTGCCTGCTACATGCCAAGATCTGTTCTGAGTACCTCACATCATTTCATTTAATATATTCATGATATGATGGAGGTATTATTGTTATCTCCCCTTTAGAGATGTAGGTCATGAGGTTGGAAAACAAAAGAGTCTTCCTCACACAATTACTCCATTCATAAGGCCCCTGCTAAAATTTAATCCAGGCCTGTTAGACTCTTTTCTACCTCTGTTCTGGTTGTGGCTGAGTCTTGTGAGCCTCTGGGATTCCCTGGCTGAGCTTCTCTGAGGAGTAGCATAGCCTCGGGGCACTGAGCCAGCTGTGAGCAGCAATGGTCTCCAGTTCTAGGCCTTGTCCTTCTGGGATTCCTGAGCATTTCCAATTACTTCCATAGTGCTGGATCATGGGGAATGATTGGAAGGAACTTTGAGGCTGGACGGAATGAAACCCAGCTGGGATTAGTGGAAGGAGCCAACATGGATAGCTTCCACTGCTTCCCTTCCATTCCTAATCAGTTTTTTTCCTCTAAAAATCATTTGCTGAGTTTTCTCGTCTCCTCTTCTTTAGGAGTATTACCTTTGTTGAAAGTCAAGATGCCCATGCTCCTTGTTTAAGGTTTTTTTTTTCATGACGAATTCCTCATCTTCTTAGGCAAAAATGTAGACTTTTCTCCTTGACATTATCTACTCTTGTCTGTTTCTTCTTTTTTCTCAACTTGCATCCTAGGTTCAAGTTTATCCTGCTGCTGAAAGTCTCCCAGACATGTGTGCATGTGTTTGTTTAAATGCTTTCATGCTGTCTTCTTTGCCACTTCCTCCCATGCCTTTTATACTTTACATATTTCTTATTTTTCAGAGTGTAGCTCACTTGACTTCTCTTTTGTGAAGCTTTCCCTGACTCTTTGAGCAGAGTGAAGTGTTCCTTTCTCTGGGCTTCTGCAGCATCCTATGACTCTTTGCCTGTGTGTGTGTGGCAAGCTCTAACACCTGTACCTTCATCCATCACTTCCTCCAGACTATGAGCTCTGTGAGTGCCATGAGCCTGTCTTAGAACCTTTGCATCCCTAGTGCCTAGAATAGTGCATCTTAAGTGTTCAGCAAATCTGACTGGAATGCATTAGTGGGTGCACCAGGAATCCACAAACATAAAGTTAGTATTTATCTTGCCTAAAATATGCCATATGATATTTGGTGAATTACAGGACCTCTCAAGATGTGGATTTCATCATTGGTGAGATGATGATCTTGATCATATCTAAGGTCTCTTCCTTGGAGGACATTTAGACAGTTTAGCAATGATGTATTTAAGGTGTTTCTGATGGTGACTGCTTTTCAATTTGCTTTTGGCTAAAATTTTTATTTCAGCGCAAGTTTTTCAAATGAGTGATTTGGTCTGAGGGAAAGGACACCAGACTCTATGGAGACTGAAGAGGAATGAAAAGGTTGCTTTTATAATAGGAAAGCCTCAGGGCTTGTTTCACTGTCACAAGATTTGAAATGTTCAAATTGGGAAGATCCTAAGAGATAAGTCATCAAGAACCTCTTATTTCAAGGAAAAAGAAGACCTGGTGAGTTTAACTAACTCACCGAAAGTCACAGCACTAGTTTGCAGCAAAATTCAGCCTCTGGATTTCTAGGTTTTTACCCTTCTGCCACACCTGGCACCTGATCTCTATAACTAAGTCAAGATGTGTAATAATATAGTCTGCTAAGATATACGAGGGCCAAAGTATTAATATTACTCTTCAAGTTTCTGTCTTATAGTAGACTCACTTTGGAGTAGATTTAATGGTATGTTAGACTTCTTTGATTTGTCTCTATTTTTTCCAGTACTGGGGTTTGAACCCATGGCCTTTGCCTTGATGTATGTCCCCAGCCTTATATAATTTTTAGATTTTGAGACATAGTCTTGCTAAGTCATTAAGTTGCCCAGGCTAGGCTTGAACTTGTCCTCCCTCCTCAGCCTCCCAAAGAGAGTGTGAGGATTGTAGATGTATTCTACCATTCCCAGCTCCAAAGTAAAGAATCTTCTCTTTTTCAGTGCTGAGGTGAAGTCCAGAGCCTCACATATGCTGGGCAAGTGCTCTACCATGAGCTGCATCTCTAGCCATGATTTGTCTTTACATTGGCTTGGACTCTACTGACAAACGAAGCACAAGCTTATGGATAAGTTATCATTTTTTAGCTTTATCTTCCACCAGCAATTAGAGAATTGTCACAAAAGATAAATGAAGGGTAAATTAGACCTCACAAGGGGTCCTTGATGTGATAGATCATCTTGGTCATGCTGACGCTGAGGCTTGCAGTTGTTACATGTTGTGTCTTACTATAAGTTAGCAGGTCACCTTTGCTAGAATAGATGGATCTTTTGTCCCCTCTTAAAAATTTTATATATGGTGAGTTCATATATCAGTCGACTACTGAGGGAAAATGAAACTATCTTCAATTCCGTGGCTTAGCAAATAAGCATTTAGTACTGCTCATGAATATATGATCTGCTAGATGTTTCTTCTATTTGCACTTTCTGTGGCTCGGGTAGACAGATCTGCTGATCTTGGCTGGGTGCCTCTGTATGTTTCTGTGTTAATTCTTGTTAAGTTGGTGTAGAATAGCTTTGGTGGCAATAACTGGCCTCTCTTCCACATGGCTTATCTTCTTCAGCAGGCTAGAACAGACTTTTTCCAAGAGTGTTGAAGTTCAGCTGTGGAAGGGAGGGATCAAGGAGAAATCTGCCAGCCTAGAACCTAACCTTATCCTTGGCACATCAGCATTGCATTTGTGTTCTGTAGGCCAAATCAAGGCACAGGGACAGACTACAAAGTTACACAACAATGGATGTGGGATATAAAGGGATGATAATTTGGGCCCCAAAGCAAACAGTTCACTATGGCCTATGAATATATGTTCATAAATAATGTGAGCAACACAGAATTAGGCAGAATAAGAGGGGAAAACGCCCCTTTGACCTTCCTTCACTGCACATTCTTCTCAAAAATCACAATGTTCTGCATTTTTCCAGGTCTTTAGGTATATATTTATATATAGGAATAAAATATATATTTGTCCTTGATAATATGTAGAGCTGTGGATAGACTATATTTAAAAATACTTCAAAAATATAGAAAACAAAGGAAAACTAAAAATTTGGATGTCTGTGATCCTGATTATTAGGAACACATCTAACATAATCTTCAGAAATTTTCCTTTTCTGAAGAAAGGGAATACTACCAATGGAATATCCTATCATTTATTTATTAATCACTACTTGCTTTTGAGCATTTAGATTTCTGTAATTTATCACTATAAACATTTTTGCACAAAATATCTCTGACATTTTTCCCTGTACAGATATCAGAGTTTCTCTAGATAATTACCTACAAATGTAATTTCTGGGATTTAGGGACCATGAATCTTCACTTTTACTAGATATTGACGACTTGCCCCTCAAAAGATTGGTCTTGACTTCCTCTCTCACTAGTAAGGTATAAAAACTTCCCTATATCTTAACTCACAATTGGTATCAAAGTTTTTAATGTGTTTCAACCTGATGGATGTGGAATGACATCAGATTATTAGTTATTTTACATTTCTTTGATTATTATTTAAGTCAAGCATCTTCTCATATATTTCTTGGACTTTAGAATTGAAGTATCAATACATACTCTTTGTTTATTTTTTTTTTCCTGTGAAATCATTTGACATTTTCTTATTGATTTTTATAAGTTCTTAATATATTTTTGACACATCTTATATATATTCATTTATTATCTTTCAGTCTATGGCTTGTCTTTTAGCTTAGTTTATGTTATCTTTTGTGTATCAAAGTGATAATAAAAGCTTTGGCTAATTTTCCATTGTTCCTTTTCTGGAACAGTTTAAATTTAAGATGGATTCTAGAAAGTCTCACTTCTAACCATCTTTTTACTACAGTTTTAGTACCTTCAATTCTTTGTTGGGGGGAGTGGGGGAGTAAAAACTAAGCTTTGCTTCAGCTGCCTGGGCTGGAATGGATTTTTCCAGTTTTCTCTTCAAGGACTGTATAGCCCCTATAAAACAAGTATACACCTCTAGTTTTCCACTGGGCCAAAGCCCAAGACCAAGGCTCCAGGACCAGTCCTGAGGGCCCATACTCTTGAATAGTACAACTTTTATGGTGCTACTCACAGCCTCAGCTCACATCCCTGACTTTTTCTTCTCTATTTATTTATGACTCCCCAGAATCTCTTATCTTTCTTTTAAGTTCAGTTACATTAAAATATTTATTTTTGCTATATCTGATAGAATATTTGGTTGTTGGTGGTCAGAAGAATGCCCACGTCAGCTTGTCTCTCATGTTGCTGGGAGTCCTGTGAAGATGCTTAATATCTACATTCATGATTCTGACAGGTACTTTTAGGGTCCCTTGAGTACAATACTGACCTAAGGACCTGAGCTTTGTTTGAATGCTAATAGATTTAGCCATAGAAAGGGGTCAGCAGAGCTATCCAGAAAGATAGAGTAAGTATTATTTATATACTTATATCTTTTCAGCTCAGGCAGTTTATGTTTAAAATTTCATCAAACTCATGGGTGAAATGAGTCCTTCAGAAAGAAAAATATTTGGGCTATGCTTTCCTTAGAGAAATGAAAATTGATTTTGGCCAATATTTGAAAAATGTCTAAGTCAGTCCATAAGAAAATTTAAGTTTGTCTGTTTACTCTTTATTGAGCTCATGGTCAATCCACACTCGTTTTCAGCACTTGTTCTGTGAACTTGACAGTGTAGGCCCAGTTTCACCCTACCTCACCAACTTGTCCATACACAGCCTCAAGGTAAGGGAGTGAAAAAACTGGATCAGGCTTCTTACTGAATTATCCCAACAGCTAGGCCACCCTCTTAAAGTCAAATGGCATCTGGAGCAATGATTTAATGTATTTGACACGGAAAAGACTACCCACAAGGCCTCAAAGAACTACCAACTTGTTTATAAAATGATGTGTGAACCCTTACCAACTTTGATCTTATCCCTATAACTGGGATCTGAGACACTTATACTTTTTACTTCCTTGCCTCCTCTAAGGACTCTCTATACCTGTCCTTTTGGCATCATCTGTGGCTCCTTCTCTCTGCTAATGCTCACAAGGACAGGCTCCTGCCCTGTGCCACACAATCCCTGGATGCCTGGTCTGGAATGTGGAGAGGAAGAAAGCCTGATTCACAAGTTTAAATGTCCAGTGATTATGACCAATCTGATCTCTGGATTCCTGAAAACTGTGACTCTGACCAAGTACCTGTCAGTTTCTTCAAAACTTTCCAGATTGTCTAGACTCATGAGGTCCTGCACCTAATACATGCCAATTTGAGAAGCTCTAGAATCTCTTAAAGTGTTATTGAAAGACTTAGCAACTTTGGCATCACTTGGGAGCTTATTGGTAATGCAGAATCTCAGGTCCTATCCAGGATCTGCTGAATCAAAATCTGCATTTTAATAAGGCCCCTAAGTGATTCATATGCACTGCTCTACTTGAGGCTGAATTTCAACTCACTCTTAAGTATCAGTGTTAGACTCCTTTTTTCAAAGTACACATCCCACAACTTGATGAGGATAGTGCCCCTCACCTGCTCAAGGAGAGCACATGCTCTCTTTGATAACCATGCTCTTGAGTCAGTGTTACACATGAAGTGTAGGTCTCAGTTGTGTGTGTCAGAAAGAGAAACAAAGTGAGAAACAATGAATCCTGTCTTTACTGTGTATGCTTCTGACCTGGACTGCTGTCTAATTCCTTTGAGCAAAACATCTCCTTTCCTCTCCCCATTTCTGGTTGTACCAGAACATTCACATACTCTTGTTTTGCATCTCCCCTCTGTAGGCGGGGTGAGACACCCCACAGACTCAGGCATTTGGCTTATTGTCATGGAACAAACATCATCCACCCATGACAGATTCAGGACCTTGGCCTTATTAGCACTGACCTCCAAACTGATCTTGTTATTGTGATGTTCCTTGTTAGGTAATGAGTGCTTAAGCACCCACTGCTTCCAATTACAATGAATTATTGGCAATATGGTCTCAGCCCTCAAGCAACTTTCACAGTCTGAAATGGGGAAATGATGTAAGGAAAGAAGAACAAAAGAGATGCAGGATGGAAAACATACAGGATATATGGCTACAAGGTGGTTATCTTGGACCATTTGGTGATCACTTCCTTATCTGGAAGTTTTGGCATTTTGCAACTTTTTTTTTTTTCTTGCACTTGCAAGGCAGGCAGCGGAACCACTGAGCTAAATCCCCAGCCCTGGCATTTTAAAAATAGACTCATTCTCCATTCAGTAATGACAGACTTACGTGCTATCATTTCATTGGTAGTGTAGATGTTGGGGACTTGTTTGCTCATATAATGAAACCATCCAGAAAGTAGCTTTTCAGCTTGAAAATTTTAAAAGGACCAGAGAAATCACTTACTTAAATTCATTGCCCATGAAACAGTTCATGTGATTAACAGGATTGACTGAGTTTTCTTAAATTTTTACTCCAACTTAGATGAGAAGTATTGCAGAAAGATGCACAAAAGTGCATTTTAATATCACTTTTTAAAAGTTTTATTTATTTTTGTGGGGCTGATGATTGAAGCCAGGGTATTGTGCATGATAGTTAGGTATTCTACTACTGAGATATAAAATGAAAAAAAAAATCATTTTTTTAAAGTGAAAGTTTTTGTTTACCCTATATAATTAGAAGAAAGTATTTGTGCCCTATTTGATGTAAGTATGGAGGGACTTGACACCAGATTTTATTTTTTAGATAAACTTGATTTTTGTTTTAAATATTGATTTTTTATAAACCTATCAAACTTTTGAGTTTATAGTATCTGTAACCACTGTTTAATTTGAATGTGATCTTGTTTGACATTTTTCTGGAAGTAAAAATGAATTATAAAAAATTATATGAATTTGTCCAACAAATGAAACAGATTCAAATAAATAAAATTTATTATATTTCTAGGAAGGGCTTTAATTTGCTTGCTTTGTACCATGATTCTATTTCAGAAAGTGAAGAATTATAATTTGTTCTTACTGAGGTTGACAAGATTCACTGGATATATTGTGTGTCCTTGGGCCAATCTTTCCCAAACACATAATTGAAGGCAGTTCAGGGTAACTAGAAGCCTCCATGGATAAAGGGAGTGTGGAGGGTACTTTCCAGAAGTTCATGGATGAGTAGGGGGCACAAAACATTATGGGAACCATTGTAATATGTGGTTAGAAATAATTGCCATGGGAGATTTAAAGAGAAGTGCCATGGCTGTTCAGAGAAAGGCAGTGGAACAAAAAACAAATGAACTCAGTTTGAAAGGGTAGGTAAGCTTTGAATATGGGTCATAGTGTTGTATAAAACCCTGCAATGGAGATGATGAACTAAAATGAGTAAAATTTTTCATTTTATCATTACTTCTTTATCTCAGGGAGATGCAAACAAATAGCCTGAAAACCAGCCAAGCAAGCAAATAATGATATACAAAGTCCACTTTTCAATAACATAGTCTGTGAAGATTAACAGTGGGCTCTGGCTGTGGTTGGGCTGTTTGTCAGGACAGCCAGCCAAGCAGCAAACAATTCAATTGGACAAAGTCAAAAACATCTTCAAAGAAGAGGAAAGGAAAAAAAAAGATCCTTAATGATAATAGCAACCAGCCAAAACTGTACAAGGAAATATGGCATAGCTAGGAGTCCTAGAATATGACTGTGTGTACATGAAGCCACCCAGTAGAGCACTTCAATTCTTTAATTTTGTTTCTGATTTATAGAGGATCAAAGGCACTTGTCTGCATGGTGACAACACAGAGAATGGTTCTGGTCTTAGTTCCACCACTGCTGAGTGAGCTGAAACAGGACTATGTACTCCCCCTGGAGCCTCAGGGATGAAGGGTGGCAATATTGACTTGTTCACGAAGTGCCCACAGTTGCCATCAGATGCAGCCAAGATGGCTCCAGGGCTGTGGCATGAGAGAATGAAAGCAGATGAACTGTGAACCACCCAGCAGGGATCTCCACAGCTCAGAAAAATCGGCTTAGAAAACCGGGACAGACTGGGGTAGTGGCTATAATCAGAAACCTGCAAGAAGAAACACTATAAACATGTTAGCCTAGGCAAAATTGATTGTTTTAAAAATAAAGATGAAACAAAGGATTAAAAGAAGCAATGCTTAATGTCTTCTGCCTTGATAGTAATGGAATGAGAAATTAGAATTGCAGGTAGGGGAGGAAAGGTTCTATTTTAATCCAGAAAAGGAAAGCTTCATTTTCCCTTCAGCTTCAAGCATGATTTTTAGTTTCAGGTTTATCTCCATGATACAAGTGAAAGAGAAAAGCCTTTGATTCACCTCAGATGTTGGGTTAGCCAATGACACCAATTGTCCAAATCAGCTCCCTGAAGGCTAAGAGGACATTTTCTTTGCAAACTTAATGCTACTTTTGTGAAATCATTAGGTCTTTAGAGATGCTGGGCAACACTGCCGTAATAATTGCTTAACCAAGCCTGGGGCAGTCAGCTTAGTTGGATAGAATTTGGCACTAATAGGAAACCACATTGTGGACACAATCTCATGGAAGCATATAGCTTCAAAGAGGGAGGGAAAATCCATGTTTTGCAAATGCATCCCATCTCAATGGCTCAAAAATAATAGTTTGGCATTAATGGAGAAAAACTGCTTGGGTGGTCAGTAGGGCCCATCAGCATAATGAAAACATTAGCCCACAGCATGTACCTTACAACTTGTGGGTCTCGGACTCAGGCAGGAGGCTGGGAGTGTAGCTCCGTAGAGTACTTGCCCAGTATCTGCAAGGTCCGGGGTTTGATCCTCGGCACTACAAAAACAATAAAATCCATGTGGGTACTATTGTCTTATGATAAGGACTGTGTTTTATTATTTTATGTAACTGTGCCAGTAATGAAGTTTCTATTGACTATTATCTGAATGCTTACTGTATCATATTTATGAGCATCCAGCAAGTATTACCTCATTTTATACTCAGCAATACGTGAGGTCCAGATCATTGTTTCCACATTGTAGATGAAAAAACATAGGCTGAAGGATGTGTGAAGACTTCCCAAACATCACCCAATTGGAGAATAATAGTTTGAAGATCTGATGTTCTTACTCAGGTCGACTCAGCATGTGAAAATGGGAATTGGTTTCTCAAACCTAGAAGTTGATTTTTGAAAAAACAACTGTGCATGTGAGTTTTAAAAATGAGTATATTTATTTTCTCATGTTGATCATCCATTTCATGCTCAGATGTTGACCTATACAGTAAATTAGTAAGTTCCCTACCTGAATTATTCTTTCCTTAAAACCCAAGGCATTGGGCGTTTTATGGCTTGCAGATCAGAGAAAGAAATCAGTCTCATAGGAGAGCCTGAAGGTTAAGGTGCTTTTCTCCTAATATGACCATGCACAATCATGTGGAATGACTTTACACAGATTTCATGGAGATCTTACTAAGAACTGGGCATTGCCACAAGTACTTTGTACCTTATCTCACTTAATCCACAGGAAAGTGCCTAGAGCACAGGCAGTTGAGGTATAGAGTCTATGTAAGTAGTTCAAGGTCAGATAGCTCAAAATTGGGGAGTTAGGATGCACAATCAATCCATCTGTCTTCAACCTCAAAACTCTTAGCCACAACTGTTACTGAATGGAGAGAGCCGTGGGCCTTCTTTCCAGGTTCTTGTTGTCCTGAAGGAAGAATTGGACAAGACCCATGGAAAAGGCAGTGACACTATACATTCACTGAAGGCAGAAAAGAATTATGTTGTGCAGAGTGAAAGTAGGCAGGGAAAAGTTTGCAGAGGCCAAGGATAGGGGAAAAAGGTCTTTTGTATCCAAAATTTCAGGGTTATCACTTTCATGTAAATGAGGTGTTAGGAAAATCCTGCTATCAAACACTCACTTGGTGTTATGCCATGGATATACTGTCCTATCAAAAAAACTCCTTTGGTTTTCTGTTACATGTAAGTGAAGGATCAGAAATAGGGTTTTTTCTTTCATTAAGTTTATTGGTACATTTTAGGTATGCAATACAGTAACATTCATCTTTGGCATCTTGTACCTGTACATGATGTATCTTTGCTCTTATTTTTTCCCCATTACCCTTCCCTATTTATGAAGATTTTGTTTACATTTTTTCCTTTTCTCATATTTTTTCTTTTCCCTTCTTTCCTTTCCCCTCCCCCTCCCACTTCCCCTACTCCTTTAGACCTTTTCTTCCTATTTCACATTATCAATTATACATTTTGATCCCTATTTACACTTTTAATTTTTCACAC
>NW_004624783.1:9085091-9160440 GCF_000247695.1 Heterocephalus glaber
GAGAGAGAGAGAGAGAGAGAGAGAGAGAGAGAGAGGGAGAGAGAGAGAGAGAGAGAGAGAGAGAGAGAGAGAGAGGGAGAGTGAGAGAGTGAGAGAGAGAGAAGAGGGAAGGAGACTGTTCATGAGCAGGCCCAGGTAACTAGGAGCAAGGATTCTGAGTACAAAGAAAGAGAGGAGAAGGAGACTGTTCATGAGCAGACCCAGGTAACTAGGAGCAAGGATTCTGAGTACAAAGAACATCTTGGTTGCAAGTTGAAAAGTAGGAGTCCTTCAAGAATTCTGATTATCACTTACAGTGCCATGTTCACTTGAAGATATTTAGTAATCAGGAGGAATTATCAACTCACAATCTTATGTATAATTTTAATCCATTAAAAGTTGGAAGGCAAAATGGGCACACAAGCAAAATAAAATTACAATTAGGCTGATAGGATGATAAAAATGACTGAATTATCAGGAGGCAGTGAAAACATGGCTGAATACTGCATGCTGAAGACTGCATGTTTGTTTAATATTGTGTTTTCTTTCTGAAACCTTGTCTGAGACCTCATCTGAAATTCATGAGCATGGACATATCAGTCAAAAGGAGGGCTGATCAAGACCAGAGCAGTGTGTCTTCACAATAAAAGGCTCCCTGTGCATTTGTAAGACGGATGCTCCATGATTAGTTGCTAACTCTTACTGAGAATTTACTATTTCTAAGGCACTGTTCTGTTTTATGTGTTGACTCTTATCAACTCTATAAGCTTAATACTATTACCATGCCCATTATGATGAGGAGGAAATTGAGACAGAGAAGTTAAGTAACTTGACTATGGTCACACAGCTAGTAAATAAAAAATTTGAACACAGGTGGTCTGGCTCCAGAGTCTGCATGCCTTATCACTATTGCTTCCCTACCTGTCTAATATGGCTCAGTAAGCTCTGCTCCACAGGAACTACATTGTAATTGGGTGAGGATACAAGGCTTTGATTATTCCTTATTGTCCCTGTCAATGGAGAGTTCTCATTTATTTTTAGATTTTTTAATATTCTTGTTAAATAAATATATGATAGTACATTAGACCAATAAATATATTAGTTCATTATCACCCAAACAGGTAAATTTGTCCTTTAAGTCTTCCTCCTCCCTAAATGTGTCTCATTATTTTTAAAGTATTTCATGTGTTTCATTATTTTTAAAATATGGCATAAGTATGGAATTCTGTTCTGCCCAGTATGGTAGAGACTAGCCAAATGTGGCTATTTAAATTTAAATTAAATTGAAAACACTTTCTTAGTTATTCTAGCCACATTTCATATGGTTATTTGCCATATGTCGCTAATGGCTACTGCATTGGATGGAGCATGACAGAGTGTGGCCAGCATTACAGCAAGTTCTATTGGCCAGCACTACACAGATTTAAAAGGCTCCCTTTCAAATGAGGCAGCATACTAATTCAATCATTTTAGTATTGGACTAGTTTAATTTTACTGCCTTGTAGAATAAATATGTGATCTCTTCCCCATCCTCTTACTTATTAATTTTTTTACTGTAAACAAATGCACTCATTCACTTTTCTTTTCCATTTTCTTGCTTCAACTCATACTTCCATTCTGCATATGTGTGAAAGCAGCTGCCAGAGCCCATTAAATGCATCAAATACCTTTGCCTCTAGGCAGCAGGCTTCAGACTTGCTTCTTTCAAAAAGTCTTTCTGAGTGGCAGGAGAATTTTCTGAGATACTCAGATTGAACTGGAGGTTCTACATCACCTCTGAATACATTTTTTTCCTTAAAAGTATTCACCCTTTCTTCTTCTTTTTCTTTGAATTTTTTCCTAGTATTTATTTGTCTGTTAGTAGAGTAGACCACACATTTAATACATATATCAAAGATATAGGTGTCCTATGTAGTCAGTCACCCACTGTGACTGTTAATCTGTATTCTCAACTTGGTTGACTTGGGAGCAGCATAGGGGATCAATCAGTAAAGCCCATTTCTGGGTGTGTCTGGGTAGGTTATGGGGACATGGCTTTGGGGTCTCTATCTGATTCCTCGCCTCTTTCTGATACAGTGGACCCTCAAGTTGTGACCAGCCTGATATATGAACAACTTGGGTTATGATCAGAATTTTAGTTTTAACTTATAACCAAAGTCTTAAGTTATGACCCAAATGCCAGCTCTTGTGCTTCCAGATGGTGTCAGATATAGTTTAACCCTTAAAGAGTTTTGGAAGGAACATTACAATATCCTTTCCTGTCTGGGGTTAATTGAGAAATCCTGGGCCAATGTCTCTCTAAGGACACTGAGATCTGCCTGTATACAGGAAAGAGACTTTGAAGGCTATGTAAAGAAGCCTGAGTCTTCAATTTACCAACTTGAATTACAACTGGCCCTCAAGAATGAATTAAGTTTGTAAGTCAAGGGTCCATGTATTGTTTCCCTGCTCTGTTTCCTGGCTTCCATTGACTAAACATCTTTTCTCTGCCACACCTATTGGCCATAATGTTTCAGCCTAGCATGGACTCAATCACCTGAAACCATGAGCCAATTTAAACCTTGCCTCCTTTAAATTGTGTATCAAGTATTGTGCCCCAGAAATTCAATAGCTAACTAATACAGAAAATTGGTATGAGAATAGGATTTTTGCTGTGATGATGCTTGACCATATGGTTCAAAAGTCCTTGGAACTAGTTTGTGAAGAGAATTTGGAAAGGTTTGAAGATGTGGAGTAGAAAAGCCCTAGAACAGTGATGATGAACCTTCTAGAGCTTTCAATGATAAACAGCCCTCTGTAGCATGCATGCTGTAGGTTCACCACCACTCCTCTAGGATGCTGTAACCATAGCCTGATGGATGATACCTTCAGACTTCAGAAGATCAGGAGACTGATAGAAATGAGGACAGTAAAGGCCAGGCTTAGGAGGTTTCAGTTGAGAACATGACTTCATTGGCAATTGGATAATGGCCATATCTGTTACACTCTGGCAAAAAGAAAATTATTTACATTTTGTCCATGCCCTGATATTTTGTAGGAGACTGAACTTAGGATGTTGACCTAAATGATGTGGTGGCAACCCAACATTCAGGCTGTGGCATGTGTATTGCTGGCTGCTTTTAGCCAGATTTATAGTAAGAATCTAAAGCAAAGCAAAGCAAGAAATTTAAATTTGGGCTAATAAAAAACTATGTGCAAAGTTAGGACCAAAGATTACCCTGTGCTATTGTATCTTGGGATTATGTAACTTATTTTTTATATTTACAGGAGTTAGCAGCTAAGAGTTTGCCTTGAGACTCAGAGAAGTCTTTGACTTGAATGTTTTAGCAATGCTGGTATTGCTGAGACTTTAGGGAAGGGACTATTGTGTTTCAGTTGTATGCAGGATAGTTTATGTCATGATAGTTGGAGTTATGACCTTGTGTTTATTTGGAGATTAAAGTATAGATTTTTTTTTTCTTTTGGTTCAGGGGATCGAACTCAGGAGCTTGCACTTGCCAGGCAGGTATGGTGCCACAGAGCTAAATCCTCAGCCCTAAAGTATAGATTTTAAGAAGATATGTTTGAGTATCAGTTTGACAAGGGGTGGATATGACAGTTAAACTAGATTGTCAACTTGATTGGCTTCAAAGCTGCCAAGGACATTAGTAAAGCACACTGCTGGGTGAACTTGGGATCTTTATCTGGTCCCTCACCCTTTCCTCTCTGGCACTGTTTCATTCTCTGCTTACCAGCTGCCATGATCTAAACATGTTTGTTCCTTTATGCCCTTCCATCATGAGCTTTCTACCTTGGAGTAAGATAACCATGGACTGAATCCCATGAGCCAAATTAGACCTCTCCTTTAATTTTTAGGTGTCAAGTATTTTGTCCCAGCAATGAAAAACTTACTAGTACTTCAAAGATCAATTTCACTTATTCTCCAGGAAAGGACAATTTTTAACAGTTTCTTATACATTTCAACAGACCATATGCCCAGTTATAAGTGGTACAAATTTAAAAGCAGCTCTCTAGTTTTTATAGGCTACAAAAGCTAGGATAGATATTTGCTTAGCTACATTATTGTAAGATATTGAACAGACACTTGACTACTCATTCATTTATTTATTAACAAATATGTATTACCACCACTAAGACCATACACTTCACAGGGCTTTGGACACATGGAGTTAGAGGCACACCTTTTACCCTTAAGGAGGGAAGAGTCTGGTTGAGATCACCAGATAAATAACAGTCACTATGCAGTGGGACAAATTCTCTGATAAGAAGATTTAACCCCTGTTGATGGAATAACAGAACAACCAATGCTGGGAGGATGAGAGGTCATGAAGTCTTCTGGAAGAGTGCACTCTGGGATGAGTTTTGTAGGGCATGTCCACATGGAGGCTAGTTAGTGCATCCACTTTGTAGGTGTTGAGTAAGAGAGAAGTTAATGGTGATATGCAAGACTAAAAGCTGAGCTAGATTAGAAAGATCCATATAGGCTATGCCATGAAGTTTTTTTTCCTGAAAAAAATGGCATACTAATGAAGTATTTAAGCAAGGCAGTAGCATCCACTGTCAGATTGATATTTTAGAACTCATGCAATGTCACCCATTGAACCAGAGGCAGGAATACTTGAGAAGAGTTTATTGTGGTAACCCAGTGGAAGATAAGAACTTGAACTTATGACCATGGTGGGGAAATAGATTAGGGTGGAAGAGATTTAAGCAGGATTTTGTGTTTGAAACAGAAGTGCTTAGTAACATATTCAGAGAGGGCAATTAAAGCACAGTGTGCACTCTAGGATAACTGTAAGGTTTCCATCAAAGATATTGCTGCAAGAATTTCTCCATGGGTGAAAGATTAGGTTAAATGATATCAATGGTCCTTTTATAGGTCTATGAGTCATAATTTAAAATTTTATTAACTTTCATGTCTCTTGACGCTTTTTCTAATTATCATAAAACATAATAAATTTAACATTTAACATCTATATAGTATGGTAGGATGTCATTTTTCAGATATTGGATTAGGAAAATATTAAATATATAATATTTTATATTGGCAAGGCTGCTGGATAATCATACACTGCTAGTGAATGTATAAATTGACATAAATCTTTTGGGAAAAAATTTAGTGCTTTGTATCAAAATAATTATGTTCATCCTGCCATGAAGTTTTATCAGAGCTAGTAAAAGGGATGTAAGGAAAGAGCATTGTCAAGGAAGTGTATAGTACAGTGGTATTTAGACCTGTGAAATATCGGTCATGACTTAAACGTCCAAGAACAGAAAGGTTACATAAAATTGATTACATCAATTCCATGAAAGATGGGTAGCTGAGAAAATGATGACTATCAGGACGATCACAAGGAACTAATATCTGTTAATGCTTAAACTACATCTTCATGCTCAAAATGGAGTGTTCTTTTGGTATTTTTCTTAGCGTATCTTGGAAGAATACTAATGATACAATGCTTAGTGACAAACCAAACTAAAAAATGTGTATTCACATTTATGATAACCATAATTGTGGGTTTATGTGAACGAAGACTGAAATTCATCATAATGTTTTTAGAGCTAGTATGACAACACTTTTTTCCAATTTTTTTAGAAGTTTTTCTTCATGTATTTATTCTAAGATACTGCGATTATATTTTAACAATTAAAAAATAGAAAATAACGAAACAGTTTTATTTTGGTTTCAAAACTGTAGTTTTTAGGTCTTCAGCTTTTCCACAAGATTGCTTGTTATTATCTTTCCCAATTTGGAAGAGTTAGATATTTAATAATAGAATACACGTGCAGCAATTCTAGTACTGGATTCTGCTTTCTAAAAATTCATTCAGCATGAATTTCACAGAAGCCCACCTACACTTTTGGAGCTATTTAGTTTTTTTCAATTTTATCCTATGTTGTGCTGTGGTACCCATGCAAGAATAAATTGAATTCTAGCCAATCTGCAAAAAAAAAAAAAAAAAAGTAGAAGTATCTGCTGTGCTCTCTATAAAGGATGAACTAAGTGCTATTTTGGCTAGTTTTTCATGGTTCATAATAAATAGAAAACAGGAAGAAAAAGGCTCTGTGGTTGAGGTCTTGCTTTTTGGATGGCATTCCACCTGAAGCTGGTATGATCCACCTTTCTTCCCTCCAGATGGTGCAGCCTCTTATTTTTCCTTCTCTCTCTTTGTCTACTCTTCTCACATAATCAGTGTCTTGTCTTCCCAAGTCCTATAGATAATCATTGCAGACTGATTTTCCTAGAATACAGTGAAGTAGCATTTATTTGGTTGTGGATTTGGTCCTTAGAAAAAGCAAGAATCTCTTTGTCCCTCTTTTTTTCTCATTAAAGTTGTCACATAAATTTTAAACTCAGAAAGGTTCTCATGTTCATCAATTTCCTTTGCACAATGCTATGTCCAATTAGAACCTGATAAGAACTTGATTCTTATTGATACCATCAATATCCAAGAAGATTAGTAATCTTTTTTTTTTCTTAAAAGGAAAGTAAACAAATAGGAAGGAAAGAAAGAACTAAAGAAAGAAAGAAAAAAGAGGAAATATCATCTTTGTGAAGATTGTAGATATGAGTTAGTGAAGGGTGTAAAATCTTATTAGTAATAGACAATCTGACCACCAGATTTCATGTAAATTACTATCTCTGGGACACCCATGAGGTCCAGAGGGATTATAAAGTTTAGTCTCTGTTGTAGAGTGACACAATGTGGGGAAAGAACTTAACACTTTTTTGAATTTCATGATTGTTCTCAATTTTATGCCCAAATGGTGTTAACAAAATCCCTGAGATTTAAAATGAATATTTATTACTTGGTATTGAAATGAAAGCATGCCTTAGGAATCCAATCCTTTCATTTCTTCCGTCACATAGATTCCAACTTTTCTGAAAATCATGATCTGGCCTTGAATCCCCTTGCCTGCTCAGTGCTCAGCATGAAACAGTCTTTCCTATTGCTGATGTCTAATTTTCCTTTCTCCTGTGTCAGCACTGAGAGGCAAGAGACCTCTTCAGATTCACCATGTAGTGTATGAGCAGGTGGCCCATTTGCCACTGGGAAAGGAACTGCAGCAAATTTTTTCTGGAGAATTGTAAAGTATTTAATGCCCAGTGCCTAAATATATACAACATGCTAAAAATATGTAGATATGTTCAAATCACAGACTAATGGAATCTGTGATCCATTTCTTATATAAGTTCATCAAATTTCAATCTGGAAGAGTTATCTTCAGTTTTGCCAAAAATCTCTTCCAGGCTTCTTTACCTCCTCTTAAAATACCCTTGCCAGTTTTCCAGACTACCTGAAGGGATTTAGACAACAGCCATTGGTGTATTTCCCTCCATGTTCTTCTTCCTTGAAATACTGACACCTACCACGTTAGAGTCTGGCATACCTCACAGCTGGAATCCTAGAGTAGCCTCCCAGTATGAAGTGCTGTGGATACTGTCCCATCTGGGTCCTCACATGTTCCCTTCTGCAGCCATTTTACCATAGAGCTGTGGTTCTTGAAATGCTTAAATAAGATTACTTGTGTAATAATAATCTTTACATGAGAAAACTCTTTTCTTTATTATAAGAACAAACATAACATTATATTGAAACTAGGCTCCATATAAAGAATCAGTTGTGGTTTTTGTTTCAGTACTAGGTCTTTTATGTCATTAAAGTGAATTACTGTTATATCTGAAAGGAATTTTTGAAATTTGGGCACAAAACAACTTACAAGACAGGTGAGCATTGACTTATGTGAAAAGCTGATGCACCATGGCAATATGGATTGTCCTGTGGATCTTATTTTAGTCAATATATCTTACTGCCTGAGCTGTGTTCCTAAGATTAGACAAGCATCTCATACCACCAAAACAGAGAGAATCAGTGTAAGATAATACAGGCACAGGTGTAAAGATACAGACACGTTTTAAAGAGGTCATTTACAGAGGATGTTTGCCTAACATGCAGTATTAAAATCATCTTGCCATGTTGAAGTTATCTTATGATTTTAAAAAGCAGGGCCATAATCATGTTTTTTATCCAAGTGATATTATATGTTGAAGCCATCTCACTTTAGAAAAAAACCCATTCCACTTTAGAATCTTGATTTCCAAGAACAGTTGTTTGCAACCACTAGCTGTTGTTCTCTTATTTGTCTCTATTTCCACATACTATGTTAAGCTCTCACTTCTTGATTTTTGTCTTTCTACTGTTATGACTTAGTTCCCCACAATACACACCTTGTGCACACATGTACATATAAACACACATACGTTTCCTTTTCTCCAAAACTTCCAGTAGGCTTGTGACATGATTTTAGTTTCATTAATACCTAGTAATAGTAGGCTTGTGACATGATTTTAGTTTCATTAATATCTAGTAATTATCATGTCATGGTTATGTACAATATGTATGGTTGATCTAGATAGTGTACTAAACTAACAATTCTCTTTTTATACATTTTGTTTTTCTTAGAATTAATAATTTCTTGCTTAGTCATATGGTTGGTTTTCTATGTTTATTATATTATTATTAACTCATCCTCAAACTGAGGCAGAATTGTATGTATCTTTTCAGTATATCTAAACACATGAAACCCTTCAAATTGGTATTTTTTTTCTTGGAGATACTTCTAGAGTCTTCCATCTTCCTTGTGATCCAGACTGGATGATCTATAGTCCAGTTTCACAGCTGTTAAGTCTATCCTGCCCTCATCATTTTGGGAAATCCTCTTGCCACTTCTGGGTTGGATTACCTCTCACCTGAACTCATGGTTTTCCTCTTTCTTAATTCCTTTCTTGTGTGGGTCACACACATCCTTCAGAAGCTTCCTAAGCAGGATATATGAACAGTAATTTTTTTGAGATTTCCAAATGTCTGAAATGCATGTATTCTATCCAAACACCACATGATTTGTGGCTTTCTGTTGGTGTAGAATAAAACTCATTTTTCTTTATAATTTTTGAAGGTATTGCTCTACTTTTTTCTGACTAGGCGTGCTGCTATTGAAAGTCCTGAAGCCATGCTGACCCTTAATCCCTTTTCTGTAATCTGCTTTAAAATATGCTAATATTCCTTTATGTGGGGCTTTACCTCCCTCTTCCTTGTCTTTTCTTTTCCCCAGTATTTGATAATTTAGATTGATAATTTCAATCTAAAATATCATGTTCTTTAGTTCCATAAGTATGAATATTTTTATATCTTTTTTGATGGTCTCTATTTTCTCTTTTTTATGATTTCAAAATCTGAATCTTGAGCCTCCTGAATGAATTCTTTATTTCATGATTTTTTTCATGATTTTTAAAAATTTGCTTTACTTTCTAAAATATTTCTTCAACCTTCTCTTATATCTTATTTATTGAGATATTCCTATTTCTTATCCTTTTTAATTTCTAGTTCTGTGCATGTTCCTTTTTTTTTGTTTTGGTCCTATTCTTGTTGCATAAACACATTTTTCCTTTCTAAGAATAATCATATTTACTCTTGTAGTTATCTTCTGCTTGCCTCTTGTTTCTGTGTTCTCTGAATTTACTTCTGTGTGTTTTGGTGTCTGGCTTTTCACAACAGAGGTTGTTCTCCATGTCTGATGTGACCTTCAGACTGACACACTGACATGCTGTTTGGAGGTGTGAAAGAGTGGGCAAAGACTCACTAAAGAGTGGGCTTTTCTTTAGCATGAGGCAGTAGACCTAGTCATTTGGTTGGGAAACATCCATATGAATATCAGAATATCCTTATCTTTGGAACAATTTCTCTAGAGAAGGCTCTTCTGATTTCCTGCAAATGAGAGGAATAAGCTGACTGCAACCTGGATGCTAAACAAGGAAAAGTAACCCGGTGTTTCCAATTCAGTGTATGGAATTCATTTTATAAAATCTGGCTATATCCTCAACTATGTCTGATATTCTTGACTGCATCCTTTACAGAGAATGACCCTATGATCAAAGGGGACATTAAAGTTTCTCAACCAAATTGATTTTCTACCCCATTTTGTAGACTCTCTACTGCCTCCACTACTGGGCCTCCCTGGTGCTAAGTGGAACAACTGCTTTATTACTGTTGGCATGAGTCACACTCAGGTGGCTTATACAGCAAACATTTATTTCTCATAGCTTTGAAGGCTTAAAATCCAAGATCAGGGAGCCAGTATGGCCAGATTCATGGTGATTTCTCTCTTCCTGGCCTGCAGATGACGGATTCTTCTCTGTATCCCCACATTGTAAAGAAAAAGATAGTTCTGGTCTCTTCCTATTCTTATAAGGACACTCATCCCTTCTGGAGGGTCCATCCTTGTGGCTTATCTAAAGTGTCTGCAGAAGTCCTCACATCAAATACCATCACATTGAGGGTCAAGGATTCAACATATGAATTTTAGGGGAACACAAACATTCAATCCATAACATAGAGATAAATATTTATATTTTTCACACTTAACTATGCAACAGTTTTTGGTTTTTGCTGCCTTTCTGTTAAGGTAAGGTAACATATATAATTAGAAAGGTGCCATAGCAGATGACTTGTACCATTTTCAGGGTTTTTAAAGGGCACAGGGGAAAATAAAAAGACAAAAGGAAAAGAGCAGGAGAATGGGATTGCATAAAGAAATAGGGGAAATTAAAAGATGAGAGAAGGGACCATCACTGAAGAGTGAAGTGAAAGCCATTAAGGGGGAAACCATATTTAGCCTCCCCCATACTCATTTCATTGTTTATTGACCTGACAAGGAACTACAACACCATAACCCTAGTACCTGACTGAGGTTCTAAGACTCTTATAAAAGTTAGTTTTCAGTCAGGTGTGGTGACACATGCCTGTGATCCCACAACTCTGGGAAGCTAAGGCAAGCTGATCACAAATTCAAACCCAGCCTGGGCAAGTTAACAAGACCCTGTCCAAAATGCAAAAAAGGAGTGAGAGCTGAAAGAGTAGCTCAGTGTGAAGGCCCTGGGTTCAATTCACAGTACCACAAATAATGATAATGATAATTATAATAATAGTTTAAAGTTACCCAGCCCTGCTCTGACTCATGATATCAGGATTCATAAATTTGAGTCAGATAAATTTTCTTATGTATCCTCTAGTCCTTGTAGGCTTTTTAAAAAGGTGATTTATTGAATTTTACATTGTGTTCTATTCCCATATTAGAACTGACATAATTCACAATACTCATGGGAAGCAGAGTATGTGGTGTATTTATGGAAACACAAAATATTGAAATTCAAAGGAATTTTGAGGTCATCCAGTTAAGAACTCTTCTTTCTACAAAAGAGGAAACTGACAGGCAGAGAGGTTACATTTCTTGCCCAGGTCATGTGAAGGGAGCTTGGCCATATTCTAATGTAAGGATGAGAAAATGATACCTTGTCATGAGTGAACTTGTTATAATGATAGAATGTGTGCTGCTTTTGTGCCATTTAGATTATAAAATTTTTAGATATACACGAATATCTAATTCTAATGTGAATGAATATCTAATTCTAATGTGAATATTGATAGAGATTCACATGCTATGTATGGGTAAGTTATAAAGCATTTGTAAGGAGGATGAGTTTTATCTGAGAGTCACTGCATGAACGGAAATTGTAGGCATTATATCACTGAAACGTATGAGGTTGCAAGTTGTTATCTTTTTGTTATTTGCAGTTCTGATCAGTTTTCATTTTTGTGCTTGGAAGATGCTGTGGTTGTTGAAAGTTCATGTTCTTTCCCGTGAGCAACCTTAGATGAATGATATAACTTAATGCAAAATTTCATAGCATGCTTGCTTTATCTTTATAACACTGAGGATGTAGAAATTTCTTGGTTTCAGTTAAATTTCTTTGACAGTGAATCCACAAATGATGCAGTTCTAACCTGGCTTATATATTTTCAGAATTTACAATAATAGGAATACATTTTTTTCCTATTCTTACAAGTTCTGATGTGTAAAATAAGTAAATATTAAGTAAATAATATTTATCAAAATAAAACAAATACTACATAACTCAATAATATCTGTTAAATAAAGATGGCTGTTTTATTTGTGGTAATTAAAATTCACTGGATCCAGCTGAAATCTTTGCTTATTAGGATTTATGTTTTCCTAGATAACCTTTAAGTGACCTTTAAATAGTTTTTCCTCTCTGTGTTCCTTCCACTTCAAGATAAGTTACAGTTTCTTATTGTGGAAAAGTGAGATTAAATCCCTTTTTTAATATAAATGCAGCGTGTTTGTTACAACGTTTTCACATTATTAGCAACAATCCTATTTTCATGGAAAATAGAGTACATGTCTGTTAACTGATAGATTTATTAGAAATAGATTTTGTCAGTTTCTGAGTAACTAAATCACTCAAAAACTTACTTAGGAAGTATTTTCTGACTTGTTGGTTTTGGTGCACATCAGTGTACTATACACCTATTTTTTAGGGTTCTCTGAACACATTTTTCTAAGGTTGCTGGCACAAGCCAGTAAATCTTACTCAGTTCCAAGATTTCATTTTTGGGGATTCTTTGTCCAAAGGTTAGCCTGGATTATAGCATTTCTTGTATCAAACTGTAATATTTTGCTTCTTTACATGTTGAGTTGTTTTCTGAGCCCTTAAAACGAGGAACTATGTTATCTTGTTCATTTCCTAATTTCAGATTCCAACAGAGGACTTGGTATGTAATAAGAGCTCAGCTAGAGTGGCAGCAGGCACACCCAGGTTCATGGGGAAAGGAACCCTGTAGGGCATTCTTTTGCGAGGATGATAGTAAATGAAATTTCAATACAACCTGAACCAGACCTAAAAGCATTTTTCTAAACTATTTAGCCTGGAGTTTACATTTTGATTATACCACCTTTCCTGCTGATGCTGTGTTTAACTATATATATTGAGATTTAAGGATCAAGGAGACCATTATTGGGAGATCATAGTAAAACATAGTGAATATACTTGGTTATTAACATTATTTTCATGAGGTCTGCATTTAGGTTCTTTCTAAGTTGAATAGTCTTGGGGACAGTTTCTTCAATCCGAAATTTTTATAGTTACTCAATAGCACCTGGGGTATTGTAAGGCTGAAGTGATATATTAAATTATGGTAAACTAGTCTTTTCTATTTAAACATGTTGTCATTATTTTCTATGTTGTAAAAGTGGATCTTTTATTAATGGAAAAGTCAATTTCATTTGTGTTGTAGAAGATATCTTGAATCTCAGGCTACTATTTATTCTCTATTTTGAATATAATATAGTCCAAAATGTATTTGAACAAGCATATCTTAATGAACAAAAATGTAAGATGACTTACTGTCTAAAGTATTCTATTCTCCCATCTCTTTTTCAGTACTATTTAAACCCAAGGCGTTAAATATATAATTATACTTTTAACTTCTTCATATCACACATATCCAGGTCAAGTCCTCCTGTGGAAAATGATATTATTACATAGAGAAATGCTTCAAGCCACTTGGGTTTGCTTGAAAGATGGAATTTTGTGCCTGACTTGTTTTCTGAAGTCCTTTTCTTAATTTGGTCACTGCTGTACATTGGTCATGGTATGAGCCTTACTCTGAAAAATAATGACCTTTATGCTATTTGTTCCTTCTTCCTTAAATAGAGAATGTCAGCCCCTTTTGACTATCTGTTGAAATGCTGTTTTGAACAAAGACCATTGATTAAAAGGGAACACAGAAGAATTTAGCTAATGGCTATAAGTAGGCTAAGATATTGCTTGGGGCTGAATAGAAGGCTCATGGTTTGCAATCATTGACAGAGCTGTTAAGATACTCTTGAGGGTTGGGGATTTAGCTCAGTTGTTCTGCCGCCTGCCTCAAAAGCACAAGGACCCTAGTTTGATCCCCGGTACCAAAAAAAAAAAAAAAAAGATACTCTTGAGAGTGTCCTATCTACAGAAGCTACATGGAAGTAACTTTATGTTCTACACACACATAATGTAGATGCAAAATGTTTTTGATTTTTTCTGAATGATGGTGATTTTAAGACATGGATAAGGATATCTATATTAAATCCCACCAAGCAAGAAATAGAGCATTCTCATTTCTTTACTTATTAATTATACAGCCAATGAATGCCCAGAAGTATTAAGGTTCACTAGACCCTAGCTATATACTGAAATTTGAACTCTATGGGGTCAGAAGATTTTTGTGTGTTATTAATTAATGTTGTCCCCCATCTAAAAGTATTTGCCATGTAGTAGGTACACACAAAAAATCTGTTAAATAATTGAAGGATAGATAACAATGAATGCCCACCATCCCCTTCAGTAACTTAATTGACGAATTTCTAAAGGGACTTACTAATTATTTATTCGAAGTCAAACTTTCTTTTCTTTTTTCAGTCCAAAATGGGTAAAAAAATTATCCTCAATCCAATACTGTCTTTGCCATCATGGTTTTCCCAGGCAATAAGCTGGGAAAAATGAACTTTCTCTTCACTCAGCGATTGCTCAGATTGGGGATTTGAACATGGAGAGTAAGGTAGAGTCCTTCCTGTCATGTTGTGGACACCAATATCTGGGAACCTACTTTGAAGTGGCAATAAATAAATAAATATCCTAATCTCTCCTCAAAATGACTGTTATAAATACAGATGCACATAGAACATTAATAAAATACATTTAACCTTAGTTCTGTCTCCTATTGTTTTACCTTACAGATCACCTGTTTGTTGTGCACTTCCCCAGATACTCCTGCCATACTGGGGGGCCTGCTCTCTTGACTCAGCTCTTTCTACTTTGTCTTTTTCTTCTTCTCTTCATCCTCCCAGATTGTTTCTCTTTGCACTCTCTTCCCTTGCAGGTTTTCTCCTTTTGATTTTCTTGCTTTTTAATTCCTTCCCTGAATCTTTTCCATCTACTGTGCCCATGTCTAGATATTTCCAGTCATAGTGTTGAGATTTTGACTTTAAACGATGTATAACTACTATATTTTCTTTGAGAGAAAACATAGTGTTGAGTGCTACCTAACTCCTGTACAACAACCCATTTGGGCAACATCCCCTCAATCTTTGAATGAGGGACAGAGGAGCAAGGAGTCACATAACTTCTGCACTACCACAGATCTGGTAAGAGAAGGGCCAAAATTTGGAGCCAGAAGTTGGACCCCAGATAAAAGATTTGTTACTGCCATGCCACTCTTCATATGAGCAGAGCTCGACTCTGGCGAGTGGTGGTTGTTAGCCCGGTACAGAACCTGACTGTGTGAACCTGGATAGGCACAGTTCATCTCCAGAGCACCAGCATCTCTCTGAAGGCAGGCAAAGAGACAGGCAGAAGAGGGGTCCTCTGTGCCAGTGATTTCTACAGTGGAGCGTCCCCGCTGCTGACCTGCAGGAGACACATAAGGGGTTGCATGAAGTGTGAGCCCCTTCTGCACAGGGAGTTTTATTCCCACATCTCCTGGATTCTTAGAGTCC
Organism: Heterocephalus glaber; assembly: GCF_000247695.1. Next base: position 9,100,461 of record NW_004624783.1, read on the forward strand.
CTTTAAGTCTACCTGGCATTTGATAGAGGAAAAAATATATAAAATACTTGAGAGCAAGAGTGAGAAAGAAAATAAACATAGAATTAAGTGTGATTTTACTCTTCTAATCCATGTTGGTAAAGACGACACTTTTTCTTCACAGTGATGAGTGAGATAAATCTTTTTTACAAAGTGCACTTTGAGCTGACAAACTTACACAATTTCATCATGTTGTGCACTTTCCTGCTAAGTCCCAGTGGTACATCACATGAGGAAGTGAAAATATTGTTACATGAAGCGTGATTACACTTATTTGAACCTTAGGACAAATTTTACTCAACTGTTGCTAAAAGACCATTGCATTAGTTCAAATTGTTATTTTACTTTTGTGTCCAGAAAGATGGAAAGAAATGATGCCAGAATAGAGAGTTCATGTACTTTTATTGTATTAACAAGGTGATTATTGGGGCCGGGGATTTATCTCAGTGGTTTTGCTGCCTGCTGTGCAAGCGCAAGGACCTGAGTTTGATCCCCAGTACCCCCCCTCCAAAAAGGTGATTATTTTGTTTTGCTCCATTGCTATTGTCTGAAGGTATAAACATAAGAAATAATTAAGTAGTCGAGGGACTTTATCACTTTCCACTAGATTAAAATGGGCAATATAGGCAATTATGGTCAGCCTAAAATACTAACCGGTCATTTTCAGTCAGTAGTCTAGCTGTTCTCTTTAACAACTGATAAAATGGTAATTTTGTTTGCATATATGTGTACCTAAACCAAAGTCTGTCATGTAAATCTATTGAGTTATATATATATAATCAGAGACCTGATCAGATTTACGTAGGACTTGATTTGATGGAAATTGTGAACCATCTTGAAATACTGATAATAGTCATGCTTTGTAAAAATTACATTTAGTATTCTATATCCAGCTTTGTAAGTAATTTCATCCTAATAAGTTAATCCTTGATTTCTTTCACAGTTGGAACTTGGTGCTGTAGCATTGCTTTTTTTTAAATCTTCCTACTACTACATTATTAATAGAGAGTTTTGTCCTAAAAATAAGCAACAACTAAAAGCAAAATTCTTTATCCTTTTAGATTGTTTTAACAAAACTTCTCTGTTGAAATAATGGGAGTTTTATGGTTCTAATTCTCTTATCTGTGTAGGTTACAATTCCAGTTTTGTAGTGTTTCCAGAGATTGCCTTTCTTTGTGTAATAAGTCTCCTTGGAAAAAGGGTTTAATGTTGTACAATAAAATTCCATTAATTATTTGACAAATGCTATTGTTTTAGAGATGCAATATCTTTATTTCTCTACAAATTTCAGTTTGTGTAGACTGTGAATTCCCCTTCAACACTCTCAGACAGTGAGAAGCCTGCTGTCCCTGGCTCTGGGACTGTTTTAGGTTGACAGCTGCTCAGCTCTCAGCCCTGCGAGGGTTGATCTGGCTGCAATAAGCTTCCTTGTTCAATGCCACCTTTTTCCCTCCCCAGGATGGCCCACATGCAATGACCAATTGTATTAGTCAGAGTTCTCTAGAGAAACAGAACAAACTACATATATGCATATATACGAAGAGATTGATTATAAGAAGTAGCATGCATGATTACAGACTCTGACAAGTCCTATGATCTACCATTTGCAAGCTGGAGACCCGGGAGAGCCCACAGTTTTGTTCTAATATCTGAGAACCAGAAGCACTGAGAGCAGAAAATCACTGTTCTAGTTCAAGCAGTCAGATCAGGTTGATGTACAGCATTACTCCACAGTTTTTGTTCCATTCTGACCTTCACTGGATTGAATGATACCAGCGCCATCTGCTTTACTCAGTTCATCAGTTTAAATGCTAATCTTTTCTAGAAACAAGCTTACAGATATACCTAGAAATAATGTTTAACCAGCTATCTGGGAAGCCTGTGGCCCAGTCAAATGGACACATAAAATTAATCATACTGATTGAAATGAAAATATATGTCTGGCCTTTGTGTCCTGTTTCAAAGCCACTTTGAGAGCCATTCTAGTCTCAGAGGTCCCTGTTGTGCTGGGGGCTTACCATTGGGCCTAGGCCATTTGACTTCTTCTCTGCCCAGCCAGACTTCTTCTTGAACCGCCTCATGGTAGATGCCAAGGGAAAACCTCATGCATTTCAAACTCTCTCTGAGGGTGTGCTCCTGCATAAAACAGTGTTATCTCAACACTTCAGAAATTTAGCTCTTAATAAGGTGCCACAAATATTTAAATGAAATCTGTGTTGTTTCTTACAAAAAAACCTTTGGCTTAAGTGTTTGCACCATTAGTTGTTTAATACTTGTTACTATTATTTTATTTTATTTTATTATTTTTTTTTTTTGGTACCGTGGATCGAACTCGGGTTCTTGTGCTTGCGCGGCAGATGGCGAAACCACTGAGCTAAATCCCCGGCCCTATTATTTTCCTGTTTTAAGTAGTTAAATACTGAACTTGAATCCAAATCTTCGAAATATTGATGGGCTCCCATCAAAGGATGACTTGGATTCTAGGGATAGGAATTTAGGGGTCAATAAAAGAATGTAAATAACTTTGCTTATTTCCTCACCTTGAAATCGCTCTCATCAAACATGGCCATTTTATTTATTAGCATAGGCAAGTGAGCAAATGTAAGTTCTCAGAATTTAAGATATTTCGTAATATTTGCAAAGACTAGTGAAGGGTTCAAGAAAGGGATATGCTGAAAATTCTGTAACTTAGGTCTAAAGATCAACCACCTCCCCTCAAGCATGTGGGTGTTGATGCTTGCCTGGTTATGATTATTATTGTTATTAACAATAATAATAATTGCCACATTTGTCTAAAACTTTACTCTTTTTAGTTGGATTTTCACAATATCCCTGGGAAATATTATGAACATTTTCACAGAGATGAGAAAAATGAGAAATGAGAGACTTGTTTGAGCTCACAGTGTACCCACCCTTGGGTCTTCTGACACCAAGTCTGTTTCCTTCTCCACTCCACTGTCGCTTTACACTAACAAATTAATACATACCAACACTTTGTGTTCCAGCCTGGGACATCAGACCATTCCTCTGTGAGTCTCAGTTTTCTAAAGAAGTAAAAATTCTGAAATGAGATTGTTTACAAATTTGCCCCTGCATCATCAATAAGAACAAATTGTAATGCCATTCCACAGCTGAATTCACCAAGGCCTAGGTGGTATTCTAATCATGGCATAATAAAAAACTGTTATGGGAGACAGAGCCTATTTCAGTGGCAGTTGCCTTTGAATTATCAGGGTCATTAAAAATTTTCTTTTAATGACACTTATTTTAAAAGATATATGCAGTCAATTGTTTCTCTGCTTGACTGAAAGAAGGACTGCCTCATTTCTATTTCTCTATCCTAGTAGGCTTTTCATGAGTCTAGCATATATTCACTCAATATTATTTGTTAAAATCTCTGTACTAAGCACAGTGCTACTATTGTGGGAATAGCAGTAAATGTGAAAGACAAGGTCCAGTAATCCTGGAATTCTAGTGGTTAAGAGGGGGAAAGGTAAACAAAACAAAACAAAACAAAAATACAATTATTGTGGTTTCTGCAGTATAAAAGTGAAGTAGAAGAGAGACCTCGAGAAATTCTTCTGAGGACATGTATTTACAGAAATGATTGGAACGTTTTTAGGGTTGACTGGCTATAGACTGAAGAAGTTTGTCAGTTTTATAATCCACATGAGTCTTAAGTATCATAATTAATTTCTTAATAGTCAATAGAAGTCCTATATTTATGTAGCTGTCAATTAGATTTATAAGGGACAACCTGCTGTTTTTTTTAAATGAGTCTTTAAATTTGCTTTATCTTATTCATGAAGCAGCATTTGCAGCCACTAAACCACTAAGCTATACATAAAGTTGATTAGGGATGGGCAAAATGTTGGAAGAAGTCTAGATTTAGAATCAGATAGCTCTGGCTTTAAACCTGGCTTCCAGCTTCTTGCAAGCTGGTTTTACTTCTCTTCTGCTTCCTCATCAGAACACAGTGATAATACCAACCTTAGAGTGCTGCCTCTAGACATAACAAGAGTACCCTAGAGGAGATGAGAGTGTCTTGTGTCTGATACACACAAAGTGTTCAATTCAGCTCATGGTCTTTAATTATTATTAAATAATCAAAAAGAGAAAAACTATACAGACTACAAGGAAATCAGACAGGAAATTTTAGAAAACAATCAATTATAAATTCTTCCAAACAGTATTTTTTCTCTAAGTGTTAAGCTTTAAAAATTGATTTTTTGCAGAATAGCAAAGTTAGTGTCACTTGAATTTTACACAATAAGAAACCCTTCAGAGTGGGATATGGAGAAATAGATGCAATAACAGGTTCTTTGATGAAGGCTACCTTCTCTTCCTCTCACCCACTCCAGGAGTTTAAATCAAGACAGAGTTTCTTTAAGAAGTCAAACAATAGATGTTAAGTATTATATATAAGACATATTTTGATTAGGACTGAATGTTTAAATTTCACTGGATTTTTAAGCCAAATTTTAACAGAATGTAATGACCTCTTATTTGTATGAAGTTATGGGACTATTTGGGAGGATGTCATTAATTATTTATTAATGCATTTTGATAATCTCATATTATTCTTTCATTTTTATCTAATTTTACAGTTTGTGTCTGACTCTTCTTGTGTGCACATCTTGTCAGTCAATTATCTTATAAGACTGCTGAAGAAGGCAACCTTTGAATGCCTGTAACTCCTGAAACATAGTAGACCATGAGTTCTGATGTGAGGATAGGCAGTGTGAATGAGTTTCAGGGTTAAGGAGAGCAACCTAATCATTTATCTCTAATCACTTGAGAAGTAATCAGTCTAAAACTTAACAAAATGCTTGTAAGGCACCAAACAGCAAGATGCCATGTGGAACTGCATCTCTAAGGTATTTGTTTATCTGAAATCAATGAATTGTGCAGTGTCTCTTTCCTGGGAAATACAAATTGACCACATTTACAAATATAAGTTGAAAAGAAATAGAAAAACGTGACATGGATGTAGACTGTTAAAAATCCAACCTAGTTAACTCAGCCTTTTATCAACAAAAATGTGCAATAGATCCTTAGTGAATAGATCAATCAGTGGGTTCAGACTAAACCATGTGTCTTGATTGCCTGTTTGGCTCATCTGAAATAGTCATAATAAAACATTTTTAACTTTCAATTCTTCTAGCTTTGGAGCCACTAGTCATTTCAGAACAATGCTCAGGATATAGCATGTCTTTAATGGGATGCTTAAGTAATCATGACAATTTAATTAAAAGACCAGTCATTTGGAAACAGCTTTTGTTCCCTAGAGAGTATTAGATTCCATGTTGCGTTTCTACCATTACCTAATTTTCCCACTCACTGTGGTTTATTAGTTGATTTGTAAAGACATTCTATATAATTTTCAACATACCTCTGAAATTTGTTCCAAAGGTTTTTTTGTTTTTCAGAATATGTGATCACTCCTTCCCAGACCCGTTCACTAGCTGCCTCTTCAAAGAAAGTGATTTATTCAGAGCTTTATCAGTCACTGTCCTGTTGTTGATTTAAATATCAATCACCTAATGTATCTGCACCTGGCAAAATTGTAACTGCATTTCCCTTTTCTCTTCTTGTCTCCAGACTGCTTTTTCAGTTTGATATTCCATAGGTGTTTTGATGACAACCTGCCTTGAATTAAAATCATTCTTTTCTCTACTCCATGCCTGCTCATCCTTTTGTATTTTGTACTTGTTTAATGGCAGCATCACATAACTGGTCACAAAGGCCAAATCCTTGGAGTAATAGTGGTTTCCTGTTGCTTCACTACATATAGCAATTCAAGCTCAAACCCCATTGATTCTAACTCAGAAATTCTACCTAATCTCTATGTGCCCCTCCTCAGTGTCAGTAGCATTGCCTTAATCATCAGTTCCCACTGGCATTTCTGATAACTTCCTAACTCGGGTCATTGCCCACCTTTCTTTCCACTTTGGGTTGCCATCCATGTCAGCAATTATCCATTTTCCTGCCACAAAATGCCATGGTCATATAGAAGACATTTTCCAATGGGTCACTCAAGGATTGAAGAAATAGAAACATTTAGTGAGAAATTGAAACACTTTATTTATAGTCTTCATAGGCCCTGCAAGGCTGTGCATGGTTTGGCCTCTATCTACCTATCTCACATCTTTGTCTTACGCTTTTCTCCCCTCACTCATTAATTCTACTGGCTTTTCCCCACCTTTTACCACACTATTCTCCACCATTCTTTCATCTTTCTTTAAAAAATTTCATTTTATTAGTACATGTTTGCAGTATGTAATAGTTACATTCATTGTGGGGAGATGGCACATGTACATAACACGTGCTAATTCTTTTTTCATCCCCTTTCCCTCCCCTGCCTCCCCGCTCCTGCTATCTCTTGGTCCTCTTCCATTTTGCAAAAGATCCCTGTTTTCTATTATGTATCCTTTATTTTGCTCTTTTTAAAATTAACTTTATTGGTACATTTTAGGCATACAATATAATGACATTCATCATTAGGAATTTGTACCTTTATATACCTTGGCTCTTATTTTTTCCCCATTCCCCTGCCCTCCCTTCAACCCTTCCACCCTTCCGTATTTACAAAGTCTTTGTTTCCATTTTTTCCTTTCCTCAAATTAATTCCATTATTTTGCTCTTTAATTATTTATGCTTTGGTTTTCTCATATAAGAGAAAACTTGAAATATTTAGGCTTATGTATCTGATTTATTTCATTTAATAGTATGATCTCAAGGTACATTTATTTTCCTACAAATGACTCAGGTTTATCCTTCTTTATCCTTTTGATCTCAACTAAATTATATCACTTTAGAGCAGCTTTTTCTGAACATTCCTCAATCTAAATTAAATCCTTCGTTCTTCCTTATAGGGTTTATCATAATTCATAATTATATACCTAATATTACTTGCATTAAGTTTAAATCACCCACAAAATTTCTAAATTCTATAAAGACAGAAACCATGTCCATTATATTCACCATTGCATCCACAGTCCCTACACATATCTTGGCAGAACTTGGATACTCAATGAATATTAAAGGGGGAATGAATCAATCATCACAACTGTTAATGGCCTATCAGTAGGCTAGCTAAGTATAGGGAGCAGCACAGCTCAATCTGTGGATTATGAGCAATTTGTATGCCTGAAGAGCATATTAAGATTAGTAAGAATATTTCCATTACAGAGATACTTTTGAGAGTTCTCAAACTTACAAGAAAAATAAGCCTTTAATACTCTAACTCTCATAGTCATACATTGTTACCATACACATTAAGTCTGATCACACAGGCTGGTGACCCACTGTCGGCTACCAGGCATTTCTTCTTTGTGTGGCCACCTCAGTTTTCTTCCTAGAACATAAAGCTCATCACGTAATTCTTCTGCTTATGACCTTTTAATGGGTTCTCATCATTTTAAGGATAAAACCTAAATTATTTGAGCTTTTAGCCCATTCAGGCTGTTGGAACATATGACCATAGGCTTACAAACAACAAAACTTAACTTTTTATGGTTCTGGTACCTACAAGTCTAATATGAGCAAGATGGTGATGAATTCTGGTGAGGGCAATCTTCCTTATTCATAGAGAGTAGCTTTTTTGGTGTGTTCTTACGTGGCAGATAGTTCAAGGGAGCTCTCTGGGCTCTTTTAAATAAAAGCTGTAGTCTCATTCATAAGGGCAACACTGTCATGACCTAACCCCCTCCTTAAAATCTCACCTTCTAATACCATCACACTAGGGATTAAGTTTACACATATGAATATTCAGTCTACAGCATTTGACATGACTAAAATGTCACTCTCAATTTGGACCTGTTATTTTTTCTAACCTCAGCCCCAGCCAGTTTCTACTATAAGCCATGATCAAGTTAGGTTCTTTCAAACCTTGAGCTCTACCAGGAATGTTCCACAAATCTAGTTCTTTTAAGCACTTTTGTTACTCCTTCCTCTGTGCTCCCATTACATGGTATACTGTTAATTCTGTAATGTATCATATATTCCTTGATAATTTATTGTTATGTCTATCTCCCAGACAAGATAGTATCTTCTGAATTAGTATCTCAGTTTCAAGCCCAATGCATAGCATACAATGGCATCCAATAATAGATGAATGACTGAATATATTGTCAATTGTTTGGAAGTAAAAATGCCTTTGCCTACTGAAGCAATGCTATAAATGATGATTTAATTCTCAGCAGACTCTAAAAAGCCTGTTTAAACTATAATGCAATTGAAACCTATTGCTAATACTGAGTTTTCTTCTACTGTCAGAATATGCTTGCTATCTCTCTGCTCCACTGCAGTTGAAGAACTTCCTCCTGCTGAAACCCAGAGGCAGATAATTTTTTTAATCTTTTTTTTTTTTGAGATAGAATGCAAATGTGTAGGTCATGCTAGTCCCGAAACTGCTATTCTCTTGCCTCAGCTTCTAGAGTGCTGGGATTATAGATGTGTACCAGATGACACAAAGATTTTTTTCTTAACTTTAAGATCTTTTCTAAACCTTTTTCTTTAGCCTCTTATTTCTCTGAAGGAGAGGTAAAAAGAAGAGTCCCTTTCTTCCTCTCTCTCTCTCTCTGCCTATCTAAATCTCTCCGCCTGTCCCCATATGACTTGCTTCCTTCCTCTTTTCTTTCTCTTTGCTGTGATATAAGATGTAATTCTGCCAATTTGATTTTTATGGTTGAGACATATGTTAAGTAAAGGTTTTCATCTTTGAGACTTGTCTGTGCCTTGCATAGCCTTGGAGACTCTGTCTCATTGACATATCATATGCTGATGCATGAGAATCTTGCTGCAGTATTAATAGCAATACAATGAAATTAACTTTAAATGAAGTTTACTAATAAAAGCAGCAAAAAGCTCATCTATGATTAAGAAACTGATGTCATTTGATGCATATATTTTAATGCAAACAAACTTGATTAATTTTAGTAGGTGAGAATGACAAATACTTTGAGAAGTTATATCCACTACTGAACTATGTGCTTTTATAAAGAAGTTAATTTCATTGATATTCAAGTTTTCATTAAATAAGTGTTCTTTCTAAAGTATCTCTTTTTTTAAATAGGTGGTGTTTGCATTGCTCAATCACAGAAAATCCCACGTGAACCAAGACCTGGAGAATTTGAAAAAATTATCAAGCGCCTGTTAGAAACACCTAATGCTCGCGCAGTGATTATGTTTGCCAATGAGGATGATATCAGGTGTTGATTATTTTTCTCTTGTATAAAGAATCAGATTTGTGCCCCACACCTTGTCAAACATACTTCATGTTCATTGTAAAATCTTGTGAGATTTCACCAGAATTGCTAAGTTCCCCTGCAATTATGACTACTTTTCACAGTAGACAAAACAGACTTCTAGTTTCCACATCTAAAATGCCTATAGAGTAAAAGCTGGGAGTGTATGAGATGAGACAAGTAAGGATGATAGACAGAGTGCTGGGAACAAGGTGAAGGGGAAGGCTAATTAACATAGACTGAAGTTAAATCCTCTGCTATATTTCCTTCAGGAGTTGATAAGACTCCAGCAGTTAGAATGATTGACTAATTGTTCAACAGTAACCTACTGAGTACATTTAACTTTCTAAAGCTGGTTGTCTTAGTCTGCTTCCTGTTGCAATAACTGAATATCACAGACTGGGTAATTTAAAAATTAAGGAAGTTTCTTTTTTAAGCTTGTGCTTCTGGAAGCCAACATAATACTGGAATCTACATGGCATTTGGTGAGGGCTGAACCATGACGTGGTGGAGAGCATCACTGATGAGACAGAGCAGCTTCTTGCTTGGTTCTCTTCCTCTCCTTAGAAATCCACAAATGCTGCCACTGGGGCCACAACCTCATGATGTTAGGTACACTTAATTACCTGTCAAGAACTATATCTCCAAACCAGTAACATGTGACCTTGGGAAGTAAGTTTCAATGATTTATAAAACTCGGGGAACACGTTCAAATCATAGCACTGGTCTTACAATATTTAAAATTGTAGTGCTTCTTGACAAATGTAGTATGCTTTTTTTATTATTATTCCTATAGGAGGATACTGGAAGCAGCAAAAAAATTAAACCAAAGTGGGCATTTTCTGTGGATTGGCTCAGATAGCTGGGGATCCAAAATAGCACCTGTCTATCAGCAGGAAGAGATTGCAGAAGGGGCTGTGACAATTTTGCCCAAAAGAGCATCAATTGATGGTAAGGATGCACCATGGGAATCTTTATTTTTATCGGATTGGATCAAAACTCAAAGGAAAAACTGGAGTATCCAAATATAATGAAATGTAGTTACTACTGTTGACTCTGAACAGAATTTTTACCTCTGTTGATGAAAGGGTTAATATAGTGATTACATAACCCAGCATATAGTGTAATGGTAACTCTTTATGTTTTATGGGATTCTTCTTCCTTTAAGGAAGAAGGTTATATCGTGATTAGAGGAAAAGTATTTGATTTATAAAAATGAATACGTGATGTGGGGTTGATCCTGTGGATAAATAAATGCAAGAGGAAAGAGTTGGAGCATTTCTGAGATAGTCGGTCTCTCAAATATCTTCTCCAGTGATCTTGACAGTGACTCAAATACCTACCTTTAACATTATTTTTGGAGTAAAGCACTATTTCCAGGTGGTCTCCCTCCAGTGATGTGGTTACCTGAGCAAATTAACACTTGCTCACTTACCTATGATTCTTTAAGATTACATTGTAACAAATGGTTTATTGAGTTAGCTGAAAGATGGAACATATAGGAGAGATACACTTTAAAGTGGATAGAGACAGAAAATTCTAGAACATTGATCCATGAGGGAAAGGAATTAGAAAAGTGTGCATTGGAACCTGGATATTTAGGATCGGGCATGAGGGCCCTAGTTGCTGTCCCTGGGAGGTACAGAGTAGAGGGAGAAGTCACTGACAGTGGGCTTCGCTGTGACGCTTGGTTAGAGCAAGGTGCTGGGGAAGAGTGTCATCTGCTGAGCCTCCTTGACTTTCATCATAAAAGAATCCTTATTTCTGGACTATTTTGTTACATATATTGATCACAACATAATGTTTATTCAAAAGTTCTGGTAATATTTAGTTGTGATTTTGGAAGCATATTAAAATACCTTTCTTCTTTAAAATAGGATTTGATCGATACTTTAGAAGTCGAACTCTTGCCAATAATCGAAGAAATGTATGGTTTGCAGAATTTTGGGAGGAGAATTTTGGATGCAAGTTAGGATCACATGGAAAAAGAAACAGTCATATAAAGAAATGCACAGGTAGCCACTTAAATGTTTTCCTTGGTACATTTGTCTTACGATTATTTGATAAATGATGTTTTGTGTATGAGTAATGAGGATTTTTTTCTATTTCCTTGTTGTGTCTCTTGTTGTGGTTTCTCATCAAAGGTGACTGTGTCCTCACTGGTATTTCAATAAACTTAGTTTTTTTCATTGGTTCTTACTATCAGTCAACAAATATTTATTGAACATGTACTCACTCATGTACAATGCTGGAGTACTTCAGTTATGTTTGAGTAACGTTAAGTGTCAACTTTGGGGACAGGATTTTATTAGTTTTGATGGGATATAGACAGACAAGTCGTGGTATTGCTCTCTAGGAATTAAAATGTAGTGAGAATAAGGAATCTGTGTTGCTATATGACAGTATTTTTCAACTATTTCAATCCATGTCCCTATAATACTTTTTTTTTCCACCCTGGCATAGCAGCTATCTTAGAGCAGTTCTGATTTTTCAACGCTCTACTTCTGTCACTTATACTTAAAAGCAATAATGATATTTTCCTTAGCTCTGAATAGTAACCTCAGCAAGGTTGCAGATACAAGGGCAACATAAATATCCATCTTTACCAAACTAACACATTGAAAATGATATTTAAAGAAACTTGATTATAGCAGGATGAAAAAGCATAAGATATTAGGGATAATTTTAACAAACATGCATAAATCCTCTACACTAAAGCCTACAGAATCTGAGCTTGTTGGAACATGCTTATTAACACTCCTTTGCCTAATTCCTCACCCAAATGTTTTGATAAATCACCCTTTCCCTCTACCACACTTCCTTTGGAAATAGCTGTTCAAATAAGAGAATATGCTAGATGACCATACATATAATCAGAGAGAACATGGAAATGAGAAAATAGGTGTCATAAAGGGAAAAGATCTGACTTTAGGTTTGCTGTGTGCTTGGCATTGCTCAGTAGCTGTGGTGAGTGAAGAGAGACAAGATCTGTGCTCAAGGGACTTTCATTTGAGTGGCATGGGACATGGGGAAGAGACATCAAGAAAGAAAATATGGAAATGAACGTACATATCCTTCCAGATGTTGAGAGGTGCTTAGCAGAAATGCGGAGAGAGAGAGAGAGAGAGAGAGAGAGAGAGAGAGAGAGAGAGAGAGAAAGAGTGAGTGGAACTAGGAGAGGGAATGGCAATTAGTTTGTGTAATTTGAAGATGATTTGCCTAGGAGGCTATGTTTGAGGTGAGATGTTGTCACCATGCAAAATTGTCACTCATCTGAAGACATGAGGCAGCACATTTCAGGACCTAGCATCCAAATGAACCTCTTCTGTTCAAAGTATAGAAAAAATAGTCCTGGGAAGCTGGAGTGAGAATATCATGCTAGAAAGAGAGATTGATGGCAGAATAAGCTGAAGATATAGGTTATGAATGGTCTTGAAGTTCTTTCTAGAAATTCCAGATTTGATGAATTTGGACTTTATCCTACCTGTAGGACGGAATGACATAAGGCTTTTTGTATAGAGAATTGCTCAGACAAGTGTTTCAAGAAGACTCTTCTGGCAAAAGTGTGAGGAGAACTTTCATTTAAAGCTAGAAAAGAGTCATCCAGGACTCATTTGGTAGGACCATCCATCTGCATCTATGCAAGTGCAGATTAGGCATGGGATACACACATGGTATTTATAATACATGGGAAGAGATTGTTCTGGGGTTGGGATAGTAAAGGGTGGAGGTTCTGAGTGTTAAATTTTTATCAGTGAGGTCTAGGAAAATGGTGATGTAATGAATTAGTTAACAGAGAAAGCAGCAGAATTAATGGTAGATGTTTGAGAACTAATTTGACTTGGGTTCTGACACAACCCCATTAAACTGCCCAGCAGATGGCAGTATAAGGTCCAGGGCCCTACAAAGAGTTCACTGAAAATCCAAATAAGGGCATCATAGATAGAGTCTTGGAAGTTAAAAGACAAGAGTAGAGCTGTAATTGCCATAGGAGACTGAAAAAAGATGAGAAATGATGACAGAAGACTCAAAAGGAGGAGTAAGGAAAGGAAACTGAGAATGGTGGACTTAGGGGAGGGAGATGAACTGCATCAAATTTGTCTCAGTCTCTAGGAGTGATGAAGGTGTCAGAATTGCAAAACTGAAGAGAGGTGAGGCTGAGGAGTAAAAAGTATTATAGAAACAACCAAGTCATGATAAGTTCATGAGCAAGAGAGCGAGACAGAGAGAGCGAGAGAGAGAAGGAATAGAGGAAAAGATGCCGTTTCAAGAAGCTTGGCAAAGAAAGAAAGTAGGTAAGGTAAGAAAGCTAGAGAACAAAGCAAAAGTGGAGGTTTTTAAAGGATAGGGTAAGTTTAAACATGTTTTCAGATAAAAGGGAAAGAAGAGAAATTCCTAGAGATGGAAAAAAAAAAAGAATCAGTGTGTAGCAGGGTCTTGAGGAAACTTCAAGATAAGGCTTTAAGAGGGTAGTGTTATGTCTGAACAGTGAGATTTAGTTGGGGAAAAAATACACACAAATATATACACAACCAGAGAAGAAAATTCCATGATTAGGTGCTAAATTTGGATATAGATATTTAAAAAGTTTAGAAAAATATATGATTGCAAGTTCAAATTGTGAAATCCACTGTTTTATAGAGAAGGTGTTTGATAACAAGAATTTGGGAAAGCATATTCAAGATGGGGCAGAAGGTGTGTCCCCAGGCCAAAGGTGGAGAGTAGGGCATAGCATAGAGGTGAGAGAACAGCAAGGGGGCCAGCTCATTGGAGATGCATTTAGGGAAGAATGGGAAACAAAGAGGAGCCAAGTTGTAGATTTGTAGAAGACATTTTACACAGAGAATAACATGAGGTTTCTCATTGACATATGTTTAATTCTGAGTTCTGAATATTATTGTTTGGTCTTCTACAAATTCAAATCTTGTTGTTTGAACTGTAATAATGAAACTATACTAGTTTGTGGATGAATGTGTGTGTGTGTGTGTGTGTGTGTGTGTGTGTGTGTATACATCTATACCCTTTTCATGTATCTTGGTAGTAATTTCCTGCCACTGTGTATACACAGGTACACACACAAATACACATAACAAACTGGTAGGAAATGAATTGTTAACCAATCATATAATCTTTGAATAAATTTCAGAAAAACTAGGCTTACCAAACTCATATTTTCCATGTAAATTTAGGTAGACAACTCTCTTTAGCATCTGTAGACAGCATGTACTAGATATGTACTACAGTTATACATAAAGAATTGGTATGTAGAATCTAGATTTTATAGCAGGTCTGCTTCAGATTCCTTTGGTTTATTTGGGTGTTGCTGTAATTGTAATAATTTGTCCAATTAGAACTATTTCTAGTGTGGTAAAAATGTGTTTACTCCAAATGTTAGAGCAAACTTACTCTTAGGAACCTGGGTCAGTAAAAACATTTTCATGTAAATTTCATTGTGAAGTATCCCAAATATCTTGTCTCTGGACAGAAAACAAAGAAATAATGAAAAGTTCTAACTTATTTTTTAAATAGATATAAAAGTTTTCAGAAAATATTTGTGCCCCAAATTCCTGTCACACTTAGTTTTCATCTCTTATTTAGGGAGGGAGGAAGGATGATCTGGAGAAAATGTAATTAAGGGGTAAGTTTACAAGCTATTCATGAGTAGAGGGGGCCAAGGCATGAGAATTTTAAAATTTGGCCTGAAAATGTTCATCTTTCACCACTTGCAATGAGAAAAAATTAAAGAACTCTCTGAGAGCAAGAGATCTACAAGGCCCCTTCCCTCCACATTTAAAGCACCATTCTCCGGTTATATGTGTTCAGTAAAATTTGACAGTAGGCATTGATAATCTGTGAATGTAGTTAGTTATTAACTACAGGGGGCAATGCTGTAAATATATTTACATGGATAAGGGAGTGCTTTTTAGTAGGGTTGGGCTTCTGTTTTATTAATTTTCAGGAGACAGAACATTTTTCAAGCCATGAGGAGTATCCTCTTCCTAACATTAACTCAGTTCAGACAGTTTTTTTGAGATGATTCTCCCCTAACATCTCAGGAAAGCTTTCAGAAAGATGTGATAGTACTGCTAATTTTTGGTATGCTGGCCAAATTCCAAGTGAGGTAATTCCTACCATCCACTTAGCTATTTATGTAGTTATTATTGCTCCTGAGAGCTGCTGACTTCTGAAAGCTACCACTACTTAATCCTACTTGAAATTCCCTTTGTCTTTCTCAAGAACAGAAAAAGGGTTCTTTAATATTTGTTTTCAAGAGTGATGGGTGTTATTTTATAGATGTTTATCTGACCTCTTGCTCCCTCCCTCATTCTACTGTCAGCCTTAATGCCTTTGCACTCCCCAGAACTCACACCCTCTGAGTGTGTCTCATCCTTTCTCTGCCTTTACACATTTTTCATGCACCTGTTTTCCTAGTCAAGCCTCGATCTCAACTCCCCTTCCATGGTTCCCTCTCATCAAGTCCTTTGGTCTTTTCTTTGAACTGTCCTTTATCTGACATTGTTTTGTCCAACAAGGTTCTCAGCAAGAGTGCGGACTTTTCCTCAGAGGTGGTGCTTGACTCTTTTAATGACTATCAGACCCATTCTGTCTTTTCTAGTGAGGAATTCACAATGAATATTGCAGGAACCTGAGTATGTGTGATTGAGCTCTCACCTCACAGACAGGCTCTCTCTTGGCTCACACTGTGTCCTTTGCCTTTGTTTCTCCACCATGAATTCTCAGTAGCTCTCCTCTTATCTAAACAAGATCCTTTGACCAACCCAATCAATCCAATTGGTTCCATATAACACCTTCGAACCTTTGTTTCCTTCATCCATCCATTCATTCATCATTTATTCACTTGTAGACTTTGTTTGAATAGTTAATCATGTGTCAGGCACTATGCTGTAGTGATCAAAACAAACAGCAGATTTCCCTTGACTTTAAGAATTTCACAAAGACATACACATTGCCTGTTGAATTTGAAGTCTTTCTCTGTCTGCTGAGTTTTAATCCTGAGCGAGGAGGTTGGGGCTCTGCAGCTTAGTCTGAATACAGCTGACACTCAGATACTAAATGATGGTGAGCATATGCTACACAAAATGGCCTATTGATTTTTATTTATGATGATAGAAGTAGTGGTAATGGAAAAAGCAATGCACAAATATGTTTCATCCCACAAACAAGCAATTTTGTCAGTGAACCAAATAGCAGGCTCAATAATTATCTCTTGGAAAGGCCTGTCAGTTTATTTCTAGTGCCAGAGTAACTAGGTAACTTTTCAGGTGTAACTACCTCTTAGCAATTATAGGTCTGCTTTGGAAGGCTGTAAAGGGTGGAAGCTTGTTCCCTTTCACCTAGGACTCATGGTATGCTATGAATGAATTGAGTACTTATCAATGGGAGGAGATTTCCACAATTTCATTTGATGATACAGAATGAAAGGAAATCAAGATAATCTTCCCTGAATTAAAATGTATTCTGACATCTCCATTTGTCCCCTTGTCTACAATAAAACTCTGTCAGGAAAAATGTCTTTACATTAGCACTTGAGATGGCCAGTGGCCCATATGTTCTTGTCCTTGGCAAATAAAATAGCAAAAATCCCAGAATGACTTATTTATGCCATTTCTGCGATTTCATATTGAATTTCAATAGATGCATCTGACATGACAAAACAGGCATTGATTTCAGAATTTAGAGCTGGGATATAAAATTAAAATCATTCTTCCAATCTCCTAGGTAAAGAAACTAGAAACCAGTGGAGTGAATTATTATTTTTTTAAAAAATCACAGTTGTAACTAGAATCTTAATCTCTTTATTTTGAATTTTTCCTTGACATTTATATCCTTAATTTATTTGGTTACTTGCTTATTTAAGAATTTTTACCACATGGTTGAAAAGTGTTTTTTCTTATTTGCTCTTATGATGCTTTACTATATGATACAATGAATTGCAAGATTTAATAATCACCAGATACAAGGAAAAACAAAAATAACAAAACGGTTGTTACCAAATCCCACTGAAAACAGTTAAATGTTTTAATATTATTCATATTGATTTTTAATTACATAAGTAACTTTTGCTATTGAGTCTGGAAGAGCATAAACCTTCTTATTCAGTTACTTGCTTCTCAGCCATTTATAAGACTAGAACTGGGACTGAATTCAGAAAAACAAAAGAGGAAAAACTATTAACTGTAAATTTCTAAGCTCTACATGCAGTGACACAATTACAGCAATTCACTGTGCTAAATTATAGTTTGTTCATTTATTAATTCCCTTAAAGAAAAAACACCTATTTTAAAAAACAGATTGAGAAGAACTGTAAAACCGTCTCTAGAACTTTAGCGTGCACACAAATCACTCAAATGCCTTGTTAAAATGCAGATTTTTGATTTTGTAGGTCTAGGGTAAGGCATTCTATATTTTTGACCAGCTCCCACGTGACTTGGATGCCAGTGAACTCTGCGCCACACTTTGAGTAAAAGAGAATATTAGAGTTAGCTGATAATGATAGCAGTAGCACCTGAAGCTTAATTAGTAGAATAAATATTCCACTATGCTAGGGATTACTGATAAACTCAAAATGACTTACATAGGATCATCTACATAAAACTACATAAAAATTGCTAAATGCAAAGACTGCAATCAGCAGCCAGTGTTTTATCTAGTATATTTAATAAGTATATAGATCAATAATGTATAAGTATACAGTACCATCGTGTATGTGTGTGTGTGTTTTCAGTGGGAAATTTGAAAATGGGAAGCTTAATTACAAAATGTAAAGAAATGTACACAGATGCATCTGTGTCTCCCACATCTGAAAAGTAGATTGCAAAGTTTTCCATGTCAAGAACCAAAATATTCTGAAAACTGAAGTTGAATTTCCAATTATACATGTGCTTCTAATCACAAATGTACATAAAGGAATTGGAGAGGTCCATAGAGATCATTTAGCTCAATGCTTTCGCTTTTCAGGAAAAGAAATGGTGGCCCATTTGGCCTAGTGGGTTTCCTACTGCCCTGTGCTCACATGAAGGTGATGGTGGGACTGAAGTCTGATGTGATACCTGATTTTTCTTTTGCTCCTCTCTTGCTCTTGAAGGCTGTTACACTTCTTGCTCTTGGAGCTGAGTTGTACTGATCATTCCTTTCTTTTTCTTGGCAGAATGGCTTGAGTATTTCCCAATGGTCATCCAAGTTTCAGAATTTTTTTTTAAGCTTCTTGTGAGGAGGTCATATTGATACTGTCTTGGTCTAGAAACATTAATTATGCTAAAATTGTAGAGGTGATTAGAGTGAACTTCAAGGATACATAAATGCTTACATTTATCCAAATGTAAGTTAAAACAGAAAAATGCCCATTCTTCAGACAAAAACATGTTTAGGTGTCACAGGATTTGTTGCTGCAACCCCCCCAGCAGAGTGTAGCTATAACATAGATGAGTGGGAGGCACCTGTACCTGGATATTCTCTGGAATATTAAATGTAAGGATCAGAAATGGAAAAAGAAATACAGATAACCAGTGTCAGCTAAGGATTTTGAGAGTCAGTTATTTAGAAAACACTGTCAGGCTTGGGCTGGTGAAGATAGCATGGAAATTAAAAAAGTACAGAAATGGAAGAAATTGTCTTTCTTTCAATGTTCAATTGAACATTATTTGAGGGAATAAATTCATTAAAACCAAACAAAATGCTCACAGAAAGAATATATATATATCAAATGTATATTTATATCTGTATCTGTATCTGTGTCAGGAAAATTTGATATCTCTTCCCCAAAAACTTAGAAATCAGAAAAATATAAGGTGCTAATTATTTAAACTACAAAATAAATATTTACTTTTTAAGAAGTTTTATCCTGGGATTTCTTTAAACCTAAGGAATTTGGGGGAAATCTCATAGTTATGAATTGATAAACAAAAAGAGAATTATCCCTGAAGTGTTAGGAAAACACTTAAGTAGAAGAACTACTCTACTCAAACCTAGTTAAATGAAGAATTGGGTACAACAGAGCAAAAGAGAGCTAAAATTAAGTATGATTTGAGGTTACTAAAGCTAATAAGAAAACCTTCTAGAGTGTCCTATTTTTAAGTTACTTAAGACATTGTTAAGTTCTATATTACGCTAAACCTTTCCCCTCAAGGAGAGTGTGCTTTATGAAGGCAAGTTATAAAAATGAAGCAATTGGTCTGTAGGTTGCTATTAGGAAAGACAGAATTTACCATATGCTTAGCATTGTATGTCTTTTAAATTAATAACTGATCAACAATAGTGGGCTAAGAATCCTTTTGATCTCCATTGTAGTCCTGAAGATATAGTACATGGTGCCTAGTTTGGTATGCATTAGACAGATATTTTAATTGTTGGAAGTATATCTTTTAGTGAAAACAAAAGCTCAACACAAATGATGCTACAAGTGCCTTTATTGTAATTTATGAAGAAAGTGAAATCATCTGGTAGTTTGTCTTTAAAATCCTAACCACAGTGATATAATTAATGGGAATATAGTTATAAAGACACATATAGAGTCATGTGGATGAGTCTGGTTTGAATTGGAATATCTAATTTCCTGATTATAAATACTCTGACTTCAAAGATTGTACTTTTAAAAATTACACTTTTTCTATTTAAGAGGACAGCACTTTAATTCCATGCTACTTGTAATGAGATGACAAATAATGAAAGACAACTTGGAAAACATGATAGAAATACCAGTTACAAATGTGCTCATTCATTAAACTTGATCGTGGTTATTTATTAGTTTATTAGTGACTTCTCCATCCTTCAAGAACATAGGCATAATGGGGGCAGGGACTTTGTTTACTTCTTCCCTACATTCATTGCCTGAGATGAGATTCAGTAAAATAGAAACCCTTAAAATATTAATGAAATGAATGAATGCATTTGATTCAGTTTATCATCTACTTTTTGTCAAGCACTGTCTACTAGATGCCACTGTTATGTTGGTGAACAAAACAGAAGTGATCCTTGCTCTCATGGGGCTTTCAGTCTAAATGTAAAGATGAATAATTGAGTCAAAGTCTCTTCAATGGAATGTTATATAAGGAGAATAGCACAGAGCAAAGAGAAAAAATGTAGACTAAGGGAGGAGGGAGGTCCTGTTTATGTTGAGATTAATGTATGAACAGAATTTAGACAAAACAGCAAGGGATCAGTAGATTGATAGTTCAGGTAGGGGGGAGGAACACAGACAAATAGAGGAGACAGAGGAAGGCAATTTGAGGAACTGAATAAGTTCAATGTGGCTGTAGAAGAGAGCAGATTAGGGAATAATAAGAAAGTAAAGAAAAAGAATTCAAGATTTTATATGCTTCAGAAGGGATCAAAATTTATTTTGAAAGGCAATGAACAGGCACTAAAAGGTTTTAAGCAGATCAGTGACATAATCGGATTTCCATTTTAGGAAGATTATTTCTGCTGTATAGAGAATATGTTGGTGAGGCATAAGACAGGAGGAAGAGAGACCAGTTAGATATTATGGTAATTTGTCCAGAAAGGATAGTGGCCTGAGTGAAGACATCTATAATCCGTGGGGGGTGTGGGGGAGCACAAATGTAGATGGATATTAAAGGTATTTTTTTCATTAAGTTTATTGGTACATTTCAGGTATAATAACAATTACATTCATCATTGGGATCTTGTACCTTTATATGATGTATCTTGGTTCTTATTTTTTCCCCATTCCCTTGCCCTCCCTTTACCCCCTCTAACTTCCCTATTTACAAAGACTTTGTGTCCATTTTTTCCTTTTCTTGTATTATTGCTTTCCTCTTCTTTTCTTTCCCCTACCCCTCCAACTTCCTCTAATCCTTTAGACCTTTTCTTCCTATTTCACAATATCAATTGTACATTTTGATCCTCATTTACACTTTTACTTTTTCACACCAGAGAAACTATTCGGTATTTACATGTGTCCTATTTATTTCACTTAAGAGTATGGCCTCAGGGTGCATCCATTTAGTTATAAATGTCTCTAGTTTGTTGTTCTTTATGGCTGAGTAGTACTCCATTTTATTAAAAAAATCATATCTTCTTTATCCAGTCTCCAGTTGATGAGCACTTGGACTGTTTCCAAGATTTAGCTATTTCAAACTATGCTGCTATAAGCATGGGTGCACATATATTGCTGTGGTATGATTCTTTTAATTCTTTTGGGAAGATACCCAGCAGGGAAATAGCTGGGTCAAATGGAACCTCTAATCCTAGTCCTTTGAGGTACCTCCATACTGATTTCCACAATGGTTGCACCAGCTTGCACTCTCACCAACAATGGAGAAGGGTTCCTTTCTCCCCACAACCCCATCAGCATTTGTTATTGGTTGATTTCTTGATAGCAGCCATTCTTACTGTGGTGAGGTGGAATCTCAGCCTTGTTTTCATCTGCATCTCTTGAATGATCAGTGATATTAAACATTTTTTCATATCTTTATTTGTTGCATTTACTTGTTTGTCTGAGAAATGTCTGTTCATTTCAGATGCCCATTTTTGAATTGGGTCTTTATATTTGGGGTGTCTGTTTTCTTTGAGTTCTTTTTGTTATTTTATTGACACATTTTAGGTATTCAATATAATGACATTCATCATTGGAAATCTGCACCTTTACATAATCTCTCTTGGTTCTTATTTTTCCCCCTTCCCCTGCCCTCCCTTCAACCCCTCCATCCCTCCCTATTTACAAAGACTTCATTTCCATTTTTTCATTTTCCAAAGTAAATCCAATCCCCCCCTTCCCTTCCCCTACCCCTCCCACTTCCCCTTCCCCTTTTCCCCCTTTCTCCCTTTTTCACATTATCTATTATACCTTTTGGTCCTTATTAGATAGTAGACTTTTGTCTGAGGAACAGCTGGTAAACATTTTTTGCCACATTGTAGGTTGTCTCTTAGCTCTGTTGGTGGTTTCTCTTGCAGTGCAGAAGCTTTTTAATAAGATGAGATCCCAGTTGTTGATTCTTTGTGCTAGTTCCCATACTACTAAGGATTTGTTCATAAAGTATTTTCCTATGCCAATGTCTCTGAGAGTTTTGCCTAACTTATCTTCCAGCAAGTTCAGTGTTTCTGTTTTAATATTTAGATCTTTAATCCACTTTGATTTTAGTTTAGTTCATAGTGCAAGATAGGGGTCTAGTTTTAATCTTTGGCAAGTTGAAATCCAGCTTTTCCAACATTTATTAAATAGGCTCTCTTTTCTCCAGTGAGGGTGGTTGGTTCCTTTGTCAAAGATGAGGTAGCTGAGTATGTCTGGAGTTGTTTCCGTATCTTCTAGTCTATTCCACTGATCCTCAGGTCTGTTTCTTTGCCAGTAACATGCTGTTTTTATCACAGTGGCTTTGTACTATAGTTTCAAGTTGGGGATTGTGATCCCTCTGCCATGTCTCTGTTGCCTAGAATTGCTTTTTGATATTCTAGGTCTCTTCTGGTTCCAAATGAATTTTTGGATTGTTTTCTCTAGATCTGTGAAATATACTGTTGGGATTTCAATCGGGATTGCATTGAATGTGTATAACAGTTTTAGAAGTATAGCCATTTTCACTATATTAGTTCTTCTTACTCAGGAACAAGGGATGTCTTTCCATTTTCCTATATCCTCTTCAGTCTCTTTTTTCAGAGTGTTGTAGTTCTCAATGTAGAGGTCTTTTGCTTCCTTCGTTAGATTAATTCTTAGATATTTCAATTTTTTGGACGCTATTGTGAAAGGGATTGTTTCCCTAATTTCTCTCTCAGTGAGTCTGTTATTTGTGTACAAGAAGGCTATTGATTTTTGAGTGTTTACCTTGTATGCAGATACTCTACTGCATCTGTCAATTAAGTCTAGAACTCTTTTGGCAGGTTTTTTTGTGTCTTCAATGTAGAGTATCATATTGTCAGCATAAAATGACAGTTTAACTTCTTCCTTTCCTATCTTTATTCCTTTTATTTCTTTCTCTTGTCTAATTGCTGTGACTAATGTTTCCAGAACTATATTGAACAGGAGTGGTGATAGTGGACATCCTTGTCTTGTTCCTGATTTTAGTGTGAAGGTTTTCAGTTTTTGAACATTTAGTAAGATGTTGGCTGTTGGTTTTTCATAAATAGGCTTTATTAAAGGTATTTTGACAGATATGTTTAGCACTTGACAATCAAGTGTTAAGGAGAAGACAGATCATGATTGATACCTTAATTCATAAATTGGGAAATCATGCTATTGTTTGAGAGAGCATTCCTGATATAATGACCAATTGGGGTAGCGGGCAGGAGGATAGTGAATCTGTTTGGGATATATTACACTTAAGAAACCTGTGAGATGCAGCTGCAGGTATCTGAGAAACAGTTAGTTGGTTCTATGAGTTTGAAGTTGAGAAAGGAGGTTTTGCTGTAAAGAAAAAGTTGGTTCTCACTCATCTACAAATTTGGCTGGATGAGATGGACCCAGAAAGTGTGTGGAGAGAAAACTGCAGAAGGCCTGAGAAAGAGCCTTGAGGCACTCAGTCTTTAGGGAATTTATTGAAAAAGAGGACCCTGGAATTCCATTTCTTTGGTAATTTTCATCAGTATGTATAGGTTGGCTCCCTACAGTCATATGTCTGTTCTATAACCCGGTGTCCTCACAATGTTTCTTTAGCATTAATTGATTAGTTTAAGATTGGGTAATTGATGCAAACTAGACCATCAGAGAACTTTCAAGGAATATTTAAACCTGGAGTGGAAGGATAAAGATCCATCTCTCTTGGAGGTAGGTGGGACAGTGGCTTGGGATTGAGAGATGTAAAGAGAAAAATGGCCAGAAAGAATAGTATTGACACACAGATAGAATAGCCATGACAGGTGGAAAGATGGGGATCAAGACCTTAATCTTGCCTTTCCTTATAGGTATATGAGGTAGTTCAGGAGGTTTTCTAACGTGTCTTCTAACGTGTCTTCTCTCCCTTAGTTAGTGACCTAACACAGGATAATGGTACTTGGCTCAGAACACTGTTGAAAAGATTAAAGAAGATAATATGCATGAAGCTTATTAGCTGCTATGTGGAGAATATAATAAATAATGTTGCTTACTGATAGAGCAGAAATTTTCCTTTCTTCTAGGCCAGTGCTACCCAATAGATGTTTATGTGATGGGGAATATTTTCTATATGTGTCTCATCCAATAGAATAACTACTAGGCATATGTAGCTATTGATAACTTGAAATATGTTTAGTGCAAACAGAGAAGCTGAATTTTGTTTAACAACAATTAAACTAAATTTAAATAGTCACCTGTGACTAACAGAAGTTTAGGCTAACAAATCTACAGACTCAGTATACACCCAATGTAACTCAGTTAATCCCAATTGGTCCAGTACAGTTATAGTGGTACTACTCTACTTGTTAGTATTTTGTTGAAAAAAGTAGTTGGTGAAACAGTTCTAGTCAATGTAATAGATAGGAAAGTCTTCCAGGACCCTTTGGAAGGAGTTTTCATTTTGTTCTTATAGTTATTGTTACATTTGTAATTGGTGGCTGGACCTGTGACACAGAAATCACTTTGAAGGTAACACAGTGGACAAGTAGAAGGAAAGTCAGTCACTGCTGAGATCTTTGAACTTCTGAATTAACCAGCCCTGGATGCCCTTCTGCTCTCATTGTCACGAGATGATTAGAAATCCTCTCAATTTTAAAACCATTTTGCACTGGATTTTCTATTATTTTCAGTTGAAAGCATTCTAGCTAATACAATGTATTATAAATAAGTGCAAATGATTTATTTAACACAACATGAACATGACTTACTTTAAGAAGATATGAAAGCAATTAAAATAAGATTATTTTTATATAAAAATAAAAATTCTAAAGTAAATCAGGAGGTAAATATTTGCAATACAAACTGTTTATATTAAATGGATTCACTGCTGATTTTTTAAATCTGACCTCCTACTTAGTGAATATAAGATGGTATTTGATGTATTAAAATTAAAATGATATACAGATTTTCAGCAACATTTCACTGAGATATGTTTCTATATCAGTCACAAAATTATAAAGCACACATATTAGAGAATGTTCCTTAATTTATGAGACTAATTCACTCCTGTGTATCTTTAAACAGAATACGCTCTACCAGGTTATTTTACAGATAATGGTGATATGCTACCTACTACCTAGTCATACAGGAATTCAGCTAAGCATTATTCTTTGCAATGTAAGTGAAAACCTGCTCAAAGAGCTGGCAAGTTTATCAACTAAATCTTAAGACCTAAGAAGAACTATGTATTTCTATGCTGTTTTCTGTGCCTAGTAAGTTTCTTAGTTCCATTGTTAGTTGTAGCCTATCTGTGTCATCTTAGGGAGGTAACTTAACTGCTAAGAATTCTTGAGAAATTTAAATTTTTCCTATTTTTAATTTTAGTGATGATGATAGCAGTTGTTATCAGCATGCTTGTCATTCATAAAGGCCACTCAGTTTACTCTGTTTCTCCCTTATGTTATCAAAATGCTGCATGGCTAAAACATTGAACTTAAATGTATAATTTAGGTTGCTTTAAGAAATGGTACTCACCTCTATACCTCTCTCCATTACACCTCAGTGATGGGCTGACATGTGATGAGGCTGTTTGTTGGGAGGGAAGATTATATCCTGACAAATAGGTGATGTCATTCAACTTATGTATTACTTTCTATTAAAGCAATCGACCCGCACATAACCTTTTAGCTGCTACATCACTGTAGTCAGGTGGTTAGAACTGTTGGGAAAATGATTAGTATCTTTCATTAGGGACACTAATGCTGGCTTGAATTCCCACTTTGTTAGTGATCCATGAATACCAAAGCTTTCCCTAGCACTGCTGTGAGAGGTGGGATATACTGTACATGTGTTTCTACCCAGATTTCTTGTGGAAAGAAAACAGGCAGTGGTAGCAATATTTAGTTCTCTGTTGAGTGAGATCCAAGACTCCAAATATGCTGATTAGCAGATCTCTGTGAGATTATCTAAACCCAAAGAATGGTTCAGGATTCCATCAGAATAAAATTTAAATCAGACTGGCCCACTGAGAATCAGAGGACATTAGAGAAGAAAGGAAACTCAGAGGTCACTGTGACCAACATTTTGGTGAGCTTCCCCTCTCAGGCTGATGTAAAATAAGGACAGGGAGTATACAGAAACATTTTGGTTTTACTGATTCAGTAGGACTCTTGAAGGCTTTTATTGGTGCAAAATGAGGCTTTCTCATTGACTCTAAATAGGCTTATTAGCAGCACACAGAAGGATTTCCACTGTGATCTTTTCTTTGCCCCTCATCAGAGGGAAGGCATAGGTCTGAAGCAGGCTGATAGCTGTGGAAGTGAAAAGTACCCACAGACGGGAGGGCAGAATCAGGCTGGCTGCCAGCATTGGGTTTAACACCCTGAGGAGTATCATTTGTCTGAGCCACTTTTATGAAACAGAAGCCTTCTTTTGTCTTTGTATCTATGAAAGGGAGCAGCAGTGTAGCAGATACAAAGTAGCAGAAAAACAAATAATTCATATTGATTTAGGATGCCCACCTACCCCCTCTTTTTCAGAAGTGTTAGTTTACATTTCAATACATGGTCAATGTCCTGGGAATTCTGGCATGATATTTTCCATAGGGGTTTCATTAATTGGTGTGAAGGTTTAATTCAGTAGAGTCCAGGAAACTGTTCAGCTTTTTCTCTTCTGCTGAATGACAGAAAATGTCCCTAGTTCTGATTTTTCTTGTAGGTTTAGTCTGTGTCCCCCCTAAGATGGATACAAAACCCAGATTTAGCATCCTGTGTGAACTGCATGACTCATACTATTCCCCTAAAGGGACACAGGTTTGATTAAATGTTTAAATGACCTTTTAGGACAGATGATTATGAGGATGGGCAAACAGTTTGCTATTCCCATTCTTAATAACTTCAGTGTATATTTGTGTCTGTGTAGACAGAGCTGGAAGAGTATGAACAAGAGACGTGGGTAAGCACTAGCGATGAGGGTGATGCTAAGGATGATAATAATTTTCACATAAATAAGGAGATAGTAAGATTTACCAAGAGAAAGGCAAACTTAACACAGTAGCCTATCTCCACTTCTGTCCTCTCCCTCTCAAACACAGACACACACAGCAGGTCTTTGTAACAATAGAGTTCCAGTATTTCTCAAGAGCCACATGCTGTGGCCAGGGAACTTATACCTTTGTCTCCTGTCTGGGAAGTTCAAAAGTATCTGTGACATGGCAAATATAATTCAATAGTACACTTATTCAAGGAAATTCCCAGGAAAATACTTCATGCATTTGTAAATGACATTTGTCCCTCATTCAGTCTGCTTTTATGGAATCCTATGAATTGGCTCCAAGTTTCATGTCCTAGGTCTAATGTCTCTATCTCCCATTGATTCTCTCTAACTCTAGTTCCTAAAATAGCCATCTCTCCTGTTTTGATTTGCAAATACATCTACTCTCTTCTCAGATTCCATACTGATAACTTCCTGAGACACCAGATGAGCCACACGTTAGTCTACCTGGCTCTTATCACCCCTGTCCGTTGAATGAGTCCAGTTTGTTTGGACATATTTCCAGAAAAATGCTTCTTTGCTTTTCCACAATGCAGCTCTACCTTCTTTTGGCACTCTATTAGTCTCTGCTACATTAATTCATTGTCAGTCAGAATAATACTAGATAAATATTTAAGGTTCAAGTTTATATCTTGTATATTTTATTGTGAGGAATACAATAAAAAATACAGACTACATACAAACTTATATTTAGGAATGGAGAACATTACACAAAAAATCTCAACACATATACTTTTCAAATAATGAAATTTTGACTGTATAAGGTGAATTAGCTATGATTTGTTCCAGAGAATACATACTCAGTGACTTCATTAATATCACCATGTCATTAATCTCTAGGCATTAATGAATTAATGCATCCTGTTCAGAAATTAATGAAGCCTGTTTATCCTATGAATTTTCTCATTAGCTCTTTCCCTCTCTTCTTGTTTTCTTGGCATCACTGTTGACATCATAAAAGACATTGTGAATACCCTGCTGTGTCTGTTGCAAATATTTTGGTGATTATTACACACTTAGGGATCTCTATAGTATTGTATCTTCAGTGAAATTATTTTAAAATTTTAATACAAAATTCACAGGAGGAAATGAAAATGAGCAGAAGTCAGCAAGCATTTTCTTTGTGTAAATTGCAATCTCACTAGTGTAAGAAGTAATGTCAGGAATTTTACTGCATCATGTTCTTCATTTGTGGGTTTACACAGTATACTTAACAGGTAGATCTCAGTGTATCAATGGATATGACATTAAGTGTATATGTAATTTGGGTGAAACTCAGACTTAATTTTTCAGTGCCTGTTAGTATGAACAATGACCCTATCATCAAGGTTTAATAATAAAGCCTTGTTTGCAACAAGATCATTTAAGTAAAACAAAATATTGTACTAGCATAGATTACCTGGGTTACCCATTGTTATAAAGAATGGGATGAAAATTACATCACTATAATCATCTAAAGCTATTTATAAGGCAAATTCCCAGAAATGATACTGTTTCTACAGCCTCAAAAATGCAGATCCCTGACCTTTAGATGCTTACATCTCTGAGAGAAAATATCAAGCTTGCCTTTGGATTCAATAAGAATATTTATTGGAAATACAAATTGGATTTTTTTTCATTTTATGTCAGAAAAGTTACACTTGAAGATAGAGGATAGCTAGAGTTGACTTGTCTCCCACTCTCAGAAGTTATGAAATCATGTTTTTTAGTAAATGTACTCAAATATTAAAAATTATTTCATATTTGTTATGTAAAATCATCTAAACCTAATATTTCAATTACATCTATTTCAAGTTTGTTTCCTTTTTTAGGCTTAAACATCTCATAATTTTCTATTATAGAAAACAACAGTAGCTTTTCCTTCTGGTGTGAAAGACCAGGGTTCTTTTTTTCACTTCCCAAGCATATGGAAGACATTCAAGCAGGGAGTTACATCTGACTAGGAGGCTCGCTATTTCTGTTAAGAGGACAGATGATGGTGAAAGAAGGGTGAAACTGTGGGGGTAATCTTGGTTTTATTTGGTAGCCCTTTTTTATATCTATGTGTTATGGTTCAGATCTAAAATGTCCACCAAAAGTTTCATGTGGAAATGGTAGTGCTGTTAGAAGGTGATTGGATCACAGAGGTTCTAACTTCATCAGTGGATTAATCCATTGATGAAATCATAATTTGACGGCATTGTTAGGAAGTCATGGACATGTAGGAGGTAGGGCCTAGTTGAAGGGAATGTGTCATAGGACATGGCCATGGGGAATCCATCTTGTCCTACACTTCCTTCTCTGTAACTTTCTCATGCTCTCCTTGCCATGCCTTTCTGCCATGCTGTTTGTTTTACCTCAGGCCCACAGCAAGAGAACTAGTCAATCATAGACTGAAATCTCTGAAGCCATGAGCCAAAAAAAATCTTTCCTCCCTTTAGTCACACAATGGAAAAGCTGTCTAACACAATGTCAACAGCCAATTGTAGGAACTTCTGTGATTAGAACTTCAGACTCAGTAACTGGATGGGCATGTACTTCTTATTTTTAGGAAGTTCTAAGTTTATCCAGTTTTCCCCTGGAGAACTTATAAACTATGGAGTGTCACTGTAGGAATACTCTGGAGAAGTGACAATGAGTCCTAGCCAGGTCCTTGCAAAAGCCACCCATGGTGCTGCAAACATCACTATAGGTGAGCTCAAGGCTCCAGTGCTATAGTTTGAGGAAGATGTTGGCTAATGTGATATTTGTGCCAGATTGCTGTGCATTCATCTTCTATGGAGTATTGAGCTGTCAGCAAGACTATCTAAAAGCAGATTCTGCTTTGGATGTAGAGGTACACATACAATCAATGGCTGCCCCAGGACAGGACTTTTTATGTCAAGAAGGTCCTACCTACTACTGTTATAAAAACTCCCCTCACTTGTTTGCTGATGAATAAGGCTGTAGGAGTAGGATTTAAAGTTCCTAACTCATCTTGTTCCTCCGATTGGATCAGATCTCCATGCTCACTTTGGCTCTTATTATAGTTGTATATTTACTCATGGGATGGTTTGATTGATGTTTATCCCCTACTGAAGTATAAGTTCTATGAAGTCAAGGAACATGTCTTTGTTCACTTTTGTGTCTCAATGTCTGATACATAGAAGTCACTGGATAAATATAAGTTGAATGAATAACTAGGCCTAAAAAAAAATACTTTGAGGTTGGTGATGCATTGATTATGTTTACACTACAGTGAAATACAGTTCTCCCCAATAGAACATATTATTTTCCTTTTTTCTATGTCATTTCTAGTTGCTAAGTTGACTTGATTGAGAAATTGGGCTGTGGCTCAGTCTGTGCACAAAATCATCAACAAATAATGTGCTCCATTTTCTTTTATGAAACCAAGATTAAGATGCAAAAATACAAAGGAAAAAGTGAAGGGTTTATTTTAGGTACTGATAATACAGTGGGTTGAAAAAGTATTTGGGTTGCTTTCATGGTGTTCAGCCATGAAACTCTCGTGTAAACAGTTCTATCTTTGGCACAGGTTTATGTTATCAACCTGGCTGCCATTTAATGCCTTGATTTACTTTATTTAATCCACCTGTGAATCATTCAGTTTTTGGCTGTGGAAAATGCTCCCATGCCTCCTTTTTTAAAAGGAAATGTTCCTATAGCATTATCACTTCTAGTATTTTCTTGTTTTTGTTTTTAACTTACAGTATCAGTGAGTGATTTATACCATATTGTTAGCCAATGCTTATGAAGATACTAATTTTAACTAAAAGGAACAATTATAGCTCATTTTAGTATTGTATTGGTAGGACCTTGTGACAGACACATTTTAATACTGATATTCACTTCTTGGTCTTATAAACTATCACTACTGTCTCTTTTTTCTTTGAATATATGTATTTTTATTTGAAATTTTGGAAGATGCGAGTGAAAAACATTTATTTTTTCACTTCTCTACTGATTATTATCTTTTTATTTTCTATCTCTAAACCTAGTTTTTTTAAAAACTTAGATATTTAAAAACACATATCTAACATACAGGTATGGCATATACCAGCAAAATAATTGCAGATGTGATAGTCTTTGTTAAATGCTTTAGTTTAAATGAATTGAATACTTCAACTTTGCATGATTTTGACTGCATCCTTATAAATCTGGTGTTAGAGAGTTTTTGAAATCACATTTGGCAGTTTCAGATCCTCTTGTATTGCAGCTTCATGGAAACACAGGTCTACAATTTACAAAACTGTATTTTGATCCTTCTTGGTATATAAAACAATAGAATTTTTGGTAGAAATGAAAAAAATAGATTGTTCATTCTTTCTTTATTTATTTATTTTTGCATATTGGAAACCTGGAATCAGTTGAAGTAATTTTTCCAAGGACCAAAGCAAGGGACCAGTTTCAGAAATTCCATGTATCTCTTTATCTTACAGCAAATTGTTGCAAATTTGTTCTCCTAGTTTGAATGCTTTATGCATTCCATCCTATTTGTCTTTCTAGTATCAAAATTAAAGAAGATCTATTTTCTTTTACTTTCTTCTTCTACCAATTTCATAGTTCAAGTAATGTGCAACGTTCTTTTATACGTTTAAAATGTTTATCTAGTTTGGAAAAATCAGGCATGAACAGATGGAGGGTACTTTGAAGGATTTATCCAATCTAGACCCTAAATTCCTTGTGTAATTATTTGTCTTTGGAACTTCTTGAGTTTCCTTGTGGTACTCTGGAGGGAGGCCAGTCAGAAATGACCCACCAGTTTTGACTCAAAAGTCTCCCCTTGACCAAGGAGAATTTTGGGGCATGAATTATGGTTTTCATTGTCCTGTGACCGGGTCACATTAGAAATAGCTACCTGAGGCCAGGTTACAGTTCTGTTTTGATCTAATTATCTCACAGACACAGCCTTTAGTGTTTTCTTTGACCTTTGAAAGGCTGCCTCAGGGAACAGGGAAATCATAAATACTATTGAGGTTGATAGAATTTCAGTAAAGAGGGTCCTATTTTATATGCTCAGGGATAGACACTTTTTCTCTGTGGGATGCCTGAGGGGAAAAATTTGATGGCCCCAAAGGTGGATACAACAAACATCAGCAGGGTGTTCTTTTGTAGAAAATACCCCATTGACATTGAACTCTGGAGAACGAAACAATATGCAAACCCTTGGCCTTATAAGAATGAAGTTTCACATACATGCATATGCATGTATGTATTTCTTTTTACTTTTACCGCAGAATCAGTCTAGAATCTTATTCTTTGCCATGAACACAACATAAACATTTTTATTAATTTTTTTCTTCTAGCTTTTAAGTTTCCTAGTTGAATCAAATTATCTGTATGTTTTTATAGGTTATCCCTAAAATTCGTCTTCTATTTAAAATATTCAAATGTTAACATACTATAATAGGAGGAACCTAAGAAAAAAAAAGAGCACAATGTCCCCTTCATTACTGGCTTAGTAATATGGAAAAACAGCTATAATATTTTTTTCATGTTTTGCTTTGCATTTTTTTTTTAAATCAAAGAGATTGAATTAGAGACATAGAACAAAATAACCAAAAACCTGAAGCTATAAATTTCTGGGTCAATTCAAATACATAGAGCATTTAAAAAATGTCAGATACAAAGCTAGATGTAAACTGACAGGGAGAAAAAAAAATCTGTGTATTTAAAGCCCCAAACCAAAAGCAAAATTAAAATTTGTGGTGACCCTTTTCCCTTGGGGCTGCAGATGTCACTGCTGTCCAGGGAACAGTCTGTTACTCATTGGAAGAGGAATGGCATCCAAGTCACTGGTATAAATAAAAGAATCTGCCTGCCAATTCTTGGAGATGTCTTGCCATATATTTTAAGGCTGGGGAATGGGGTAAGAGGTGAGTAACAAAGGTGACCACTAACATTCATTGATTGTTGCTTCTGACGACTCATTCTTTTATTATAAGTTGGTTTATAAGAGGTGCTCTCTCTTTCTCTCTCCACTCTCTCCATATATATTATCTGTATCTCCATATATATATAAAATTTGTGCAACAGTAAGTATCCTTTATTTAGTGCTTAATACACTAGAAATTTTGTGCCCTTTTTTCATTTAATGTTCAGAACAATTCTACAAGCTGAACATTATTCTTATACTAAGGGTAAGGAAAGGGAACCTTTAAGTAAATTGCTCAAAGTTTCACAGAAAATGGTCCCTAGCTGTTTTCTTCTGCCAAATGTGGGTAATCAGCAATTGCCACCCTCCAGAATGTAGCACAGTACTAGACCATGTTCCACCCATTCTCCACCATTGTGTCTTCCCTCTGCCCTGGGAAGCTGACCTTTGTCAAAAGCATGACCAGGATTTGTCTTCTCTGTGTGTATCTTGGTTTGAGTCAGTCAGGAGTTCCAAGAAGATTTTGGAGAGTGGAGAAGGAATAAGTAGGGATATTTCTTCTCCATTGCCTATGCTCAGCTGTGCTCAGCTACTATCAGTGTCTTTTCAGTCTTTAATCCATGCAGCCTGTCCTCTTCCATCCCTCTGTGTTTACTGGGCTCCTAATGACACATCATTTCTTCTTTTCTTCATTCTTAGGGGTAATGTTATCTTCTCTATTGCTAGTCTTTGTGTGCCTCACCATCTTATTTGCTTTTTCTTTATTTGAATCATCTCATATGGATTCTGTTTTCATTCTGTAACCCCAACATACAGAGTGATAATATACCTTTATAGAGATATATCAAACATAATTTGCAAGCTAGTTGTGGTGGTACATACCTGTAATCCTAGCACTCTGGGAGGCTGAGGCAAGAGGATCACAAGTTCTAGCCCAGCCTGGCCAACTCTGTGACTTAATGAGATCCTGTCTCAAAATAAAAAATAGAAAGGGCTGGGGATGTAGTTCAGTGTGAAGGGCCTGGGTTCAATCTCCAGTACCATAAAAAGAAGTAACTTGAAAATCATGGTCAAAAGCTCTAAGTTAAGATCACTAGCATGCAAAGGCCATAGATGAGGGTGGAGGAGGAGGAAGGGGATGGGGAGGGGAGGGGAATGGGGGAGGGACAAAAGGAGAAGGAGAAAGATGAGGAGGAATAAGGAAATCAAAAATCTAGGGTCTAGCACAAAACTGTTTCTTACTAATAGAAAATCTGCCTTAGGGAAAAACAAGGACAGTACGAGTCTGTTATATACTAGGCATCAGAGAACTGGGATAGGTTTTTGAGAGTGTGATAAAAGCAGTCTTTGGGGAAGATTTTTCTAGCAGTCATTTGCAGGAAGAGGACATGGAGAGAAAGTTTGACTATAGGGAAAAGAGGTTGAAGTCTTTAAAAATAAACCACTTGTAAAGGGATTGGGCCCAGGTTCATGTAGTGGCTTCAGATATGAAAAATAAAGGGTAAAATGAGAAGTGAAACAAACATTGCCACTTTCTGAGCTTCCTTCTTGCCCATGTGATTTGGTTTAAATTGGTGAAAGCTCATCACATGTGGAGAGCCCATATGCCTTGATGTAACATTAGATCAGAAGGTAGAAGTTAAAGTAGGAATTAAGGCAGTATTTGGTTGTAGGGAACATCATTCTTGTATCTATTTCTTGGACTTTATGTGGAAGAAGTTAAAAGTCCTCAGAGGCTAATTTCAGTTCAATCCATTTATTTAACAATATTTCAAATCCTTAATTTTCTGTTTCCAGATGATCAGACTCCTCAGCTTGAAATCCAAGGGCATTACAGACTTCAAGCAAATTGCATGTGCATTAAGACTATTGAATTTGAGAAGAGTAATCCTAAAAAAACCCCACCATTGCTGGAACATTTTCCTAATCGTGTATTCCTCCTGAATGTTTATTTGAAAATGTTCTTTTTTGGTAGAGAGGTAAACGAGCTAATATGTATTGAGCTGTATTCACCAACTTGTTTATTTATTCCTCTACTAAACATTTTAGTGAATAGGTATCAGGTATATTTCTGTTTTACCCAAGAGGCATTTTACTTAATATTCAGCCATTCACCCATTTTTTAAAAGCCATAATGAAAAGGTCACAGGCTTTGGAATGAGGGAGGCCTGAGTTTGAAACAGATCTTTGTCATTTTCTGAAGTTGTCTTGGGCAAATTATTTTTCAGACTCCTTTTCAGGTTAGTTAAAAAATGTTTTGTATAGAATGTGGATCATGACTGAGAAAAGGCACTCAGAACAGATGAATTTAGTCCTCCTATATCTTACCTTCTAACTTTATATAGATGCAAAAATACATAAGGCTTTAAGTTTGATCCAAAAGATGGAAGTATGATAATCACTCTTAAATGCAATTGCAGATACAAGATAAAACCTACAACTATTAGAGATGTGAGAAAATTAACATAATGAAAACACAATATAACTTTTCTTCTGTTATTTATCTAGTATAAAATCAATTCCTTGAATCTCACATTTTGTGAACAAATACAATAATGTATGCGGTGATGTATTCCTTGCTTTGAGAAAAAAAATTTACAGTCATAGGACATTTTCAAAAATTCTAGAAAATAAGAGAAATAGAAATAATGTTTCCAATATTTCCCAAATGTGTTTTAAATCACTTTCCCGAAGGAGAAAAGGTGGGGGAGGAGAAGAAGAACATTGAGATATAATTACAGATAAGACCCCTGCATATTATTAATGGCCTTAAAAATAATCATGCCTATTGAAAGATAATTTGCTAATTAACATTTCTAGGATTTTGTTTAATGTAAGCAAGTTATCTTAATGGGGATAAGATAAAAGCAATATGATAAAGATCTAAATATGTAGCTGTTTAACCAGCACTGAAAATTTGAGGAAGCATTTTCTCTCCCTTCCATAGATATCAACAATTATGCCTCATTATCATCTTTTTTAAACAATAAGAAGGGCAAATTGAAAAGAATATATTAAGGTACAACACTTTGAGCCTTTGCTGATTTTTTTATGAGTTTCAAATCCTCATGAGATTTAAAACAAAGGCTAAAGGAACTTGAGCTAATTTCCTACCTGTCACTAAGTAGCAATGTAAACTTTAGGAGGGCTCTGAACTTCTCAGCCTCTGGAAAAAGAGATAACATTTACTGTGGAGTTGCCTCAGAGCTGTTGGCAAAATCATGAGGAAATAAATTATGACTGTAAACAAGTATTACAAGGTATACATTATCTTACACATATAATGACATTCATCATCTCTCATTCACCAATGGAATGGCACCTGGTATTATGAGGTGTGAGAAGGTGTGTATTAATATGGTGAATGAATTCAGGAAGAAGTGTGTCTTTGTGTTTAAGAGCATGGGCTTTGCAGTTAGACTCAGCTGTAGTGGTTTAGGGCTCACAACTGATTCTGGCAGTCACCTTCTCATTTCAGACCTTCATTTGGTCAATAACATCATCATCTCAAATTGCACTTTCTTTTATATGCATGTAATAAAAATACCATATATTTCACAAGGAATCATGAGGCTATGAGAACTATCATCAAGTACTTAACTTTGTGCATTGAAAGCACTCAATATAGTTGGTGACTATTTATTCTCCAGACACATTAATCTTTAATCCAGAGAGCAGTATTTGTTCCAAGGAGAATGGAACAAAGAAACATGGGGAAGAGTAGAGCATAAAACTTTAAGAATTCATAATAGGGCTGCTACTCTTTCAGATAGAATGATTAGTAAAGATGTTAGGGAGATAAATATTTAGTATGAATTTGAAGAAAAGGTCAGACTTCATTAAGAAGAGTTATTATTGGTAGATAGCAGTCCAAATATAGGGAATGGAATGAGCTAAGGTTTAGTGGTAAGGGACTTGTGTAGTCCAACTATTTAGTCTAGCACTGACCAATAGAACTTTCTGCTATGACGGCAATATTCTATAAATATCCTGTGGTAGCCACCAGCCATGGCAACTGTTAAACATTTGACATATTGACAGTGTGACTTAGCAATTGATTTTTTAATTTCATTAATTTTTACTTACATAAATTTTAAAACCTACATGTGACCAGTGATGGCCTGGACCACCATTGGTTACATGGGGAGAAGTTTAGTGTGCTGAGACTTAAGCATCTTGGCAAATTGGGAAGAACTTAATTGCTAGACCAACAAGTTTAAATTCTAAAATGGAGCTAAACATATTTAGAAACAAGAAAAAAAGCAAAAGAATAAATTTGCAAAGAAGACCAAATGCAGAAGCAGGAGAAGTAGGAAGGCCAGGTAGCTAACCGGAAATAAGCATTGAAGAAAGGCTTGCCTTGTACTGTTAGTTCAGAGTGGGATGCAGAAATTTGGCAATTGAGAGATTATTAAAACCTTAGAAGAAAAATTTTCTTGAGTGGTAGAGGTAAAAAGATTTTTGCAAGGATTAAGGGGTGAGGTATGTTGAGTAGGAACAACATGGAACACAATCTTCTTTTTGAATGTTTCTATTCATAGAGCTATAGAATAAAACATTGCACACTAAGTTAGTTTAGGCCAAGTGCTGTATAATCATCAAGTAAGTGGAGTTCTTGCAGGCAAACTAGGTAGTTTCAATGCCAGGTGTGAAATTATAGTGGTTTAGATAAAAATTTGAAGCAATTCTACAAATAACGACTCTGAGTCATGACATTTTTAGGCCACATTGAAAACACCAGCTGAAAGAATACAAACAATGTTGAAATTATAACCAAGCCCCTTGCTGAGTTTGTATTCTGAGCTAAGGATAGATTATCCTTATGTTCTTATTTCTTTGTGATGGAAAACTGTTTTTCCTTGCAACCATAGGTTGACATCAGATAAAGGGAGAGGAGTATCCCCAAGCATACCTAAAAGGGAGGAAACCCTTGGACAGAGACATTTTGTACAAAGCAGATTTTCCTTCTGTCTCATGATTGAATGACTATAACAATTTTCTCACTGTCATTCACTTGAGATACTTTATAAACATACAAAGTCTTTTCCTCCAACCCAAAGTGGTAAATAACAGTATTTGGAGGTTTAGCTTAGGGATTTGTATTTTTTTCTTTTTTTTTTTTTTTGGTACCGGGGATCGAACTCGGGACCTTGAGCTTGCGAGGCAGGCGCCAGAACCACTGAGCCAAATCCTCGGCCCGGGATTTGTATTTTTAATTAGCAGTGATTTTTAAGATAAGCCACTTTGGGGAAATACTGATATAGTTCATTTATTCATCTTTTCAACAAACATCATTTGAGGATTTTTCATATTCCATCCACTTGGTTAGATACTGGAAAACAAAGATGACTAAGACAATCTCTGGCTTCAAGAAATTGTTCCTGAATGAAGAATACAGTAAATAGCATTGTGGGATAAATGATTTGGTTGATATTGCA
Source organism: Heterocephalus glaber (assembly GCF_000247695.1). The sequence goes on from NW_004624783.1 coordinate 9,139,071, forward strand.
ACGGGAACACAGAGGAGGAACAGCTCAGCCTGGGAAGGACATGGGTGACTTTACTGGAGGGAGGTAAAGCTAGAGGAAGGTGTTCAGGGATAAATCAATGAGATAATAGAGGAAAAGAGAAATACTCTGTTCAGGGCACATGCCACTTTGAAAGGAAAGAGAGATTATGTTGGGTCTGGGAATAGTATTGAATTCAACACAGCTAGAAAACAGGTTTTCCACAAGACAGTGGTTGTTTTGGCTAAGGAGAAAGGCACTGGCTGAAGCACAAAGAAGACCTAGTTGTTCCCAAAGTGACTTGAAGATATTAATAGGTAGTGTGATGACAACAAGATTGGAGATAGGGAAACATTAAAAGCTTAATATGATAACTTAAGTGTTAGCGTCTGACTTAAGACAATGATCAAAAACGTATAATGAAAAGGACATTTTGGAGAATTGCTTGATGATTTATTGTGCATGACACAATTAGATGATAGTTCCCTTAATTCATTTATTAATGTCATAATGCGATGAATTGCATTTTTAAATAATTGATTGTGAAAATGGCTCCTATCATGTAATCTGGCCATGGCAGGGAACGTATATATAATTGTTTGCTTATTCATAGCTATGGTCATTGCTTAAATTGGATTTCCATTGGATAAAGTTTCCAGTATTGGCCTGTTGATTCAGGGAAACATAAAGAAGAGGATGGTCTAGTCCAGGGATTTTCACAATTGGTTCTATTGGTATCCTAAATTCTTTGATTTTATGTAGGTTAAGTAGAATATATTGTTTACTATCTATTTAAATTCTTTCCACTAGTCTGGCCATTAGTAACTCATTTGTTTTTCTTTTTCTGATTATGTGCCACTATAATACTATTTTAAAATATATCTTTTCCCATTCCAAATACTAATATATGGAATATGTAAATTTCCAAAATATATAAGTAAACAAAATATAGTACTGTATTTTTTGGCATTTATTTGTACTGTCAAAATATGCAAGATATCTTGAGTGGTCATAAAACAGTGGTGATGACAATATTTGTGATGTTGCCAGAAAAGAGAAATTGGACATTTTAATAATGTTTAAATACCTGATCTTCAATTTACAACAAATAGAATACAAAACATTGTAATACTCTTGGCTACCTTATGATACAGAGACATTTTATAAGTTGAAACAACTTGCAAGTTCATAGCATTTATATAAAATATCTACTTGTTAACATATTTAAGTACTTTGATTCTGGTGTGAAAAGCCCCATGGTATAAAGTATTTAATAGCTAAAATGTGCAAAGGTATTTCTCTGTTTATATAGCTTGCATTTGTGGTGAGGAAGTGGATGGCACATAAGGAACGCTGGGCTGGAGTGCCTGAGAAAGCAGAGAGTTTGGAGTGAGACAGATACAGTATGGGATTCTGGTTGTAGGATACAGAACCTGAACCTCAATGAACCTGTTCTTGCTTCCTATACCTTCATCTTCCTCTTTTTTAATGGGATAATGATGCTTACCCTACAGAGTTGTGTTGAGTATTAAATGAGATGATACAAATCAAAAGCTCAGTATGGTGGCTGACTCATAGTGCATCAAGTGTAAAATGATAGAAATTCCTACACCACCAAAAAAGATCACGATTCAAGAGTCTATTTGCAGCTCACCTACAAATTTGTGAAGATGTCGAAAAAGTCACAGTTTCTCTCAGGATCTGAGCCTGGTTATCAGTAAAATGAGGCAAGGAGGTGGGATGAATTCTGAATTTGATGACTGGGATTAGGATTCATTGACTCATGTGAGTCATATCTAAATTTTTGTTGGAAAATTTATCATTCAAAAGTTTTATTTTGCCTCAAGGCATGCACTCCTTATAAGCATTGAAAATGCCTTCAATCTAGGCAGATTTAGAGAGTTTAGGAATGGTGACATGTTGATTTTAGAAGCATGGTGGGCATCCAGGCGAATTTCTTCAGGTAGTTAGAGATGAAATTCCGAAGAGGTGAGAGCTTAAAAAACAAAAGATTTTTAATAATATAAGAGGTATTTAAAAATGAAAGTGACTGACACTTCCTTAGAAACAAACAGAAAATGTATGCACACAAATTTCACATTTTCTTTCCTTTCCTTTCCAATAATCACGGCAGGGGTAACCCATTAAGAAATAGTTGCTCAAGTAAGCTTTTGTTATTAATTGCAAAACTTGTACAAAACAGTGACTTAGAAGGAATGTACAGTTTTGAAAACAGTTCCAATTTTCATGTACTTCTGTCCTGATATCAAATGTTTGAGATATTTGAAATACGTGAAGCAAATTATGTTTTGTGATCATGGATGAACTTTGTATGTGCCTCACGTGTGACTGTGTTGAGAGCCTGAACATGGAATACTGCATAAGAGGAAAGAAAATTCTAGAAAAGGCGAGGCTAGGGACCGAGAGACACATAAGTTTGGCTTATTTACCTTCAGTTACCCCGCTAATTTGGAAGACAGCTGAGCTAACCACTGTACAACCAAGGCACACCTAGCACCAATTTGAACTCATGATATTTCTCTGCTTTTCTTCCTAAGTGCTGATCCTCTGAAAATTTGTGCAGTCTAGTGGCTGGACACTTGACTTTGGAACTAGACTTCCTAGGTAAAAGTGACTTAGGCAGCTCTGAGACTTTGGGGAAATGATTTTACCCTCTGAATGTTGATTTCACCAGATAGGCATGTACTTACATTACAAAGGTTTGTGAGAGTTAAATCAGATAATTTATAAATTAGATAATATATATGAAAGAGGTCCAAACCTGATATTTTTCAATGATCAGCTGTATTATTTCCCCTCAGTTATAAAAATAAGCTTGGCTTTTATAAAGCCAAATGAAAAAAGATTCTTTATTTTAAAGGGAACTAATAATGCTTCGTGAATTAGATCATGTATAAAATTTTTTTAAAAGGTTGTTTTCTTTTAATATGGTTGTTTTTGAGTTGACCTTTTAATTCCTCCGTAAAGCCAAATTGAGTACACTGTGCAGACACAATTTGGGTTGAAAAATACCTCTTAATGAGACATATTGGGAAGTGAAACAGTAGTGAGACACACCGGAAGAGAAAGAACGCATGGGTAGAACTGAATGCGCATGTGCAGAGTCTAAATTCCAGCATAAGTCTGGGAATTTGGCAATTATTCAGTAAATTCTTTTTATTAGCGTAAAATAAATTTTAAGTTATTCATAACCTGAGTGTGTTGTAATTGTGTGTATAAGGAAAAAAGATATTTTAGTTTACAAAAGTTATCATAGTCTCCCCCGCCCCGAAACTATGACATATACTTGATGGATATAGATTTTCATTTTAAAAATTAAAGAGGGGCTCAAATGAGTTTAGTTATTTTCTTCGATGATGAAATACTCTCCGGAGGTGGACCGAGAAGAGTGATAAATCTTTGATGCACCTGTGTAATATATGCAGTAGACTGCTGAGAATATCTGGTTTTGAGGTTTCAGTGGCAGAAAACCAACTGCAGGGAATGTGGATATTCTAGTACAGTTCTGACCTTAAATGTTTTATCCACTAAGAAGAAGAATGTACAGCTTCAAAAAAAAATGTTAGCATGATTCCAAAATAAGCTGAGGGTTTTTTTTCTTTTCTTTTTATACAATTTTTAATAAAATGCTACTAAACAGGTTACTAATATCACCTTAATTTTAAAATAGAAGCTCTTTTTTCTTTAGGTTAATGCAATGTAGGGTACTCTGGGCAGGCTTTTTGTAGCTGAAAACATTAATGTTTTGGATGCTGAAAAATGACATCCACAAATGACAAAACAGTTCTGGACTGAAGAAATAGAATGGGAATGGCCATTTCTCCCAGCCTCCTTGGCACTTTAGAATGAAAAGGGAAAGGAAAGACAGAAAAGCAGGAAGGAAGATGTAGGGAAGGACAATCCTTAGAAGAGTTTGATCATCCACAAAAGTTAAGGCAGAGAGTTGAGATTTTTCTAAGAAGAGTAGAGGGTCTTTCCTTCCCTCCATTGTTTGCAAACACAAAGACCAGGGGTAGAAGCAGGTTTTCATGCCACATCACAAGCTGTATGTCCACGTCACATACACAAGTTTACTCTATGAGTGTCCCTGGGTGTGGCCTGGAAATGTTGTAATATGTTTCATGAAAGGGATAAAATGCATAAAGGGTGATTTGGACCATGAACATCCATCTTATGAATCACAGGTATTAGAAGTATTTCAGTGTATTGTGATCAACCACACAATTGTTTCTTCTATTTAATACTACCTTGTTTATTTAACAAGTTTACTGTTTATGGTATACACATCTATGATGCTTATGGAAGGGTTTAATTTTGTCACCACAGGTTGTTTTCTGAAGACTGTCTTTCCTATGTAACATAAAATATACAAAGTGGTTTATGATATCTTCTTTAACATCTAGAAAGAATTGACCTTGTAAAATTTGTAGTTATTTTTCCATTATATACACAAAATACCCACAAAAGTAAAATAAAATGCACAGAATATACATGACAAGATGGTTGATCTTGCCTTACTATAAAACAAATGGCATGGAGCCCTTTGTACTTTCTCCCTTATTCCCCTCAAAAGTGCAAACATATAATATGTGCTGTTTGGTCATTCTATTTCCACAATACAAATTCCATATGAATTGTAACAAAGGTGTAATTGTAAAAAAAGCATTCTGTCCTATTATCAGTACTTTAAACATTTCCGAACATTCAAAAAAAGGTATTTCAGACACGTACTAACCATTGTTAACTATCTGTGCAATTTGCAATAGACTGCACACACAGAACAATGTGTGTGTATGGGAGTGTCTTCTAAAGATGATCAGTTTTCCACAAGAGAACCATTCTGTTCTTCTTTAAGGCCTTTTGCTTCATCTCCTCTAAAACCCACTGAACAAGCACAGACCTGTTTATCTCCTGGAGTTGGTTTTAGACGTGGGATAACAATTCCATTTCCAAAAATTATTTTCAGAAGACATTTATTTCCTATGATTTCTTCCTCCATTTTCTTCATTCGAAAGGAAATTTGCATGATGTGGGATCTTCTAGCATACTAGATTTTTTTTGTTACATCTAGAAGTCCCAGATGTAGCAAAATGAGTTCTTTTTTAAAAAAACGGTAGAAATTTGACAGCAGCTGTTACATGTTATTATAAACAGGTTGTCTATAAATGGCCAGTACATCTTCCCAAATGGTGATGGGCATTTCCTGTTGACCAAATGTGACATCTTTTCTACCACTTCTCTCTTCTAGTGTCAAGGTCGGGTAGAAGGAAAATCACCCAGAGGAAGGATGCTGACCACTTCAACTACCAGTTGTGGTCTCTGTTTACCTTCTGGGTGGCTAGGGTGGTATTTTCCTCCACTAAGGATATCACTCCTGTTCCAGGATCTGTGTGTTCCTGAGCTGGCTGAGTTTGAGACCACCTTGGCCAGCCTTTTGAGCTTCCAAGGTCCTCTTTGGTGTTTGGATGGTCAAACTACCATACTTTCAGATAAGTGGTACAAGGTATTTAAGGTCTGCCAGGGCCTTATCTGCCACCTGAGAACAGGGGTGGGAGACTAAGCAGCTATCTATCTTAGAGAGGTCACATGTTTGTCAGTGATGGAGGTCACCTCAGGGCCTGGGCCTGAAATTGGCCAGGCTACCTTGGGGCTACAGCTCACTCACAAACCTGCATCCTAGGGCAGTGAGAAAGAAGGCCACACTCTACTTCTTACCAAATTTTGCCAGACCCAACCCTTTTACTTCATATTTCATTTTTCCTCTGCTTAGCATTTTATGATGGGTAAATGTCCTTAAAGTTGTAATTATATGCTTTTTCTATTATTAACTGTGATTATTAATGTTATAAGTGGAACACTTCATAAATATTTTTAGATTTATTGTTGGTTGGTTACTTCTCTTGAATTTCATTTAAGATTTTGGCCATGGTTCTAAAACTGAACACTTTTTAATACAGACAGACAATAGTGTCTTGTCTTTTGGAGTTTGCTGTCTTTGGTCCCCGTTTCACCTCAGTTTCGAGCTCTGTCTTCCCATCTTGGTTCTGTGGGTCCCTCTTTTCCTTCCACTCCTCATCTTTTGGTTAGTATTTGGGCTCCTGACTCTTTTGATATACTCTGTTTCTTACTTCCCCATTTATCTCTTATTTTTTGGACATTAAAATATAAAAAGAAGCCCAGACAAGATTGACTAATGGGGATTTACTATATCATAAAGAATTTCTGTTTTTTCTCCTTTGCCAATGATTCATTACTTGGAAATATTGACATCAATTTCTAGAAATTTATAAAAATCTACAGTCAAGACATCTAAATTTCAAATAAATCTCCAGTGATTTTTGTAAGAAAATGTCCAATTTGTTGTTTTCCTTCATTTCTGGTAAATCACGATGGTGAATGTTTAGAACAAGGCTACTTCAGGACATGGTAAGAAATCAGCCAATGCTAATGAGTTTCTTATTTACTTAGGGCCATCATACTCAGATTGGTTGGATGCCCCTGAGCCATTTAGTTCCTGGAGTTTCAGTACTGCTTCCTTATTTTATATCAGATTGCCACAGTAATGGTTACTTTCAGTTCTGTTAAGTACAGAAACATACATACACACACACACACACACACACACACACACACACACCCCTAGAAATATGTAAGAGAATCAAAGCCTCTGAACTAAGATTTTGTTCAGACTTTTTAGGGAGATCAAAGTATCAAAAAAGCTAATGTCTCATATCCTCTACTGTTGCCATGTTAGCAATTATGCTCCCATATACCCCAAATCATGTCATTTTCTTGTCAGATCTCTAATGCTTAGAGAAGACCTTTCCAGGTGGTAACTATTTTAAAACTTACCACTCTGATCATATCACATAAAATATTAAGTAAAAATGAATCAAAGACTTAAATGTGTACACTAAAACTATAAAGATCTTAGAAAAAATGTGTAAATTTTTGTGGCCTTGGAAGGCACAATGATTTCTTATGTACATCGCAAGTAAAAGCATGAGTAACAAAGAAAAAGATAGATAATTGGGTCATAATAAGAATTATGAACATTTATGCTTCAAAGGTCAACATCAAAAAGTGAAAATAAGGGCCCAGGATTTAGCTCAGTGGTGCTGCTACCTGCCTCCCAAGTGCAAGGTCCTGAGTTCAATCCCCTTTACAAAAAAAAAAAAAAAAAAGTGAAAATACAATCCACAGAATGGGAGAAAATATTTAAAATCATGTATATGTTAAAGAATTTGTAGCTAGAATATATAGAGGACTATTACAATGCTATAATTAAAAATACCAAAATGGGCAAATGATCTGAATAGACAATTCTCTAAATATAAACAAATGTTCAATAAGAGTATGCAAAGATGTTCAACATCATTAGCCATTAGCAAAATGCAAATCAAAGCCATAATTAGATAGCACTTTATACCTACTTGGATATATCTAAGAAAAATACAGGTAGCAATAAGTGTTGGTGAAGACAAGGAGAAATTAGAATCCTTATACTTTGCTAGTGGGAATGTAAGATGGTATAGCCATCTTACATTGTGTGGCAATTTCTCAAGCAATTAAATGCATTTATCCTGTATTTCACCAGTTCTACTCTTAGCTCTATTACCTAGAGCAGTGAAAATACACTTCTCCACAAAAACTTGTTTATGAGGCCATTACTATAGTAGCTAAAAGCAACTCAGATGTCTATCAATTGATAAACTGGTAAATAAAATGTGGCAAAACCATACAATAGAATATCATTTGCCAATAAAAAATAAATGAAGTTATGATACATGACATGATATTGATGAAAGTTTGAAAGCATTATAGTAAGTGAAAGAAACAAATCATAAATGACAACATACTGCCTGAGACCATTTATATGAAATTTCCAGAATAGCCAAGTCTGTAGAGCCAGAAGACAGGTTAGTGATTGCTTGGGGCTGGGAACAGGAGAAAGGAGGACAGGATGATTGGAGAGTGATGTGTAAGGGTAACAAAGATTTTACTGGGGATGTTAAAATGTTCCAAAGGTTTTTGTGCTAACAGATGAGCAATGCTGTGAATATATTAAAAACCATTAAAATCTACTCTTTAAATTGGTGAACACTGGAAAAAGAACAATAAAAATATAAATAAAAGCTCAAAACTAGCCTGGCATGGTGATGGATGTCTGTAACCACAAAACTCTGGGGGGCTGAGGGAGGAGAATCACAAGTTTGAGGACAACCTGGCCCTATTTCAAAGTAGAAATAAAAAATAAAAAGGGTAAAGATGCAGCTCAGTATGAAGGCCTTGGATTAAATTCTCAGTAGTGCCACACACATGCGCATGTTTACACACACACACACACACACACAAACACAAATGGAACCAAGTTCCCCGAGCAAATCCTTGAGCCAGGAATCTGTTTGGCTAGTAAACATAGTATTAGAAAAGCAGTCTCTACAAACCCTGGTAAGCATAAATAAAATTGGCTATTTGTTCAGAACTCTGAATAAGAAAAACCGTATCGATCCCATGTACTATATTAGGATCTGGATTCACACTACTTTTACAGTATAGGAATCCCAAGCTTAGAAACAAATGCAAAAGTTGGACTATGATAAAATATGTAAGTCTCCTTCCAGAAGGGACCAGTGACCGTATTTTAGGAATGGTTCCTTGTAAGGATGGTTTCATATAAAAGGGTCCTCAAAACCAAAAAGAATACAGCTTATAGTAAAAAATGGCAAATAATAACAGAAAATGCATTAGCTTAATGTAGCATCAACAAATAATCAAGTATAAAAATGTAGAATAATTTGAGACATTAAAAATTAAATTTAGAATTTTGAAAGGTACAAGTGAAAAAAACAAAACCACAAAGCAGTTATGAAAGAGAACTAAAATTATTTCTAGGAATAAAATTATCAGTAGATTGGATGAACAATGTGATAATTAGTGAGTTTGAAAGTCAATATAAAGAAATGGTCCATTATAGAATACACAGAGAAGGAGAAGAGGAAAATATGAGGGATTTATAGAGGATCAAGTTATAAAATATAAAGTGGCATCAGTCGGTTGTGGAGGTCATATATACAGACTCTAGAGATTGACTAAATTTGAGTTGTAGCACAACCACTTACTAGTTGTATTACTTGGTTAAGTTATTTTATCTTGTTATGCTTCAAATTTCTTATTTGTAAGCTATAGGTAATAAAAGCTCCTAGGGTTTTTTAACTTGTGTTAACAAGTTGAAACATGTAAAGGTGGTTGGAAGTAGTGTCTAACACATGTAAATACTTGAAAGATGTGAGTTGTAACCATACAAGAGTGCAAACAAGAAGCACAAAATTCCATGAGCCACAGTCAATAAAATTAGGCACCAACTATAAAAAATAGTCCCTACTCTCCCATGTAGCTGAAAATTGACAAATAGACTTCTAAATAATCAATGAGTTAATGAGGAAGGTAAAATAGATGTCATACAATATTCATATTTGAATCAGTGAACATAGTACATATAAAAGTTGTGGGATATTATAATCATTTAAATAAAAGTTTCTAATTATAAATGTATGTACTGTATCAGTAAATAAATCACTTGAATAATGAATGAGGGTTCAACACAAGCATTTAGAAAATGAATAGGGGAGAACTCTGAAGAAAGTAGGATAAAGGAAAGTATACAAAAAAGGGACCTGTAGTAATAAAATATCAAGCAAAAGGAATGGGAAGTTTGCTAAAAAAATACAAAGGATGGATTTTTTTCAAAAAGTTGTTAAAATAGATGAGCCCCTGGCAAAATCAATGAGTGAAGAAGCTCTTGTTAATGTATATAGACAATATGGGGAATAAAAGGGTATTGCTTCAGGTCTAGTGAAAAATTTTAAATCCTGAGAGAATAATTTGAACATGTTATCCCAAATAACCTGTAAACTTCAATTAAGTGAATAATTTTCTAAATATAAATTTCCAATATCAATGCAGAAAAAAATATGACTATTCCAATAGTTTGAAACGTTGAGTTAATAATTGAAATGCAGCTTTCTTTCCAAAGAAAGGAAAATTGCTAGTTGCAGAAGATATATTAAATGTAGAAAATTCAGGATCAGCTACTAACAGATTTTAGAAGCAATAGTTTTATTGTGTATGAGAATTATTTAAGAATCTTTCTGTAATACAGAAATGAACAGAAATGTCATTGCTTTTTTGGAAAAAATCAAAATAGCAATAGTGGTTATAAGATAATCCTTATAAGACACCTCCTTGTTAATTTACTTTTATGCCTTCATTACAAAATGGAATAGAGCTCTCAGAAACTGACCATATGGGAAGTCAAATTAATGATGTGGTATAAAAATCAGTTAAGAGAAGATAGGGTATTGATGGTCTTGAAGTAATTTGTTATATGAATAGAAAGACGAGGTTTATTGGCTACATTTAACATAAAATAAAATCTAGACAAATTTAAAGACATAAATGTGGTAAGCAAAGCATTTTTAAAAAATTGTAGGAAATATAAGACAACATAAATGGAAACATTCACCTTTGGGTTAACAAGTAATTTCTTTAAAAACATAAAAAAGAATCACATTGAGGCAATAACCCTCTGAGTAGAATTTAAAATAAAAAAGGAGGCCATTTACAAAACATACATTAAAAATGGCCAGTAAACATGAAAATGCTCAAGCTCACAAGTAACCAAGATAACACAATTTTTAAAAAATCCAAGAGACTAATTTTATACTCATTAGATAAGGAAACATTTTCACAAAGCATGTGAATATCCAGTATTGGAGAATTTTTAGGGAACTGGAAACTTGAATACTGTTTGTGAGAAAATAAATTGGTAGTACCACATTAGTGGACAATTTAGCAATACGCAATTACGTTGAAAATCTGCATTCTGCATGAATCGCATTGCTGGGCAAATAGTAAAGGGAGATACTCATATATATGCCATGGATTTTCATTGCTGCATTGGTGCGAATAGTAAAAATTCGGATATAATACAAGTGGCTATTTATAGAATAAATGATAAACTGTGCTATATAAGTTAAAATAAATGAACTAGGTCTTCATGTATCACTATTGGCCAAGTCATAAAAGCATAATGATAGCAGAAGAAAGGTAAAACTATGGAGTGATTTAAAAATGATAAATTTATAATGTAATGCTTACATGCATTATGAATAGTTACCTGTTATAGAAATTAAAAATATGGACAGAGCAGGATACATAGCAATTTAAGTGTTATAATTACATCTGAGGAGGAAGAAAAGAAATAGGATTATTAATTCTTGGCCATAAGTAAGTGGATACTACATATAACTTCCTTTTGATATTTTTGCATGTTAGGAATATTAGCAAAGTTCCAGACAGCATAGCATCCTAATGAACTGCTAAGACAAAACAGCAAGAGAATAGCTGGATGGTACAGAATTAGAAAGACATGCCCGAGCATGACTGAAGACCATGGAGGAAAATCAACAATAAAAGATTTATGATAATGACAGCAGTCCCCACTATAGAACAATCTAATATGTTCACAATATCAAATTGATTCTTCCTTATTTATATGCCTTCTCAGTTATATACTAATACTTACAGGTCATGATTGTGCTTTTCCTGAAAAGTGAAAGTATGTCAATATATGAAAAACATAATTTTACTTTATAAAGGTAAAAGAGCAAATACAATGCACAGTATTTTCCCAATATTTTTGAATTAGATACATGTTTTAGCCAGTAGACTGGATTAGGATATTTGAAATTGCTCTCAACTTCCATAATTAAATCAGCTGCTCTTTAAAAGAGGTGGATGCCTGGCTGTAATTCCTGAATTCTGGACACTAGGGAAGAGGAATGTGAGTTTGAGACCAGCCTGGGCTACATAGGGAGTTCTAGGCCAGCCTGAACTAAGTAGCCAGGCCCTGTCTCAAAATAGATGTGCATACATACATACATATGTACAATGGAGTTATTATCTATAAACTGAGTTAATATAAGCACATCTTAATGAGGTTGCATTTATGCTTTTATTTAAAAACTATTTGTTCTGCAATAATTTTATTTATGAATTCTTCCTCTATAAATATTTCTTAATTTCACAAATATATGTATATTGTAAATATCTTAGTAGAGGTAATCATCTTCTAAAACATATTCTTACCAAAATTCATTTCTTAAAATGGTATAGATCCTTACTCATACATATAAATACATCTTCCGGTAGTACTATCAAGAGCCTATTAATTGCTTTCATAGCCAAGTTTTCCTTAAGGCTCTTAGTTTAAGGACAAAAGAGTAAGCTAGTGTGGCTTGGATAAGGAAAGCAAAAGATGAAGTCAGAGGGTTAAGGGGGAGTGTCCATTGATATATGAAAGAATGAATGACCCACTTTTAAAACATAACCGAATGACCCAGCATAGAGAATGTGTATTTATTATCTGAATTTGGATCTAGGATCCATCATGGATTTCTTATATGTAAGTTATTTGACCTTACTTTTTATAAGTTTTCCTGTCTGTAAAACAGGAATTATAGTCCCACAGAAATATTGTGACAGTTAAGCGTCAGAATTTAATTCTACGATGAATAAATATGAGAATTAAATTTTATGGAATTTATATTACAGAGGGCTGGACACATATTAGTGTCAAAATATGAATATTTCTTTCTTTCACCTCTTCTACCAGTTTATGCATTCTTTGTCTTCAATCTATAAGGGCAATGAGCAAGTTCTAACTGCTATAAGGAAGAATTACAAACAAACCAGCATTCCAAGATTAACCATGGAAGAAAGCGAAATCCTATTCTTTATGCAGGAAAAGAGAAGGATTATTTATTTAGGACCTAGAGTCTTCAGATTGCACAAAGAGTAGATTTCACAAGGCCCATACACCACTCAAATTATATGTTCATAACTTGGGTATGTATACTTCATTTCATATTTTGATCCAAACTTGAATCAGACTCTTGAAGTACCCATGACCTCTCAAAACTCTAATATGCTTTTGGTCTTAATCATGAGTGGAGGAATATCCTGTGTATAATGTTATTGAGATCATCTAGGGTATCTGCTTACACTTGGGCAAACACATTTGGCTTCGATTCTAACATGTTTTTTGCCCCCCACACAAACAATTCTTGTACCTCTCATTCCCTCATCACCAAGTGCAAATATTGAGGAAAGTGTGCCTTCTGTTGGTCAATCAGTGATGCTTCAGGATGAGTTCATTGACAGAAGACTGAGCTGGGTAATAAAGGGATTCTGACATGGAATTTTCTTTCCTTTGTCAAATTTGGTCAGGGCAAGGCCAGGCTTTTTTTTTTTTCCATTTGCATTAACAAATTTTCATTGAAAATCCACTATGTGCCAGAATCTGTGCTAGGCACTGCAGCTACCATGGTGAACCGGAGAAGGAAGTAAGCAAATAAACAAGAAGATTCTGAATTACAGGGGTAGGGAGCTGGAATGGGAAGGAGTTTGTTGGGAAAGATGTGTGAGCCCTGATGAAAAACTGCACTGCCGCTAAGGAGGCTATTTATGAAGTGATGGTCTGAGTAGCCCTCTCTCTAAGGTGGGAAGGACCTAGATTGAGACTGCCATGAAATGAATAAAGTGGACAGGTCATCAAAGCAGATCCCTTGATATACGGGAAAGGACACAGCATGATTAAAGCACAGAAAGAGCCAGTGTGGCTGGAGCATTCTGTGTGAGAGGTAATTAGATAAGAAGTAAAATTAGAAGGACAGATAGGATTCCTTATAGCCCTTACACAAACAGTTATAGGCCAGTATTAGGAATTAGAATTTCCTATAAAAGTAATGGTAAGAAATGAAAGAATTCTGAGTAGAAGTGACCTGGTTTAAATGTTGAAACGTTGACTCTTGGTGTTTTTTTGAAAAATTGATCATAGGAGCCAATAGTAAGTCCCAAACCACCAAGATAATGCTTAAATTCTATCACTTCCAAATATATATATATCAGATCCAGGCCCACTGGCAGTAGGGGTTACAGGAATTGGCTAGCTGGTAAATTTTTGACTTGAATAACTGGATAAACGAGGCGTTCATTTTTTTTTTTTTTTTAATGGAAAAGAGTTGAAATGTTCAGATTTGAGTGTGTGGAGACTGGGAAATTCTGTTTTCGTCATAGGAAGTTGTAGGTGCCTAATAAACATCCAAAGATAGAATTGTACATGGAAGTCAAAAGTGCAGAGGAAACGTGTGGCTTTGAGATGAAATAGAATTAACAATACATAGATGATATTTAAACCACAGGACCAATAAGCTAAAGAAGCCGAGAAAACCTAGCTGGGTTGTACATCTCCCTTGATGAGGTTTGCTCTAAAGGAAAACTCAGAAGTGACACTGTAGATAGAGGTGGCTGTTGGGTCAAGCCTGGAAGGGACCATCTCTCTCTCTCAAAATGAACTGTTTTTGTTTTTCTTCATATTTGGATATGAAGAGAAATGATCCAGTTTGGGCCAAAGAAAAGATGACTCACTGCTATTGTGAGAGTGGAGGGGTAAGGCTTTTCCTCTATGAGCAGACCACAAAGAAACTTCTTTCTCTTCTTGGGTAATTTAGTAGAAAATTGTTTCTTAAAGAGCAGCTGCCATCTCTGTCTGCAGTATCACAAGCAATGGCACCACTTGGTTTACAGGCTTTATAAAGCTTAGACGGAGTTCTCTAGGCACCAGTAAAAGCAAAGACACCATCCCATGCAGTTATTGTGATAGCACACAGAATTTTCCCTATTATTTGTATTTCTCCCTTGTCCGTTGTAGAACAGGCATAGTTTCTCTTTGGTGAGTAATTAGGTCAGTTTTCAAGATCCTTTGAGTAAAGATCTTCATACTTGTGGAAAGAAAGTTTATTTTGCTTTTGCCATACAGTAAATGTACCATGGAATTACAAAGAGCTTCCTTATCATTAAGACCTTTGAATCAGGAATCTAGTCTCAGAGAACTTTCTCAAAAGACTGGAAGAAATGTATGCTAATTCCCCAAATATCACAAAGCAAGAGGTAATTGTCCTAGCCAAGAAAACTATAACCTTCTGGAAAAAATGAAAGAATGCATGAATCTTATAGTGGGTAGTATGTCATATTTGATGAATATTTCCATAACAAAAATGAAACAGCAGTATGAAACTTGGCAACTTTTTTTGACTTAAAGAATTTGAAGTTCTGTCATGATTTGGTGTAGGTGATGATGTAACAGCACTGCATATTTGTTTTTATTTCCAAACACTTGTATCAAGAGATCACCTCTAAAAGAGTTAGTTAAAATATTTCCAGGTTCATTTACATCATGAAACTAATACTATAGATTTGTTCAGCGGTCTGATTTACCTCTAAACTTAGTTGTATGAAAGAAAATATCACCACATAACAGAACCCATCTCTGAGGCTACCCCCGACAAAATTAGGAGAATAACAAATAAATGCAAATAGAAATAGTACTGTTTCCTCTGTAAGTGTTAATCATTCAAGCTGCAAGTCTATAATTCAACTGCATCTACTTAGATCTTTCAGAACAGATTGCTGAAAAAAATGTTGCAAGTTACTTTTGTTGGTTTTTTAATTTACAGGCATTCCCTGCAGATATCATAGTGACAGGAAATTTATAGAGTGCTAATAAAAAGGAAGCACTGGCTGGAAATATTTTAAGGTATGATATTTCTTAAAGTAATTACTTGAACCAGTAAGGCCCATAGCTGTAGCATTCTGCATGTAAGACTTTCGTTAATTATCTGAGTTCAGAAAAAAACTCCAAAAAACCCAATTCACTTTTGAAAAAAATGTAGATATTTAGCAATCCTTGGGAGCAAATAAAAAGTCAGTAAAAGTTCATGCTTCTTGATCCTTGAAACTATTTTTTTCCTTTAAAGATACTTCAGCCTTTTCTGAAAGGTTTTAAATTTTTGTAGAATATAGTCTACATCTTTAATTCAATTAAAAATATGTATTAAGAATCTTTAACACTATGGGTGATGCAAAAGGTAAATCATTATCATTTCTAATACGGAATATTCACATACAAATTCATTCTAATGCCCAGGAAAGTGATGTTTCAAGAAAAGACCAACTGGTTACAGAAACACAGAGGAAAGAGGAATTATTTTTGACTTAACAGCTAATGACTTAAAATAAGACACAGTACTTAAGAATGAAGCAAAGCTGGCATTTGCAAGTGTAGCATTTGCACTGGGGAAAGTACTTTTAAACCAGGAGTTTTCAAAGTGTGATCTCAGGACCACCAGCCCCTGCCTCAGGTAGGGATTTATTAAAAATGTAAAATCTTGGGGTCCACTCCAGACTTATTGAATCAAAAGTGCCGGGGACACTTCTGGCAATGTGTGTTTTAAGAAGCCCTTCAGATGATTTTTCATGTTTAATAAAGTTGATAATCACTGGTTTAAACTATTCAAGTGAAGGTAGGAATGTGGGAAAGATAAAGGCATTTCAGGTGATGAAAGTTAGGTTGATTTTTCTGAACTTTATGATATAAGAGAGGCAGTAGTGAAAGATAATGTAGGTTGGTATAATTAAGGACAATTTTCTTGTTATGCTTAATCTAGATTAGAACTTTTGGCTTCATTGACAAAAAAAAAAAAAATCTCCTAATAGGAATCCTTGAGGGGAACCACTGAAGGCTGTTGAGTAGGAGACTGACTCCAACAATGCTGACTTCAAGAAGGATTTCTCCAGCAGCAGAGTACAGAAAACAGAGCTTGTGTGCAGAGAGACCCTATAGGAGATTATTGGAACCATTCAGGTAGAAATTAACCATTAGTGAGAACAGGTGTGGATGATGACAGGAACTAAAAAAACAAAAAAGACTTCCTGGGGCATCCATTCTGACCCTTTTCACATGGAGAATAAGGGAGGGGGTTGAGGAGCAAAATAGAAATCAAACGAAGACAGAAGAGGAGAGGAAGAGATTTGAGAATTTTCATCAGTTTGGTTTTGGCAGTTTTCAGCTGTCCTTGCAGGTCACTGAGGGAGAAGGGGGCCCAGGATTCAGTTGGTAATGAGTCTTGAGCGCCCTGTTCAGTAAGCCTGTAAATGGTGACTGAGTCCTTGAAACATGGCTGCTTTCAATCAAGATACACAAGTTACAAGTATAAGGTACACATTGAAATTTGAAGACTTGGCACAAAAACGTAAAATATCTCACTGATTTTTACATTAAGTTTTTAAATGACTATTTCAGATATGTTGGGTTAAATACATAGTATCAAAATTTTACTTTATATCATTTTACTTTTATTAATGTGGCTACTAGAAAATTAAAAATGAGAAGCATATATTTGGCAGTACTTTAACCTTACCCCACACTATATTTGAAAGCATGGGATTGCATGGCATCTCAGAGAGACAGAATTTAAAGAGGGGAAGAAAAGAAACTGAGGAGAAAATCTTAGGGATGCTTTCAATAGCAGACAACAGAAGTAGGAATGAGGAATTCATAGCTTCATCTCCTACATTTACTATTATGATTTATTCTGGTTATATAAATATTTGCTGAAAGAATAAGTACATGGAAAAATGATGAATAAATGTTTGCTTACTTCAAGTGGACTCTTCATGCTGTTCTGCCATCCTATACTTTATTTCCCTAGACCCCATTTACTTTCATTTTCCTAGACAAGCATCTCCTTGTGTCTCCTCAAACTTCTTGTCTCAATCTTTCCTCTTCCATCTTCACTTTCAACTATCAAGTGAAGATCTCACTTCCCCGTTCTCTGAGAACTAGAAGCAGTCTGAAGAGTGTCTTTCCCAGTTCTGGTTCCACCCATCTATTGGGTCTGTACTATCCACCTACTGTTCTGCCTGTGCACTGACCCAGCCTCATTCACTTGAGGACTTGGGTCCAATAGTTCTTTCTCTCTTGCATCTGAATGCTCTCCTTTGACTGAAGTATTCTAATCAGCATAGAAAACTTACTATTTCTCTCATTTTAAAGAAGCCCTCTCTTGATCCCACTTCATTCTCCAAAAATTGCTTCCTTTTTCTCTCCCTAACATGAAAATATCTCAAAAGGGCTGCCTACACATGCTGTCTTCACTTTCTCTCTTGTTGTCTCCTAAGTCTACACCAACCATAGTTTCTACCATTCTTTGTCAAGGTCACTAATAACTTCCAAATTTCCAAATACTTTATTGGTCTTCATTTTATTTGACTGCTCAAAAGCATTTGATACAGCTGATCATTCTCATCTTCCCTCAGCTTTCAGAACAGAACACATCCCTGATTTATTGTCTATGTTCCTGGCTGTTCTTAATATCCTTATATGCTCCCCCACTTTATCTCCTTGGTGTTTACATGTTACAGTGCCCCATGGCACAGCCTTTAATGCTCTATTGTTTCTTTTTACTCTTCTTAATGCTCTTCAGAAAAGTATACTTACGGTTGTTAAACAAGTTGGGTTTATTAATTGCTGCAGTGGGGAGAACACATACCATAGAGAAAGTTGATAGAAAAGATTTTTATAAGGTTTGAGATTTGGTTGCATGATTTTGGGAAGAGTTCAAGGAAATGAAAACCCTCTCTGGATTGGGTATTGTCTGAGACTTCTATGATTAAAGACTTCAATAAATCTCATCTATAGAGAATAGCAGAATAGAGCAAAGCTAAAGCTCTAATTGTTACAGAATCAATAGTCACTAATATAACAGGTTTGGAGAGTGAATGTGCAATGATGTCCTTTCGTCTTGTCTGTCATGGTGGGAATAGCCTTGTCACATGTCAATGTTGAGTGAAATTGTTTATGGTTAACAGGTGAACATCAGGACCTGCTGGTGAGTGCTGGCTCGGCTTCTAAAAGTACCAAATCCCAGCTGGTAGAATGAGGCTGGTTTGTGGATGTCAGGGACTGCTTTATTTCTGATCTCATCTAGTCACGTGATTTTAACATCCATCAATATGCTGAGTATTCTCAAATTTATATCCATAATTCTTAGAGTAATGGATTGACATGACAACTGAAAACGTTCCCCTAGCAGGCTTTTCATACTAAATGTATCTGAATCTGCCATCTTCTTGATCTCCAGATCCTCCAAATCTGCTTCTTGGCTTAGACTTTCTCATTTTTGTTAGATGACTCCATCTTTTCCACTTATTTAGACCTCAAAACTATCCTTTCTTTATCTTTCATACATCCTGTCTTTTTTTCATACCCTGTCTCTGATATTTAGCAACTCTTGTTGGCTGCACTTATGGAATATACTCAGAATCTATTTGTCAACTCTCCAGGGCTATCCATCCATTCCAAGTAACCATCATCCCTTTCCTGGATTGTGGAATGGCTTCTAACTATTTTCCCCATTCCTGCTCTTTCTCTGCTTCAGTCAATTTTCAACTTGGCAATCAGAATTATCTTGTTAGAAAATAGGTCAGATCGTGCCACCCATCTGCAGAAAACCCTTAGATGACTTGCTGTGGATGGCCAAGATCCTTTCTAAGCCACATTTGATCTGGATTTTCTACTGACCTCACCCCCTGCGAATTTCATCTTTTCCCATTCTGCTTCAGCTAAACTGGCTTCCTTCCTGTCCTTTGACCATGTAGAAAATCACCCATTTATCTTTAGGGCCTTTGCAGTTGTCCTCTCTGCCCAAAATGCTCTTTCCCCCCAGGGAATCTCCATGGTTACTTCTTCACTTTCCCCAAGTTATTACTACAATGTTATCTGAGGGTATTCCTCCCTAACCTTTCTCTCTAAAATTCTAACCTCCACACTTGACATTTCCTCTTCGCATTTATTGCTTTATTATTATTTGTTTAGCTCATATCACTCTATATTATATAGATTTTACTTGTTTTAACTATTTCTCTCCTTACCTCTATAGGGACAGGATTTTTGTTTTAATTGATGGCTGAAGAGGGCTTAATAAATATTTTACTCATGAGTGTTGTTGGGCGTTCCAGGGACAACTGGGGAGTCAAAGGGAAGTGGCAGCCTGGAAGGGCCAGGGGCCAGCAGGGCTGATGCTAATACTCACAGGAGTGGGGCCATGAATGGCATGGTGCCCTCTTTCTGGTTTCATCCTCAATTGTGGGTGGAGATGCTTACATGCAATGTGCGCTTAGGGTGACAGGGCTGCATTAGTTGGAATCACTCCTCTGTGCCCTGAAAGTTCTCTGCTCCAGCCATTCCATGTGCTTGTATCGAAGTATCACAGGTCCTGGGCAGCATGGCTCAGCAGTACCCACAATGTTTCTTTTGTTTTTTTTTTACTAGACATTAGTGCATGACATTTTGTTTTTCCTTTTTAAAAATATAATTACACCAAAGTTTAGCTAGAGAGCTGGCAGCCTGTATTGCTGAAAAAATGAATTAAGACAGTAGCAGTTCCTCTGTCAGCAGCTTGAAGGGCCACCATTGCCAGAGGCAGGGTGTCAGTGAGTAAACATTACTGGGTATCTTTTATCCCCAATTAAATTATCCTACTCTTTGCTAACAAAAGAAAAAAAATGAAAAAGTACTTACACTAAATTGTTTTATAGAACTGAACTAGAAAGATCAAAGCTTGCTCTTGTACTAGAATTGCAACATTTAATAAACCTTTTGAGATATTTTAAAGTATATAGGGAATTTTTCTTTAAAAGAATTTTCAAGAGCTGCATCTGCCTAATCTAGTAACATATAATGTGGCCCTAATTTAGTCCCACTTATATCACTGATCTTTGAATCAGGATAATAATGCATGTGTTATATAATTATACTTAAATATGTATATATATATATGTATACTTGCATTTATGAAAATTAGACAAAATATTACCTTGCCGAATATTTTTATGATTTGAGTTCACTTCAATGATTAATTAACATTTTTGATTTGGTTTTGTTCAAATAACCTAATGTTGTTCCAGACAGTTTAGAGATACACTGATTATCTACATTGTTTTAATTGCTGGGCAAAGAGCACTGAATAAGCACTTGCTCATGAATGTTGTTTTGTTAGGTCAGAGAAAGTGGGTACTGGGACAACCTGGAGCCAAAGGGAAGTAGCAGGCTAGGCCATGTCTCCAGGGGCCAGAGGGGCAGACCATAATACTCACAGGTGTGGTGCTAGCATTACACATTTTCAAAGTCAAGATATCAGAAGACAATTTTCTGACTGAAGGAATGTTTTTCTAACATTTCACATCAAGGCCAAGTTTTTGCAAAAGAATGCACTATGTGCAAAAATCCCAGTACAACTTGCTGCTTCTGTTTCTTTTATTTTTTTTTTAATTCTTTTATTGGTACATTGTAGGTATACAACACAATTACATTTCTCATTGGGAACTTGTACCTTTGTATGATGCATCTTGGTTCTTATTTTTTCCCCATTCCTAGCCCTCCCTTCACCCC
>NW_004624783.1:9170577-9200205 GCF_000247695.1 Heterocephalus glaber
GGTTGAGTATCAGAGTGTTCCATCTCGTTTCCCTTTGGGGTTGCTGTAGGTGATCTGGAACTCTGTTTTTGAGGCTTGTTTATGTGTCTTCTCATTTCCACGGGGGAGCGGGGTACTTCTGGCACCTATATGGCTCACCTTCTCTGCCCTAGGAGTTTGAGATGGCAGCAGGGGAGCTTCCTTCTAGGTGCTGGGGCTGGCTGAGCTTCTCTGCCCTAGGAGCCTGGGATGGAGGTGGCGAGCTTCCTTCTGGGTGCTGGGACTGGCTGAGCTTCACTGCCCTAGGAGCCTGGGATGGAGGCAGGGAGCTTTCTTCTGGGTGCTGGGACTGGCTGAGCTTCACTGCCCTAGGAGCCTGGGATGGAGGCAGGGAGCTTCCTTCTGGGTGCTGGGACTGGCTGGGCTTCACTGCTTACGTGATTTCTTTGTGTAATGTTTGGCTGATACTTCTCCAAGTAGAGATCAAGTGTGTGTTCTGATTCTCTCCTGTTCAATCTGGAAAGGCTTGTCACAAACAAAGAAATAATGCTGCATAACTTCTGAGTGAGAACATAAACAGCAGTGTATTAGTTAGTATTTTTCAAGAGAACAGATTTAATGCATGACAAAGAAATTTACAAGAGTACCTTACAAAATTTGACCAGAGTCACATGTCAAAGAGATCTGTTCTTGCATGAGAGATCTGAAGGATCCAGCCAAAGGCCTGAAGCCCATGGCAATGTCCAGTGCAAGTCTGTATCAGGAGGCCTAGGGATGCACAATGGAAGAATGAAAGATCTGTGCTGGAAAGTCCAAGGGATGGTGTTGGAGCCTAGAGAATCTGCACTGGAAGGTGGACAGGCTGGTGCTGGAAGCTGAAGAAGAATGTGCACTGAGAACCAAGGGATGTCACTCAAGGCAAAGAGAACAGCCATGTTGGCGAAGGCAAAGACCACCAAAGCTCAGCCAAAGAGAACAGCTGAAGCTTGTCTGGGGGAAGTCAGCATAAATCTTCCTGTTCTCCTTTTATACTATTCAGGCCACCATGCTGACTTAAATCAGCTGGGGATTCCTACACAAGTTGACAGTTGGTTAACTACCACAAGCAATATGGCTTCCACCTGGCTCTTAGTTTTGGACACATGTCTTGAGGTCCCGAGGCAACATATAAAATGTCCAACTATGTTGATGCTACCACATAGGAGAGATCACGAAGAGAGGTCACATAGAGACAAAGATGTTCAAGGATCCCCAGCTATTTCAGCCCTCATTGTCTCAGGCTTATGATGTATCCAGTACCCATACCTAAAAGTGCTAAATGGAACAGGGATGAGTTTCAAAGGTATCTTGAAGCATCTTTGGAACCATTATTCCCCATTAACACAAATACTTCACTATAAATAAAGTCGCAGGAATAAAGTAGTCAGAGTCAACCAATATAATGAACTACTCAGAGAATGAAGCAATCTGGATTATATTAAAATATCAGTTAATGGGAGATTGATAATTCATCCTAACCAACCACCATGCCCTAGTTTCAGGGTGACCAATTCCTTTTTGTTTCCAATGATCCATTATTGGAGGGTAAGTTTGGAAAAGGAAGATGGAAATAGAGTGGACTCTAGAGTTGAAGTCAATTTGGGTGCAAAATCTGGATTCCACTTACTAGTTGTAGTAGGCAGAGGAAATGGACTGAATTGTGTCCCCCTTTCTTTCAAGTTTATATGTTGAAGCTCTAACCTCAAACTTATGTACTATAGCAAAATAGATCTGATTATATATTCCCACCCTAATGATAAGAGTCTCTAGAAAATTGTTGGAAATATAAATTTCTATGCCCCAGATAGACCCAAAGAATTAGAATCTCATTGACAGGGCCAAGGAACTTGAGTTTTACAAGTTTCAAATGACCTTCTGTACATTAAACTTTAGGGGCACTGCCTCAAAGGAATAGTACATTAATTAGTATCTCAAAATATTGTTGTACAAATGCTTAATGCCAGGAACTCAGATTAAAATAATTTATATCAGTAGATGCCAATGGAGAAGATTAACAGAAGTCCCTGTCTGAAAGCTGCTATCAGAGTCTGCCATGGGTGTTGTCAATTAGCACACAGATATTTTAAATACACTACAAGGGACAATGGATGAGTGCTAGTTGTAAAATTAATTAAGATAATACAACAAGATTACTGTACAATTTTATAAATTGCCACCCTACTCAAATGTCAATTTTGAATCAATAATATATGTGAACACAGTGTGTTTAGAAAAAAATGAACTGAAGGAAGTTGCTGCTCATGATTCTTCATCTGTACTGTTTTGAATAGGTAACTGGTAGGTGAGGTTGTCTTTCTGTAGACACACATAACAGCTGAGTAGAAGGAAAACATCAGTGATGTTCCCCTCCCTGGCTCCCAGAAATATTGACTTCTTTTTTAGTGATACCAAGTTCATCTAAATGATTAAATCTTTAAAAAGAATGCTAAATACACAGCAAATGGTAATTACAATGCCTAATCCACCCCCTCACATCTTAGTGCAAGACAATATTTACTCTGGCTTCTGCGTTTGCCAGAATAGTCACAGCCCAGCTTCAGCTGTGGGTGTTCAGCTATGTCTTTGTCATGCATTTTTGCAGGATGTTATGATGACCCAGGTAAGACTCAGAATCTTTGTCAGTGGTCAAAAATGTCTCACTAGAAATATATTAGCATTTTCACTTGGCTCTCAATTTGATTTCTTTTTTTAATTTCAAATAATTTTAGCTCCCTTCTCTCTTCTTTCCTTTGGTAACATACCTAATCTAGCAAGCCATATGTGATCATGAATTGTGTTACTTTATAAACCTGTTGAGCTTATATAATGTATTTATTCCTTCTTGGGGCTCTACTATGTATCAGGCACCAAGCTAGTTACTGAAATCCAGATCTGTCAAAACTGATGGTAAGTAAAACAGGAGGTTTATTTCCCAAACACTACGTGGAGAACATTTATTAAGAACCTGACAGGTTATGTCAAGCATTGTGGGTTATGGATAGTTTTCTTTCAGCAGTTATCTTATTTTATAATGCATTTGTAAGCCTCAGTATCATTTTTTATCATCCCTGAACAACACTTTGAAAATACTTCTAAATGCTTTTATTTTTTTCTTTTCAAGTGCCCCATACATTTTCTACAATTTTATTAGTTTCCTATTACTGCTGGAAAAATTAGCACAAACTTAGTACCTTAAAACAACACATGTATTATGGTAAAATTCTGAAAGTTGGAAGCTTGAAATGGGGTGCCACTGAACAAAAATCTAGGTGTCAGCAAACTGTTTTCCTTTCTAGAGACTTAGGGAAGAATCTATCATCATCATCATCATCATCATCATCATCACCATCATCACCATCATCATTATTTATTATTGTTATTTTGCTCTTTCCTGTTTGTAAAAGATGTTTGCATTCTTTGGCTCATGGTACCCTTTCATCTTCAAAGCCAGCAGTGATCAATTCTTTCTCATGATGTCAGGTGTGACTTTTCCTCCTGGTCCCCATTTAAGGACCATTGTGATTATATTAGGTCTATCTACATTATCTAGGTGAATCTTCAACGATATCTTACTTTGCCTGGTACAAATATGTAATCTCTCTCAATCTCTCTATCTCTTTCTGTCTCTCTCTTAATCTCTCTCTTTCTTTCACACACACACACACACACACACACACACACACACACACTTTGTCAGTCATCCAACCTTCCCTTCCTCTCTCTCTGTCTCTTCTGGCCAAAGTTAAATAAGCAGCATTATTTATTGTCTTTTCCCTCTTATTGTGTTGCTTTGACCGCGAATGTTTCTTCTTTCCAGCCAGCTTGTGATTTAAAATTCACCTCCTTGTAGGATCAGATAAAAAGATTATAAAGTCCTATCCTGGCTTTTAGTATCTTATAGCTACTTAAACGTTCTTTTGATAGCCCACATCCTCCTTTCTCCTTCTGGCTTCCTTCTGTACAAGGCTGTCCTGATGGTTGTGATGCTGGTTAACACTGTAGTTTCCCTCCACATTTAGAGTCCTTTATTCCCCTCAGGTGTATTGTCTCCTCTATTCCTTTTCAACATAGGCAAATAAATTAATTATCTTTAATGTGTTTCTCCAAATTGTTGTGTCCTTTCTTTTCAGCAACGAATCACCAAAATTTTGAATGATTAATCAATGTGTTGATCATAGCTTTTGCTCTGTCAGTGTATACACGTGATCTTCCTTTATGTTCCATATTAATGATTTCATTTATTCCACAGCAATGCATATATGAATATATATATACACATTTATGCATTTATGTATTTATGTAAACTAAAGGTCATACTTCATTTAAACTTTTTTGGTTTGACTTAATGCCCTATTTTCTATCCTGGAATCCACATTCCATTTAGTCAGTAAATAAGTGATATTTTGGGACTTCTGATATTAACTCAGAAGAAGCTCTATACCTTCTGTCCAGGTCTCTTGGAACATTTTCATGGGGAACCAGAAGCTGCCAGGTAGGAAACCTGACTGTCTGAGAGCACTATGTTGGAGTGGCCACATGAGGCGCTGCAGTCACTTGTCCTTCTGAGCTCACTTTTTTCTCCATCCGCACCAA
The DNA here is from genome assembly GCF_000247695.1 of Heterocephalus glaber. Next base: position 9,175,189 of record NW_004624783.1, read on the forward strand.
GATTCCAGAAGATTCCATAAATGAAGCTGGAGGGGCTCTCCGGGGCAGTCCAGCCCCCAGCTTCTGCTGAAGACTACCAAGTGACTTTGGTCAGTGCCTTCTGGCAAAGATAAATTGCTCAGGCCTCTCCTGAATTCCTGCTCCATACTATTATTATAAATGGTCAAGTGGAGGTTGTTAAAGCCACAAAATTTGGAAGTAATATGTTACTTAGCAAGAGATAATCAGAATATTACTAAGCAGCTTTCAAGGCTGGAAAGAGAACCACACAGTCCATGTTAAGACTCATTCTATGAGATTTTAAAATGGTTACACTGCTAATGCATGCTTTATTGTGGTACAGAAAATAAAGGAGTTTATTTTTAGACACCATCAGAGCCTTTAATCCTCACATACATGGCTACCTACACAAAATGAAATATATTATCTTCTTTATTAAATTTTTAGATCTTCCTCAGATACAGTCCTGAATAATCTAACAAATACTGCATTGATTACAAAAGCAGAAACTCCAATCTTATTTGTGACGTAAATTTAGTGTACACTCTCCACTATTAAAATGAAAGTTTGGCTGGTGGTAATGGCACATGCTGTAATCCTAGCACTAGGGAGGCTGAGGCAGGAGGAGCACTGTGAGTTTGAGGCCAGTCTGGGTTACATAGTGAGTTCGAGTCCAGCTTCCACTACATAACAAGAGCCTGTCTCAAAAACCCCAAATAATAATGACAATAATAATAATCAAAAAGTAAAATGAAAGTTTGAGAGAAAATTGTCATCTTTCAAAAATGAGCTGCTGTATAGTTCAGGTTTTTTTTTTTTTTGGTGTAAATGTATTCATTAACAAATCATGCCATGACCTAGAATTTGGATGTTTGCACAATGATAAACACATGGCTGAAAGTTCATTTTTAAATTAAAAAAAGTCAGAAGTATAGATTTTTTTTTTTGTACTGGGGATCAAACTCAGGACCGCATTTGCACAGCAGGTGGCGAAACCACTGAGCTAAATCCCCGGTCCTAGAAGTATAGATATTGATACAACATTACTATCTATTTGAACTACAGAGCTGTAATAATACAATATAACAAGAAAAAAATATTTTTTTGAAAATAACACTAAATTCTCCTCCAAAGAAAGATGTAAATAATCTCTCATTGAATGTTAAAATTTTTTTGTGTATATAATATGAAAGTCACTTGGTAAAATATTCTAATATAAAATGAAGGAAAAATAATAGTATCCAGTTAGTTTTTAGTGAAAAGATACTGAAGCTAACCTAATTAATCGTGATAACTTAAATTTTAGATGACCTACAGTTTAACTTTCTATTCTGAAATTTGATAGTATAAAACTGTAACAAATATGTTTAAACAACTTAGGTTAAAGGAAACCATTTTCAAGAACTCATGCTAATTTACATAAAAATGAAATATTTTAATTACTTAACCACTTGAATACCATCAATACAGATCTCAAGCGGATACTTGGTTGGTCAATATAGTTTAATTTATTACATATGGTAGATAAAATTAAAATTGGATTTAAAAGAAATGTCTCACCCATACAGATATATCCACTTATCAGAATTAGTAAAATAGTTTTTATATTTACAATGCTTGATGAGCCAATTATCTGAGATCCAAACTGAAGATTAAGTATATACATCTAGCAAGGAATATTTCTGGTCCTTATTCTTAGGATCTTGTAAGCTTGCTCCACAAGAAGGTGAGCTTGGGCATAATTCAGTTAAACACTCTTGAAGTTTCCCGTGAAGTTGTCTGACACTGGGACCACTTCAAGAGAGCTGGGACTGTTTTCGTACCAAACTGAATTGGACAAATTGTGTTTTCAGTCCAGTTTCCTTTCCCTATGGTTCTCTCCTACTTCCATTTGAGGATTCTACTTCTGTGATTCCCAGGTCACCTTTTTCTTTTCTGAAATACATAATTCTAGGTATCAAATATTGACAGCTAAAGAAAAACTGTGCTTACATATAAATGTTCTCAATGTTAAATATCATTGCATCATGAAGAAGAGCTATGTTGATATCTGAATCTTTGAGCTAGGGACACTCAGGTTGAAATCTCAATTATTCCATTTACTTCAAGTAGTGTTCTCAATATTCATGTATATTTAGGTCACCTGGGTAACCTGTTAAAGTGTGGGTGCTTATTCAGTCATCTGGAGGCCAGTCCTGACATTCTGCATTTCTAAAAAGCCCTCAATGTCATATAGCTAGAATGGACCATGCTCTGAATAGCAAAAACCTAGGACACATTACCTGTCTCTGCTTCCTCATTTGCCAATTGAAAATAATAATGCCTGCCTCATCCAGTCATTACAGGAATCACTGCAGTTGTTACATGAATTGCCATACACAAAGTCCCTAGTACAAAAATTAAGCAATGTATGGTAGTAGTTGTGATTGTGGTAGCAGTATGATGACAGTAAAAGGTTTAGCAACATATTGGAGAATTTCCAAAACCCATGGGAATAAGTTTTAGTTGTAGGAACTTACACAATTAACAAATACTCTCCTTCCGCAATAGTCTATACAGCCACCTGCGCCTTAGGCTTTCCATCATGGGCAAAGTTGTGGACCAGTTGCTACAAAATACTAGCTTTGAGTTCAGATTTTTCTCGCAAAACCTGATTCGGATATTTTAAGTAGTGGGTGGAGTACCTAGGAAAGTCTTGGTTTTCTTTTGCTTTGCTTGTTAGTGTTTACAGATCTGGAGGAATCTTCTTTGAGTGTTTCAGGAAGGGAGATTTTAAGAGCAACATGACAACACCTCTTGGCAATAAATTAAATATCATGTGGAAGACAGAAGTAGAGCTTGGTGTTCATCTTACCTTATCTCCAGGGGTCTTCAAAAACTTGAAATGGCTTCTTTCTCCTTGGTAATGGATAGTAGGTGTGGAAGGTTATGAGGTGCTTCTTTAACGTCTTTGGCTGTTTACTTTACTATGTAATTCCAGAAATTCTGCACATAAGTGCAGAAAAACTGTAGTTTCAGTACCTCAATGCTGAGCAAGCAGAGAAGAGAAACAAAAGAAGAAAGGTGATATCACCAATACTTCACTGTGTCACTGTACTCTTATTGCCCGTGTTTTATTGGCTGATTTTTCAGGAAAACAACTTTTTCTCTTGGGTCTTTTCTTTATCAAGATATTTCTAAAAAGTCAGTTATTTTTCATATTACTAGTACTGTGTATTAAAAAGTGGAATGCATCAAATTAGAATAAGCTAAAAATACTCTAGCAGTTCACCTAGTACACATATTAATGGTGTTATTTTTAATATTAGTGTATTTTAAGGCATAGATAGTATTTACTATTGAGTATCTATCAAGCTTTTCATTTTTGAAGCAACGGTTATCTTTCATAATCCATTTGAAATAGCCTTCACGGTCCCTTTAACTTTAAGAGGATTTGGATTTCGTCTCAGATTTTTTTAAGGGAAGCACTACAAGTCTTTGATTTTCTGCAGTACTGCTTGAAAGATGAAGATGTCAAGATGGATGACAGCTAATGAACTGAATGCCCAATAGTTCATCACCTTGCTTTTTCCTGAAACCATTTCTTGTCCTTGTCTGGTAAATTGAAATCACTTGACTTGGTTGGAACACCTGACAGGAGACAAATCCCTAAAATATCCAGGCAAGAGTAAATTCTTTGAGCATTACAAATCTGATGTCTGAACCTGTTAGACCAATAGGTTAAGATGAGAGAAGATAAGACTACAGTCATGTTCCATCCAGCACTTGTTGGCTTCTCTCACTTTGAAAAGAAGTGCTGTGAACATAGGTCCTCTCATTTTGCCATTGGGAGAGGAAATGTCCTGAGGTCTGTGTGTATGTCTGTACGAGTGGTTTTCCTTGGAAAGATGACTCCAACAGTAAGTTCACCCAACATTGGACATTTATATCACCTTGGTCCACTAAATATAGTACAATTTTAATGTTCAAATAGTTGTAAATGTGAATGTATATTTGACTTATAAAGTGGCATGTACCCTATATTGTTTTCTGAATTGCTGATATAGTCCACAAAAAGAAAATTAAATGACACCAATTATTTTCTTTTTTATTTTATGGAAAAAATAAAACAAAATTTTATAACAAAATAGCAAATAATAATAATAGTTAATATACTGTGTATCATTATCTTCAAAGTAGTTACTCAGAGTACAAGACATAAACCAGAAAGATTATTACAAAAAAAAACCTAATGGGTAATCACACATAGCTTTCTTTTCAATTACAGTATTTTACTTTTTATGTGACATCTTAGCATAAACTGTATTAAAGGAAATAGTCCTCAAGAATTTGATATACCAGATGTGTTATCAAATTTAGCTGTAAATAACAAAGAACCATTATTTGTTATTCACAGTCTGTAATGCTCCTTAAATACTAAACTGTGTTAGGACTAAGTGTGAGACCTTTTTGGATATGTCTGTGGAGTGTTAAAACAGCTAAATGAAGACCTTAACATTCAATTAAAATATTCCCTGGTTTAGAATTTTGATGTAACAAAGACAATAATACCTTAAATTTGAGTGGCACTTTCAAATTTGTTTTTGTAAATATAACACTACTATGATAAACTATGCAGAATTATTTGGTTATTGCCCATATTTATAGATAAGAAAATTAAATTCAGAGAAGTTGGGTGACCTTTGCAAGTAGCATAATTACTAAATACCAGTGGTGGGATTTTATTAACTTAACATCTTCTATTTAGTTTTTACTAAATCACAGTTATCATACGTAAGCTTTCAGTAGTCTTGTGGTCAAACTCGAGAAGAAGAAACTAAATAAATACACAAATATATAATCATACTTGTGTATAAAGCATTTCAAAGGAAAAGTATAGTACACTTCGGAAGCGTAAAGGGGGCCAAATGAAGGATGTGGTTTAGGCAAGGAGTACCTTTAAGGAGTGCGTGTAGTGTGAAACCCAAAAGATGCACAGCAGACAAGCAGGTGAATATGGAGCAGGGGAGCAGCCAGAGAGTCCTGGTGAAAGGAGGCCAGGAGGATTGAGGAGGAGGCCATGAGTCATGAGGCTGGGGAAGGGGGGGCCACACATGGTAGAAGCTGGAAAGCGACAAAGAAGACAGCTCATTAGAGTACTGTGCGCCTGGTCATGGAGTTTGAGTTTCACGGAAGTGATGCAATTACTACACAGGAGTTAAGGGAACGGCACAATCCAACTTAAACAAGGTCTTCTCCCTGTAACATTAGTGGCTACTGTCCTGATACATCATTCTTCTTGTGTTACTCCTGTGGAATTCTTGTTTTCTGATCTTTATTCACCTAATGTTTAAATATGCCATTTGTCTTATATGCATTTAATATATGAATGTTTTATGCATTGGCTGCTGTAACTGGGGGCTCTTGCAATTAAAAAAAAATCTTTTGAGAGAGCGTAATGTAATTATGGCCAGGAAATTAATATGAGATTGTAAGAAAATTGTCTTTAATTCTCTCTGAACTTTAATATGAGATCTTGCTTAGATTTTGGCATAATTTCATTACATTAAACAAGTGGTTGAATGATGCTTTTGATCAAAACAGAATGAGCTGACCACTGAAGGATTATTTTAAAGATACAGGATGATGCCCTTGACTGTCAACTTTTTCCCTCACCTCCACTCTCATCCGTCAGTCTTAGGAGCTTTCATCTAGATGTGGAACAAGTATTCTGCCCTTGAAGATAACCTATCCCTTTTAGAGATGAGTTTGTGTGTGTGTTTTAAAGCAGAGAAATGTATTCACTTTGAAGTTTACTTTAAAACTGCCTACACTTCTGTCTTTTGGATTAACATTCCAAAGTTTTACAGAGGCAGTTAGGACACATAGAATGGATTATCCACATATTTTTTATTTTCCTGAGAGGTTGTGTATATCAAATAGAATTTTGAGAAAGTACTCACAAATCACCTGAGACCTAAATCCATTAATAAACCTTAATCTTTGGGAAACTTTATATTTTCAAAGAAGTAAAATATCTTGTATACATTTAAAGATTTAAGTATTCAGTATAATTTAATAATAGTTAATCATTGATCACTATAGGCATATTTTTATGTTTATACAAATATTCCATAATGAACCAGTGATAACAAATTCTTGGCCACCTGGAACTTGCTAATAGATTTACATTTCCCATGACCCACATTCATCCAGGCATATTTCATCAGATATATAAATGGGCCAATTTTATCTAGTGGCAAAGAGACTCTTATTTTTAAAGAGGAGTGGCCGATACTTCCTTTATACTTCCCTTTTCATCTAAAATATAATAAATTCAATGTAGAAGTAATTTCATAATAAACAGCACTATGGTAACATTTATTTTTCTTTTACTTTAAAGAGCAGTCATTTCAGGCTTTTCTATTTAAAGGACAAGTTAAACTGCAAAAAAATATGCAATATACACAATGTAACTTTAATTTTCTCAGTATTATAATTTTTGGCAATTCTCTCTTATGCTTATAAATAATAATAATTTTAAGAGTCCACATGATATATTTGTGGCAAAATACTTTGAAGATGTTAAATCTTCTGATTTTAGTATTTTAAGAATTAAGCTCCAGCAATTAATTTTATTAAAGCCTACCCATTTAGAGTTTTTAATGTGGTACACTGAATTATCTTTAGGACAGCTGAATTATCAGTTCTTGTGTCTTTTTTCTGAATGTTATTATTGTTTTGTTTGTTTGAATGACCATAGCTTTCCTTTCTCATGTAGCACAGAAGACAAAATTAACAAATAAATTGAAAAATATTATATGTAATAAAATATAATACTCATGGAGTTTGTGTTGTCTTCTTCAAGAGACTTTCTGGTATCACATTGTCAGGAAGGTGACTAATTGCTCAGGGTGAGCTCCCCACCCCTTGGCCAGACCTCTCCCAACTGGGCTCTTCTCCCGAGGAATAGTCAATTACCATTTACTCCCCTTCTTAACTCAATCTTAAAAATGTGTTATCACAAAGTACCTGGAATATACAAATTAAAGGAGAAAAGGTTTGTTTTGGCCCAGGGTTTCAGAGGTTTCAATCTGTGGTTGGCTGGCTTCAAGGTAGAAATACCATTGCCAAAATACACGCCAGAGGAAAACCGTTCAACTGAGGGCATCCAGGAAATAGAAAGCAAATGAATACCTAAGAGAAAGGTTCCAGAGACCAGATATAGTCCCCAAGGTCACACCTCCTTGGCCCACCAACACACACCTAGAAATATGCTTTGCTTATTTTCTAGGCATCTTGCAAGCTAATCAAGTTGACAATTAAGATTAACACTCATATTTGTCTTTAGATTGGATCTGATGGTACTTTTCAGACCTTTTCTACTCAAAGATAGTTTTCCAAGGGCCACAGAAATGGAAGTGGAGTGAGATTTGGACAGTTCATGCATATACATTATGCAGATAAAACGTTGTTCAGCGTACATTGATATAGACGTACCTTTGTTGGCATTTTCTGGTTCTCATCCTTATCACCTATAGGACAGTATGATCTCTGGACACATCTGACTCCCTCCTCTAGGCATAGCGCAGGGACTTGTGGACAATCTTTTTTACCTAACACTAACCTAAACCTAGGAGAGTATGTCTCAAGTTGTGGCCATGGATACTTTTCTCAGAAATCCCCCCGATTCTCTTTGACAGTGTTTCCTAGCCATCTTCCAGATGGAATGAATCAGAATAAAAAACGTTGCAGGATTGGTGATCTGGATTTTTTTCCTGTACCTCCCCAGGTGATTCTGAGAAATGTTAGATTGGTGACCAGATGATTTTGTCCCTCCAAATGCATACAGCAAAGCCATAATCCCCATTGTGATAGTGTTGGGAGTTGGGGCTTTTGGGGAAATAAACAGATATTGGTTAGGTCATGACAGAAGGCTCTATGATGGGATTAGTGCTCTTACAAAGACAAGAAAAAATCACCAGAGCTTCTTCTCCCTGTCATGTAATTCAGCAAGAATTACAGCCGTCTGTAAGTCAGGAGGAAGGTCCTCATCTGAACCTTACCACTTTATACCCTTATCTTGGATTTTCCAGATTCTAGAACTGTAGGAAGTGACTGTTGTTTAAGCCTTCCATCTGATGGTATTTTTTTATAGCAGCTCAAACTGATTGAGACAACCAGCATCCTCAGGGAAATTCCCCATATCTGGACATAAAAATAGCTTTATTTTTTTAGTTTAAGGATAAAGGCCAAGAAAAAGAGACAAAAGAATAATTACTCAGAAATTATTAGTCCTTGTAGGTAGTTGTCTGTTTTTCTACTATAGTGCCTATTGTTTATTATCAGATATTTTTCTATCTTTTCTTATACATCCCTGGAATAATTCTTTCTGTCAGCTGGATTTGGTGCAAAAAAGTTTTCAGAGCACAACTCAGGTGTTAGATTTAATTGTCCTGATTCTTAATCTGCCCTTTACTAGCCAAGAGGCTGATTGTGCAAGCCTCCTTATGTTTCTGCAGAGTTAACTGAATTTGCTTTTTCATTAAATTTGAGAATATCATGTGACCTCCCAGTACACATTAAAATTGACAGCATTCCTTTAGTCTTCAACATAATATCATGTCGTTTTCTGGGGATTTTGCAAAATTCATGAACTGTCATTGAATTTTCTGAAATTAAAACAACATGTTAGCAAATGGCAGTAAATATGATTTATGGGGTGATGCAGTTATTCAGCATGTGGTGTAGCTTTTAATTCTTGATTATTACTGTTAGCCAGGGAATAACTGAAAAATGTTTCTGAAAAAGAACTAACAAAAATGATTTACATAAGACAAAAGCATGAAAATCACATGCTTCTTCCCAAGTTTTGTTGGGAATTCAGTCTGTTGGCACTCTCATCCCTTCTTATAATAGAAGTTTTTTATTTGACTTAGTTACTTTTCTCTCACTGCTGAGACAAAATACCAGACACCCACAAGTTAAGGGAGTAAAGATTTATTTAACTCACAGTTTGTAGAGGTTTCAGTCCACAATTGGCTGGCTCCAAAGCACAGTGGCAGAGGAGAAATAGTTCATGTGGACAGAAGGTAGCAAAAACAACAAAAGGAGAAGACAAGCCTCTTTCTGTGCCTTATATTGTATCCAGGCTACTGGGTTTAAGGTGGTACCAAACCAATCATTGTACTGATTTAGTAATCACACACCCTTAATCCCAGCATTGAACACTCTAGATTCATCCACCTCTGAAAAAGCCCCACCTATGACCTTCATGAGGCTTTTCAGGGATATCTAAACACAAGCCACAACATTCTGCCCTGGCCCGCCCCAAAGACTCACGCACATTCCTATATGCAAAAGGCTTTTAGTCCATCTCTAAGAGTTGCCAAAGACCTAATAGTTTCAGCATTGCTGACAAGTCCAAGTACAAAGTCTATTCTGAGATTTAAGGCAAACTCTTAGCTATAAGCCCTTGTACAAATGAAAAGAAAGCTAAACACTTCCAACATTCAATGCAACAAGATAAACATTATCATTCCAAAAGGACAAATAGGGGGATACAAAGGGATGGGACCAAACCAAGGCCAAAATATAGCAGGGCAAACAATAATTGCTGTCGTTATATGTGCAGCATCCCAGGCAATCTGTAACAAGATATGAACCCCAAAGGGCTTGAGTGGCTCCACCCCTGTGGCACTTCCAGTGGTCATAACTTCCATGGCTTCTCTCTGGGGCCAGCTCTGCTCCCTCCTTGCAGTTTTCCTCAGATGATCCATGAAGGTTCCTGGCTTCTCCAAACTTCTGGGGTCTCCACTGCACCTTTGGATTCACACTCATGGCTTCATACACTGCCATCTCAGGGGCACACTGCCTGGCCTCCTAGGCCTTCTTCTGAAATCTGGGTGGAAGCCTTCCTGACCCCATAACTTTTGCATTCCGCGTGCACCTAAAACCAGCACCACGTGGATGATGCCAAAGTCTGCCACCAGCTAGAGCAGTAGCCAGGCTTCCTTCTCATTTGGATGTGGGGTCCACTGTCTATGAACCAAATCCCAAGGAACAACTCTCCTAGGCTGCCACCATTCTGGAATATGGTGCTCTGAGGCTCTCTGCTCAAAGCAAAGCCTTTCACTTTTGCAATTTTGAGGCTGCAGAGGGTGGAGTCTTGCTGCTTCTTGTGATGCCTTCAGGCCATCTTTTGTATTCTCCTGTCCCTTCTCAGCAATCAATAATCTTCTCTGCTCTATCTTTGCACTCCACGGCTTTACTGGAGCTTCCTTTCTGGTCAAACTCAAAATGTTTTAAATCATTCTGCTGGTCTCATTGCTCTTGATTCTCAACATAAATCTGGTGAAACGCTCCAATAATAGCCTTGCTACTGCTTCAACATTACATGGCCTTGAAATTTCTTCTGCCAGAGTAATTAGTCTGCCACCCTTAATCTCAGTCTTAAGCAAAGTCCTTGCACATGAGCAAAATGCAGACAAACTTTCTTCCAAGGCATAATACACATCATCTGGAGTCCAACAGCCAATTCAGTCCTTCTTCCCAGTAGAAACCTCCTGAGCCTTTTCTTTACCAGCAGAATTTCTATCAGTATTCTGATCTTCTGAGCTCTGACCAGAATTTCCCAAGGTGCCTAAAGAATTCCAGCTCTACTTTTTCAGCTAATATCTCCAAATCTTTGCAAACTCTTCCCACAAGCCATTCCCCAAAGCTCCTGAACCACATGGTCAGGAATAGTCACAATAATGACCCCACTTCTCTGGTAACAAATTTGTATTAGTTGCTTTTTTCTCACTGCTGAGACAAATATTTGACACTCAAAGTTAAAAGGGGGAAAAGTTTCTTTAGCTCACAGTTTGTAGAGGTTACAGTCCATAGTTGGCTGGTTCCAAAGCAGAGTGACACATAGAAGAGGGGCATCAGAGAGAAGCAGTTCATTTCAGGCAAAGACAACAAAAGCAACAAGACTCTTTTTGTCTCTCATATTGTATCCAGGCTATTGGGATTAGGGCAGTACCAAACCAATCGATGTACTGATTTGATAATTACACACCCTTAATAACAGCATCACACACTCTAGATTCAGCCACTTCTGAAAAAGCCCCACATATGACCTCATGAGGCTTTGTGGGGACAACTAGATACAAGCCATAACATTATTTACCACCTTTATACTGTCGTGGCTGTTTGTTGACAACACATGATTCTAGGTTAAAAAGTGAAAAATTTAGGCAAACAGATTATTTAATTATAAGAAAAGAAAAAATAAGTTGTTATTCCAACTCAACTTTATAATGTTTGTATGTTTCTTTTCACTTTGGCTGAATGGTAATTGAGTTTAGAATCTGAATACACAATAGCTTTAAATATGGTTTAAGTGAATTCAAAGAAAAGACATTCATTATGAATAAGACAAATGGAAGATACTTGATGCACGTTCTAATATTATGAAATTGATATCATAAAACAGTCTCTGTTTCTAATGTGTACCATTGCCATGATAAAATGCAGGCTTAAGTGGACCAGGGATTTAATCCACTATGGTAGTTGTTTGGAAGAGGGTATTGTGTTGAGTATCAGCACTTGGACAAAAGAGAGACAATGATTGAAATTCTAATCAAGGCTGCCCCAAACTTGAGGTTCACTGGACTTTGGCACATAGTTAATCCATAGTAAATAGTTAGACATGGATTTGTAAAGTTATATAAGCCTGCAATTAATTATTGAAATGGCTTTCACACTTGAAAAGAAATATGGGATACATTCTACCATATTTTTGTGACATAAACTCTTACAATGAAAGAGAAAACAAGTTCAATAACTCAAATATGTAATATTGAAGGAGTTATTTTTCCTATGGTCATATCATTGCTGTAACAGTTTCAAGTTTTTTTAAATCAGTGTTTAGGATTAATTTCATAAATTGCCAGTGAAAGATAATAATGCAGAATTAGTTCTTGGTGTAATTACCTTATTTTACTAGGGTCTCAAATAGTATTTAAGTACATTTCTAAAAGCATAGCTTTTTTGCAATCTTGTGAGGCGTTTTGTGGCAAGAGCTCTGGAATTGATTTGAGAGATCTGGACAACCTGCTACTTATTGGTTTTTAAACCTGGCCAAGAAATTCAATGTCTCTAAACCCTAGGTTTCCTATTTATTACAACAGCAATAAAGAAAATAATACTTCATTGAATATTTGTGCATTTTAAGAAGCTCACATTTGGGAAGTTGTTTTATGAATTTTAATCCTGGAATAGACATGAAAAGTTCTCTCAAGTGTTCTGCTGTTTTCAAACTACTTTCCTGAGGAAGAGGACCTTTTATTAAAATCTCATAATAGAGATGTTCTGATGACTCTATTTCACCTTTTTATTTGGCCAACTTTTCTACCTTCTTTAATTCCACTACATATGGGTTAAGGAGGAATTAAGTAATAGATTGGACTGTCAACAATTCACCAAGGAAGAAAAATTTCAAAAATATTTCTTAGTTATTACAAAGGTAAAGGAAATAATAAAACCTTATATTACTGTTTTTACTTACAAATATCTTTATTTCTCATTGTTTCATGAAAGTTCGTGTATTTAGGACACTAATAGTCACAATTGTAATCTGAAAAATAGAAAGAATAAATGACACATACTAGGGAGATTGTCAGAGGTTAAGCCACAATCTACAGTCCAGATGTTGCCCTCTAATGGGACATGTAGGAATCCCCCTTTTCTATGGCCTGTGCTATCCTCCGTGCACAAGAGATCTTTACCTCCAATCAACAGGAAGGGGGTGATGAGAGAGAAAGCTGTCATCATTACAGAGTAATGACTTCCTGAGAAGTGGATCAACAGACTTTTGGAGTAGAATGTGTTCTACTTATTAATTTTTTTATTTGTCCTTGACTCTGAATCCTTTCTTTACTCATGTGACATATTTGTAAAAATAATTTTTTTGTGTGACACAGTACTAAGGCAGTAATTGAAGCAGACTTAGCAACATTCCTTTTTTATTAGCAAATGGAGGCTCTCTGCTCTTGAAAACATGAAGCGATTAACTAGGGATGAGCAACGCAAGAAACTTGTCAGTAGGTACCCAATCTAAGGAATCATAACAGAAACGATGCTGGTAATATCTTAATATGAATAAATTTATTCAGTTTTATGCATAAATTAATAGAAGCATTTCCTGATTTCTTGTATTTATTGATTTTTAACATGCATTCGAAACAAAATATTGCTTTATGCAAGCATAGATTTAAAATATATTCCCTGTACCCTCCCTTGGGATCCTGTATAGAAATCATAGAAATCCACCATCACCTGGTAATGAAAAACCTGGAAAAGCTTAGTTGATCTCCAACCAACTATATGTTGCCATGTCAGTGACTCAACTTGCTCACTAACACACATCCTCAGATGTTTGGATGGTACAATATGACATAGGAATTGTCACTGATAAATTTCTGTGAATTACTTCCTTAATAGGTGATACAATAAGCTCAGACATATCAGGATACACGCTCTAGAAGCAGTGGGGCCAAAGAAATAAGTCTCCTCATCTCTCAGCCATATTACAAGGCAGTTTGGAGAACTATGGGCTGAATGCAAAGATAGCAAAGAAGATTAACTTCTAACTAGTAATTAGTTCAATAAACATACCAGAGGTCTGCTGGCTAATGGGTTGCTACACAAATATGTAAGTCTCCAGTGGTGTGAGGCAGAGTTCTATTCTATTTGTTTCTTCTTTTTTCACTGAGTTTTTATCACATTTTTGATGAAGATGAGAGAGACATGTTTATCAAACTTGCAGATGGAAAGAAAGGTAAACTTAGGGCCTTGTTGCCTATTTAACTCTTATGTTCTTTAGGTTAATGCTTGAACTGCTATACCAATGACATCAGTAATTTTCTTTTAAGGAAATGAAGCATAAGTTGCAAGTATCACTTTCACTCACATTCTACTAGCAAGAATACCGTGTGGGGACATAGTCTCTGTACCTCTAAAGTAGCCAGTAGAGTGGCCACTGGTCATCAGAGGCTACTGAGCCCTTTCACTATAGCTGTCTGGATTGAGATTTGCTATATGTGTAATGCACTCATTGATTTGAAAGACTTAGAATGAACAATATCTCATTAATTTTATGTTGATTTCATTTTGAAATAATTTGGATTATATTGGACTAAACAGGGTATGCCTGTAAAATTATTTTTACCTATTTTTATTTTATTCAAGTGGTTGCTAAAAAATTAAAATTGCATATATATGTCTTTCATTATATTTCTGTTGGCTGGTATTGAATCTAGCTGATGACTAGGAATCCAGATAAAACTGAAATATTATGAAAGAAGCGAAGAATGGATTGAGGATACACCTACCAGTCTATGCCACTGCTGTATCTCCAGAGCTTCCTAATGTGTTGCAGAGCTACTGCTTGCTCAATGTGTCTATATTTAATGACTAATTCAATTGCTGCATTTAGATTTTAAAATATATCAGACTGGAGTGATGGATCAAATTTAACAGGGTGACATAATGTTTCCTAAAGTTTATCAATAAAATTATAAGACTGAGAAAACAGTGGCACAGTATATTTATATTAAAAATAGGGACGTTTTCTTTTGTACTCAGTTCACTATGTCTTAATTATGTGATGTGACTACCACAAAATCTAATATAATCATAGATTGCATTAATAAAAATCTATTTCAAAGAACAGATAACCTTTTTGACTTACTCTCTAATTTGTGGGGTTTATATCCAGAGTGACTTAGTAGGTTTTTTGAGTGGTAGATAACTTCCTTGACTTACTCTCTACTGTGCTGGGTTGATAGCTAGAGTGGTTTAGTAGGATTTTTTTGAGGGAGGACTCCTCCTGAATTGTAAAGTAAACCACATGTCATAGGGGATAAACTTTAGGGTTTTAACAGTGTTAGTTGGAAGATATGCTCATTTTTTCATTCCTCTAAGATATCCTATATCCAAGTTTGGAATATAGTTGTGTATATGAGTTGAAGACTAGGGAAGGAAAATGTGTTAAAGATACTGATATGGCAAATGTTTGTACATGGGTGGCAAATAAACCAAAAATAGATGATTTTATCCAGGAAAAGTGTTTAGCTAGAAGTAAGCACTTTAATATTTAGACATTGTGTATCAAAAAAGGAGCCAGGAAAAGCACTCAACAGTTAGTGAAAAGTCAGGAAAGTATAGCATTGTGGTGGTTATAAAAAAGATGAGAGTATTCAGCAGCCTCTAGGCTGCCATGTGGTGCAGGAATAAAGGTCCAAGAAGTTTCTTTTAAAGTGAATAATGAGATGGGCTGGGGACTTAGTTCAGTGGTTCTGGCGCCTGCCTGGCAAGCACAAGGTCCTGAGTTTGATCCCCGGTATCCTTCCCCGCAAAAAATCAAACCAAAAAAAAAAAAATATTGAATAACTAGAGAGTTCATGGTGTCTTAACAAGGGCAGTTTACATGGACTAATGGGAACTGAAGTCAGTGAGCAGTGGATTAAAAAAGCAGGAGAGAAGAGATAAAAAGGAGTCAGTGAGAAGAGATAAAAAGGAGTCAGTGAGAAGAGATAATTCTCATAAAAAGTTTTGTCTGACATATTGATAACATGGATCTCTTGATATCATACCACAAGAAGGACGCAATATCATTTCTTTGGTATTCTTGACAAAATGCAAGAGTTTTTCAAATTTCAGTCATGAAACAAATACAATCCAAAACTAAATTGGAGGACATCCTATAAAATAACTGATTGTCTTCAAAAGTATTGAGATCATGACTAAAAAAGAATATTGTAGATTATAGGAAACTATGGAAAAATCATTGCAATGTGTCACTTCTGAAAAAGCCCCACCTATGATCACATCAACCTTTGAGGGGATCTCTAGACATAGGGCATAACACCTGGTAAGATCATATACAGGGTGACCAGGCTTTTCCTCACAGAAAGTGAGGTAGTGAGATCACATGTAGCCATGCTTCCAGTGTCCCTGAAGTGGTTTGCTTTTCAAGGTTACGTTCTGTAGTCCAGGCTGTGCACTGTTGAATTTATCCAAGTTTGGATTTCTGCCATGTAGTGCCAGAAAAAGAATTGATTAATGAAGAAAGATATTGTTAAGAAGTGGTAGAATTGATAAATCTAATGGGAATGACCTGAATGTAGCAGGAGTCTGGTAAGGAGAAACCAGGGCAGTCAGTACAGTACAGTATATTGTTTCAATTTGCATTTCTTTGACTACTAGTAATGGTGAAGGCTTCTCATGAATTTATTGGCCATTTGTATTTCTCCATATGTATATCATCTGAGATTGTATACTTCCAAAATGGAGTTTTTAAAACTAATTTGTAAGAAACAGAGTAAGTTGTTTCAAGGATATAATACACTTATAAAGATATGTATTTTGAATGTTTTCTCTTAATTTTATAAGCTCATATTTTTTATTTTTTTCTAGAGAATTTTATTTGAACATAAGTATTCATGTGTTCAAAACAGCTTCTACTAACTACAAGTAGTTATGAAACTTAAATGTAATTTAAATTTCATTTAAATTTATTAAAACTAAATAAAGTTAATACTTAACTCTTGCAATCTAATAATTAAATTTCAAGTGCCCAGTAGCTAGATGTGACTGGTAGCTACTATGTTAAACAATGTAGCTGTGAAATATTTTGATCATGAGTAAAAGTTGCATTGCCTAGTACTGTTGCAGATTTTTTTTAGAAACTAGAAAAATTGGAAAAGTCATTGATACTTTTGTTCTTGATGTTTGCCTTTGAATCTTTGCTTAGAAACATGCTTTCCACCTTCCAACATGATATAAATGTTATTTTTATTTTCTTCTAGTATTTCTACAATTTTTTAAAGCTATTTACCTGTAAATGTGTCTGGAATATATTTTATTGTATTGAATGAGCTAAGATCTTATTTTTTTCCAAGCGTTTGGCCACAAATCTCCATAAAATTAAATGAAGTTGAAATGAGATCATGCAATGAATATTTAAATATTTGAAGTTTATCAGATATTATTAAATTACATAGATTTGTCTGTTAGAATTAATTTCACTCTGATGAATATTTATCAAGGAGATTAATAAATAAAGATTAAGACATGCGAATATGCTCATGAAATTCATAGTTTAGAAAGAAAGCGATAGGCACAATAAATATTCATAACACTGTGTGAGTATATTTGTAGGAGTCTGGAAATCTGATGTGGTTTCAAAGGTTATTAGAATGGTCTCTGTTTGGGAAGTTATGAAAGATTGGGATTAACTTGTGGTTGTGGTGGTGTGTGTGAGTAAATGAGGGTGGGGAGGAGGAAGATTGAGGGGAGCAAATGTGATCAAATATGGTGAAACTAAATTGTGAAATGTTTTGAATGTGATATTCTCCCTTGTGAGGTGTGCAAAGATTTGCTGTCTGGGAAGACAGATCTGTGTAATCTAGTTAAGCATCACAGGGAGATGTCTCACAAAGCCACTCCAGTTACAATTCAGGTGAAAGCCAAAGAATACCTCAGCTGAAGAGGGATTAATAATGGGGTGCATTAGAGAGACTCTTGGGAGGTAGAACTGATAGGAGTTGCTAATGATTGGTTTTCAAGGGACCCAATGATTAAGTTATATTACAAGGTATTTCTGTAGGAAAAAAGTGTAACCTGGGCTCTACCAGTAATGACCCAGGTGCTGACACAGGGAAGCTCTTAGGGGATATGCCATTACCACATTACTATCTTTTCCTTTTCAGGGTTCTAAATAACTAGATATGATTTCCTTATGTTTGAAGATAGTTAAAGTTTACCTTATGAGAGTATCTTTATACTCATTTATCTTAATACCCAAGTTCATCCAATTGCCAAATTAAATTATCATAAGTGTAACGTGGAAATATGTCAGCCATACATTAAATTTTAAAAGGATCATATAATCCAATTTATAGACAGTATTGCATTTTGTTCATATATATGTTGGTTTCTAGGAACAGATGCATCATAGTTTTGATTGGGTTAGCTCTGTAAAGAGTTGTAAGAGCATCAACTTTCTCTAAATTTTGTAAATAAATTTACAGTGCATGTTTCATCAGAGAAAATAGAAATATTTTTAAATAAGAAAAAGTTCTGTGGTTAGAGCATCATCCCTTTTTACAGGATTTATTTGAGGCAGACTGAATCAGCCACAAAGAATGGAATTATTATAGTTAAAATATTTGACATTTGATATTTTCCATTGCCACTAAGAATCTAAAAGTTAGTGTAAAGACAATAAACAAGAAGAGATTATCTGCATGTCCTGCAATTACATATTCTGTTTTTTCTTTCTGGGAAAATATTTAAAAGAACAGCTGATATTATTCATTTGAAGAGCATAATCAAGCCCTAAGCCAATATACTGAAAATTAAATTTAGATTTCATTGGTTTTAGGACATGCTTCTACAAATGACTTCAAGTTACATTTCTTAAGATTTATGGAAAGCAAATATCTCATATAAAAGCCAACTTTATTGTTTGACAGGCAAAAATGAGATATTCCATTAATATTACATTTGACTAATTTTTTTTCCATGAAGAATTTAAAGATGTCACACTTTTCATAGAAGAATCCTTTTCCTTTACCACCCTTTTTTTTCCAACTGAAAAAAATATCTCTTAAGGATTTTTAATTTTGTTTAGTTGTTGTTACTTCCCAGAAAGTGTTAAAACTATAGGGGTTAAGGCTTTTGTGCAATAAATCACTAGTTGAATTACCTTTGATTCAAGTTCTTTTTTTTTTTTTTCAATAATGTTTGTGAAAATTTTGGGTTTTTTTATAGCAGTTAGTACAGTTTGGGAAAATTGTGTGAGAAAAAAGAAAAAGAAAATCTAATGATATAACTATTTAGAATGAATGAATGCAGGATATTTTTCTCTTTGCCCTTTTAAAAGGATAGTTTACTTAACTTGATGAAATTAAGTCTTTTTCATTGAGGTGAGTTACTGACTCATAAAAACAGGAATGCTCAAACAACCTGCCCTTCACACACTCCCCTCAGATGTCTGCTTCTGAAAATCAATTGCTCAAAACTGATGATGGCCAAAGTGGTCAGGATGTGTTTAGAGGATGATAAATGATGGGGAAAGACTTTTCGTAAATATGCAACCTACAGGACATTTTCTAAATTTACTGGTAACTATACATCGATAATCCTCAGTAAATAAACTGAACCTTACATACAAATCAGACAAGCAAAAACTCATCATCCTTCAAGTAAATTATTTCTGAGGGAACTGGCAAATATTTTGAAAACATTTGCAAGGATATTTATGGTATTAAGTGAAACTTCATACATAGTCTCTGTGGCATCATTTTACTGTAATTCTTTTTACTGTACTGCAATGAATTAAATAGTAAATATTACACAGCCTGCACTGTGTTTGAAATTAAAATAGCAAAAATTGTAAAGAAAATTCACAAAAGGAAGTAAAGATAGATAGTTAAGTACAGAATTCAGGTCTATTCCAAATCTTATTCTTGTAAAATATAGAAGTAATTCAATTAGTAACCATTCATTTTTATGAGCAGAATTTCAAAGAAAAGTAAAAATGAAAAAAGGAGCCATAAATGTGTGGAAACAATTGAAGTACATAAATCAGTGTTGAACTTCTTGCTGTATATCAGGTTCATGGCACAAGTAACCACATATTAGATCCATAACAGAAGCAATTAGGTATATATTAAGAGTTTTAAGGGGTGATAATGGTATTATGACTATATTTTTAAAGAGTTATTATTTTAAAGTATATTATGTATAAAATATCACCAATGAAATGACAATGATATGTAAGATTTGTTTCAAAAAAATGAAATAGGAGAGAGAATTGGGGAAATGCAGATGAGAAAAGATTTTATATATATACACATCTATATATTACATATATATATACATATATACATATTACATAGAGTTTCCTAATATCACTTTAGTTTCTGTAAAGTAGAAAATAGCAAGGTACAAGTAGTATAAAAATTGAAAACATAGCAATTACAAGAAATCATCACCCCCATCATCATCATCCTCATTACGATCGTCACTTCTTGGCCACCTATGTACCAGGCAGATCAGTATGTTCCATATTATATCTCATTCAACCATTAAATCACATCCACTTAGTTAATAATATTAACCCTATTTCAGAAGTAAAAACTAAGACTCAGTTATATGACTGAACTTTTCCAAGATTAAGCACATGCTGAATGGCAATTACTAAGTTGCATTTCCTTTTCTGCATTATCAGCACACTTGGTAGAGTTTAATGTATCGAATGGACAAATGTGTGGAAATAAATGAAGATCACCTAAATGGCAACTGTTTATTCAAAGCTTGTTATAACTCCAGTCACCTCTATATGAATTTGTCAGATACTCAAAGACAAATAGAAGAATGGGAAGACATTTTATGGAAGAAAGAAAAAGAAAGCAGTCTCTAGGTTTGCTCTGATTACACACGGTTGGCATAAGAAAGCTGAAGTTAGGCTAAGTAGATGTGGGACATCTTATTTTATTGGTTTAGGGAGCATATTTGGCTTTTTCTGGTTTGTCTTGTGTTAGAAGTGGGTACAAAAATAGGGAATTGTGGTGAAGCAGATTCATGCAGAAATTTTGGGTCAGAGTTCTGTCATACATGGTCTGGCTATAGTCTATTATAGATTCAGTCTCTCCAGCTCTCTTTATGAGAGGTTGACCAATTGATAAATGGCTCAGATTGTTTAGTTGTTGCCATATCCCTGTGTGCCAAGATCTTGCCAGTTTTATTACTGTATTATCATGGCTACCATGTGATGAGAGAATAGCTGTGCAGAAACATTTAAGACGATAGAATGCAACATACTAGCATCAGGATCATGACAGAAACAAGAAAAATTACCTCAACCAGGAACCAGAAATGCCCAACTCAGGTGAGAACAAATTCCACACAGCATAATGATCACCTTTAGGGTTCAGATAGCTTTTTCTTGGACAGAGTATAGTCTGTTTGGCCTTGCTTGCTTCATTGATTCATGTACAGCAAAAAGTATTAGCTGTGGCACAGATACCATCATGACTAGCTAACAAGGAATCTGGACCAATAAGATTATTGCTGCTGACAATGAATTGTGATTAATGTGCATGCTATGGAGGGCAGATAATGGTAGCAACTTTTATTAGAGTTAATGGTAGATTTCTTAGTCTTTTGTATGTATATGATCCCTACCATTGGGAATGCTGTTTTGATTGTTCACATAAACAGTGAGTCAGTGAATTCTCTCAGGTAGAAAGTTTGAATAATCAAGGGCTGTCTCATTTTGGAACTTGTGTTTGATTCAGAATTTCCAGTCTTGGGAATTTATAGAATTAGGGTCTGTGTGTGCAGAAAAGTATTAGAGTACTATTTCTAAAGTTTATGAGTATTATTCTGAGGCAAACAGCACCAGGCAACCTGGTCACAAAGGAAGTAATAATTAATATGGCCAAATGGTGAGTCATGGAAAAAACCCCAAAATATTCATGCTATGAAATTAAAGTTGGAACTATTGTCTTACATTAGCTAGGGCTTGGATTTGAATCTATTAATATCTTCCAGTTATCAAGTAATTGGCTCATTATCCAAAGAAGATTATGAAATTCAATTTAGAATTATCTAGGGTATGATCAATAGATGGTAAGAGTTTATTCTTTTTCTGGACTAAATGAGCAATGAAATAGTCACAGATTGATTTATTTATTGTCATTTGTCCATATAGGTGCAAGTGGAAATCTCATTAACTATAATTTACTATGATATCATTTGAGGTATCATTATTTAGGGTTTTTTTTTAAGGAAATTTGGTTATGGATGACAAATAGAGCAGTCTATAAGATTAATGAAAATGACTACTGTTTAGGAGAGTCTAAGAATGGCATAAGAATGAGTATATTCTGACTTAACAATTATAATGAAGACAAGGACAAAAATGAGTTGGTGGCACCTGATTACTACCGAAAAATGAGATCAATTGTTATAAGCAAGAACACAAAACAAATATACCAAATCCAAACAGAAATTAGATAAGGGTTTTGTTCACAAGTAGTGGGCAGAAGCTGTCTATTCTTTGAGTTCATCTCCTTTTTCTTATGGTATTGATTGAACTATATGCTTTTGAAGACTGGCTACTTCTATAGTATGTTCTAGAATCCACAATTTAAAACCCTCTATTGGAGAAGGTTTCATTGTATGTCAATACTAAACTTCTTTAGTTGTAAGACGTGAACTTAATGATTGATTTCCTGGAGTTTCATTGCTGTATCATAGTTCACAGTACTTGGTAAGGTCCCTTCCAGCAAGGTTCAGAAACAGTTAACTTTCTTCTGACATCTGTTCTAATAGTTGGAATCAACAAGTTGAAGATCACGAAGAAGCTGTTTAGGAAGCCATTATGAACAATTTTAAAAAGTCATTCCTGTTGGTGATGATGTGAAGTGATACCTCATTGTGATTGTGGCTTGCATTTGCCTGATGATTAGTAATTTAAGCATCTTTCCATGTGACTTTTGGCTCTGTGTGTGTCTTTAGAGACATGAGTTCCTTGCCCACTTTAAAATCAGGTTGTACATGCTTTTTTTTTTTTTGGTACTGGGGATTGAACTTGGGACCTTGCGCTTGCAAGCAAGGCAGGCTGTGGAACCACTGAACTAAATCCCCGGCCTTTGTACTTGCTTTTTTGATGTTTTGTGAATTTAACTCTTGATCATGTCTGTATACTGTGAATGTTTTCTCCCATTCTGTCAGCTGCCTTTTTGCTTTGTTCATTGTTTCTTTTATTGGAAGAAATTACTTGGTTGAGTGTAGTCCTGCTTGTTTTTCACTGTGCTTTTGAGTTTCTATCCAAAACAAATCATTGCCAAAACCAATGTCACTGTACTTTTCTGTGTTTCCTTCTAGGTGTTTTATGGTTGCAGGTCTTACATCTATTTCATTAATGCATTTTGAGATGATTGTTATGTATAGACAGAAATCTGTATGTTCTTGATATCTTTGATAACTTTGGCACAGATTAGTTGACCTTCTTTTTAAGGATTTTTTCTGGGTTTTTTGTTCACTTTCATTGGTGTGTGTACCTGGTTTATACAAATATCATGCGGTTTCGATCACTATAGCTTTGAGTCTGAGTATACTATGTGAGTCTCTTGTGATAGTTTATCTCTTTGTGCAACAGGGCAGAGTCTAATATTGGAAGGAAGGCCCTGCTTATCACATTGTAGGTAGATTACTTATATGTCGCTAAGAAAATGGGTCATATGGCCATAAAGCCCAGTAAAAATAACTTTGGCTTTCCAAAGAAGACTCATGGAGTTCTGAAAATATAACCAGTTTTAAGAATACCACAGATTATTTAAAACTTTCTATAAAAGTGTGAATGGACATTCCTGGCATATATCCAAAGGAAATGAAATCAGTATGCTGAAGAGACATCTGCACACCTATGTTTATTGAGACAATATTCACAATAGCCAAGAAATAGAAGCAACCTAAGTGTCCATCAACTGATGAATTAATAAAGAAAATGTGGCACAGATACACAGGCAATACCATTCATCCACAAAAAGAATGAAATCCTGTCACTTGTGAGATGCGGATAGGACTGAAGGTCATTATGCTAGGTGAAATAAGCCAGATAGAGAAAGACAAGTAGTGCATGAGCCCATTCATATTTTGGAATTGTAAAAAAAAGGTAACAGAAGTTGAGAGGAGAATGGAGGCTACTATAGGCCAAGGAGAGTAAGAAGAGGGGGCGGACAGAGAAAGGTTGATCAGTGGATATTAAGTTACAGTTAGGAGCAGGAAGCTCTGGTGTACTTTTTTATTGCCCAAGAGGGTAAGTATAGCTAACAATAATGCACCGCAATTTCAAACGGATAGAAAAAAGGAATTTTAAAGTTTTCATCATCAGGTATCAATGTTTGAGGCAATAGATGTGTGTAGCCTGATTTATACATTGAACAATATGTACATATATCAAAACATTATCCTCATTGATAGGTACAACTTTTATATTTTTACATCAGTTAAATTTAAAACTGAATAAAGTTGTGTTTTGAAGGGTGAGTGTAGTGCAGTTCTCGAGTAAGGGATAATGCCTTATAAATTTCTTTCCTACTGTATTATGTAAAGTGTATGCCTTAGTCACATATTATAAAAGCTAGTATGGCACAGGTCAGAAGCACACAATCAAGGAACTTTTTAGTGCCTGTCAAGGCTACAGTTTTTCAACAAGCAAATCTTTTAATCCACTCTGGAAATAGACATACAACATAAAATATATTAAAGTCTCATGGAGAATAAAACCTGGATAAAACCCATCTGAGGTATTTAAAAGTTTCTTGACATTCCTGGTCATATCCAACCTTCAAAACATTTTCAAGATTTTATTGCTTCAGGTCAGATAATGCATGACCTGAAAATAACATCAGTTGAGTATAAATTTTCCTAATAATCTATCATTCATCTATCACAATGAGTAGCCTTCTAGAAAAACTTAGCTTATAAGTGTTTAAAATTATTTTGCACCCTCAGCATCCTCATTGAAAGTGCCAGAAACTTAAAAAAAGGCAAAATGAATTTTTTTCCCCATTCTTTCTTTTCAGGGATCTAAAATTAGTATTTCATAATGGCCTCTTCAAATCTCTCAAGGGATTTATCCTTTGAGGATTTAATTAAGATAATAATTTCTATGAAGTCTAATTACTTAACAGAGTTATCTGCAACAGCATATCTTATCACTTCCATATTTTTAAAAATTCTTTTATTGGTACATTTTAGGTATACAACACAATTACATTTCTCACTGGGAACTTGTACCTTTACGTGATGCATCTTGGCTCTTATTTTTTCCACATTCCTAGCCCTCCCTTCACCCCCTCCACCCTTCCCTGTCTACAAAGACTTTATTTCCATTTTTTCCATTTCTCATCATTTTTCCTTTCCCTTCTTTCCTTTCCCCTGCCCCTCCCACTACCCCTACCCCTTTGGACC
>NW_004624783.1:9215746-9253302 GCF_000247695.1 Heterocephalus glaber
ACTATCTGATTTCTTCTTTAATTTCCTCTGTGACCCATTGGTTATTCAGAAGTGTGTTGTTCAATTTCCATGTGTTTATGAAATTCTTGCAGTTTCTTTTGCTATTGAGCTCCAATTTCATCACAGTATGATCTGATGATATACAAGGGGTAACTTCAATCCCTTTGCACTTACTTAAATATGTTCTATGAGCACATATGTGGTTTATTTGGGAGAATGACCCGTGTGCAGGTGAAAAGAATGTATATCCTGATTTTGTGGGGTGTAACATACTGTATACATCTGTTAAGTTCATTGGTTCAAGATTTTGATAAAGTTCTAGTATTTTTTTTGCTTATTTTTTTGTCTAGTTGATCTATCTATTTGTGACAGTGGGGTATTGAGGTCCCTCATTACTATTGTATTAGTGCTTATTTGATTTTTCACATCTGTTCATATTTGTTTTATATAGTTGTGTGCACTAGTGTTTGGTGTGTATATATTTATGATTGTCACATCTTCCTCTTGGATTGTTCCATTTACACTGATGTAGTGTCCTTCGTTGTCTCTCTTAATCAGTGTCAGTTTGAAATCCACTTGACCTGCAAAGAGGATAGCTACTCCTGCTTTTTTTGGGGCGGGGTGGGGTGGGGGTTCCTGTTGCATGGAGTATTGTTTTCCATCCTTTAGCTTTTAGTTTATGAGTTTGTTTTTGAACTAAGTGTCTTTCTTGTATGAAGCATATTGTTGGGTCTTGCTTCTTGATCCATTCTGCCAGTCTATTTCTTTTGATTCATGAATTGAGACCATTAACATTGATGGTTATGACTGATAGATATTGACTTATCATTGTCATAACTTTTTCTTTTTGTTGGATTCTCCCCCTTTGCATTTAATCTCTTGTCACGCCCTATGGATTCATTCTACTGTGCTTCCTGGGGTTGTGATCCTCATTGTCTTTTCCTAGGATATTGTCTAAAAGTTTTTGGATTGCTTATTTGGTATTCATGAAGTTCCTAAGGTGCTCTTTATCATTAAAGTATCTTATTTCTCCATCAATTTTGAAAGATAGTTTTGCAGGGTACATCAATCTGGACTGGAGGCTGTTTTCCTTTAGGGCTTGGAATATGTCACTCCAAGTTCTTTTTGCCTTGAGGGTTTGTGTTGAGAAGTCTATGCTGTGATTCTGATGGGCTTTCCTTTGTATGTGATTTGTTTCTTTTCTCTCACTGCTTGTAGAATTTTGTTCTTCTGTTGGTTTTCTGGAATCCTAACTATTATGTGCCTATGTGTAGATTTTTTTTTTTGATCATGGCTAGTTGGAGTCCTATATGCCTCACTTATCTGTATGTCAAGTTCTTTTCCCCTACTTGGGAAGTTTTCTGCCATCCCTTCTGTGCACATTTTTTTTTATGTCATCTGAACTCTTCTGTTTCTTCATTGACTCCAATCAGTCTTATGTTATTCTTCTTTGCATCATCCATTGGCTGCTGGATTGATTTTTCATGGTCCCTTACTATTTTAAAGAAATTTTTCTTTTCCTAGTCACTAATTGCTATCTTATCTTCTATATCTGAAATTCTGGCTCACATTGGCTCATTCTGTTGTGTAAACTTTCAATGGAGTTTTTAATCTCCTGGAAATCTGTTTGCATCTCTTTTATGTATTCCATTTGTTTCCTATGTTGGGATTCCTTCATGTTCCTCAGCTCCTCTAATTTTTTATCTGTGTCCTCTCTGGATTTATTAATCATGTCTTGCACTGTGGGCATAATCTCTGCTGTTATCTGAGAAATTATTTCTGATTTCATTTTTTCCAGATCCTCTTTTGTTGCCAGTTCAGGGTCTAGGTGGTTGAGTATCAGATTATTCCATCTCATTTCCCTTTGGGGTTGCTTTAGGTGATCTGGGAGTGTGGTTTTGAGACTTGTTTATGTGTCTTCTCATTTTAGTGGAGTAGATGTGCTGCTGATGCCCCCATGGCTCACCTCCTTGGCACTGGGCAGGGCTCTGCTCCTCAGTGCTGGGGGCAGTGGTAAGGCAGCCTGAAAGGCTCAGCTGCTGAGGGCCTCTGCTTCTCTTGGTAAATGACATTTTAAGTCAGCACAGCACAAAAGAAAGCAAAAGGAATGAATAGGATAGGACAGTTGAGGAAATCAAACAAAACCTCTATGAAGACCTATGTAGCTTACTTGGATTAAATAGTTAAGAGACTAAATGAAAAGAGAACATAGTTCAGGTCCCATACTGATTTTATAACATCTGTGTGGACTCAAGCAGCCACAAGCAGCAAGACACAAGGGATATCCATGGATGCTGAAACTGATGAAAAGCTATAGCCAGTAGCAATGAGTAATCCAGGCTGCATCTCACTGGAACCCCACAGGAATACTATGGAAATACGAAAGACATTCAAATGAGAAGAAGTAGAGGTAGTTTTTCAGAGCTTTCCACAGCAAAGAAATCAAACACCATCACTTGCACTTATTAGAGGCTCAAAGACAGATATGAGAAAGGTAAAACATTGATAGATCCAGATATGCTCTGATAATGTTGGCCTGGAGGAGCTAAAAGAAATCTAACTAGAGGTGAGGTGTATTGTGTGATAGGTTTTGGGAAGCATATTTGGCTTTTTTTGGCTGATCTTCACTTGGAATCAGAGCAGGGATGAAAAATAGTGAAGCTGGAAGTCACTGGTTTGGGTCAAGTTCTGATCTTTCTGGGCTGATTCCTACAGATGTTATAGTTTGGCTTTCTAGGACAATTTCTATTGGGTTGTGGGTCAGAATTCTATCATCATTTATTGTGTGGGCATTGCTGTTCATAAACTCAAGCTCTCAGGTGAAGAGTATCATGATTAAGTTCATGCAGTGTATCAAGTAGTGACAACCAGTTTGGGTGAGAAATCACCCTCTGCCATTCATTCATTCATTCATTCATCCATTTATTGGGTTCTGGTTACAGGGTTTCAGGTACAATAATTTATAGCAGAGCATGAAAAATGTGGTTAAGATTATAAAAAGCCAGAAATTATCAACAAGCTTCAGCATAGACAGGTTAGACCTTAATGGAAACTAGAGTCAGCCAAAGCCATCTCATCTCCCTTGTTATAAACACATAGAAGCAATTTAGCTATCACAGCAGAGTTACTCTAGTTCAACCATAAAAGCAAGGGTCACCATTAGGCTAATAAAACAGAACTGGACAGCTCATCCACAATGAGGATAAAAGCAGTCAACTTTGGTAAATGGATTTTGAAGTGGAATTATAACCAGGTTGCCTTTAAGCTGTGGCTGTGAGAGAAAGGCAGGGGCAGGCAGAAGGAGAGGACATGAAGAGGAAGGGGAGAGCTCATAAGCTAGGTTCTTCACACACAGTTCTGAGGTCAACAGGTTGATGCTGTGTTTACTTCCACTGGCTGCCTAAGCTGGCCAGTTATGACGGAATAAATTAAGGAAAGAAGCAATAAAATGAAATAGAGTTGGAGGTGAGTTGTAGAAATTAGATGATTTTACCCAGTCACTTGAGTAAGTCTTGGTTATGTTTGGGGAGATTCCGTAAAAGAAATGACCCTGCTAAGGAAGAGATTTCCTTAAAATATGAGATAGGGAAGAGGGAAGAAAAAATATTAACCTTCAGTGGAATACAGCCGTGGTGAGAGCTGTAACTGCAAAAATTCAGCCCAAGAGGACAGTGAGGAGAGGATTAATACCACTTGAAAAAGGAAAACCAAGTCCCTTTGCAAGTGTGGCTATCTTGTCCTGGCCTTTTGTGAGTAGGATTGGAAGTTATGATGAGTTAACTACTCCTATGATGAGTTAACTATTCTCCTGTGCCAGAAAAATTTGACAGAGGAAAAGCTGTCCAATTAAGTACATATTATAAGTGAAGATAACAGAGAGCACTAATGATAGCTTACCATGTGCCAGGCATGGTACTCTAGGCTTAGGACATTGTTCTCATTTAATCTGATGAGGAAGGTACATTGTTAACACTGCCTTATAGATGAGAACACTTAGGTTTAACAAGACTAAATAATCAGCCCATATAAAGAGCAAACACTTTAGGCCCCTGGCTCTTTTGACTCGAGGGCCAGAGCTCTTGACCACTGTGGTCAACATTCTCACTTAGAGGTAATTAAGGATATCAATTTCCTTGGTTGTGAGGGTCATAGAACAATGCTTAATTCTCACAATAGCTAGAGTATGCAGGACAGGAAGAAAGGCAACTAAGGCTATCTCTGTAGATGTAGAAAAATATAAATTCTTACTATAATATTTACCAGAAAATTAGTGTGATAGCATCAGCAAACTATGAGACTTTGGAAATACCTATAAATTTTTTTCAACTTTGATTTTAATTTGAAAATGTATACTCATTTTCTACAACTTTCTATAACACTTTTATACGTTTATTATTAGAGACCTCTCCTTTACACTAAGTGCTGAAGTCTTCATAAATAGTTTTTTGTGCATAAAAAGAATTAAAGTAGACATTGCAGGGAGTGGGGGGGCTACCCTCAACCAGTGTCCACAGACCAGCGCCTGTGAGATTTCTCAATAAGCCAATGTTGCCATCTGCTGGAAATTTCCCTGAACTGCAGATACAAGGTTCCAGGGACTTTACTAGGGGTGTGGGCCTTAGGAAGAAATTTTAAAGGGAAAGAAACCACATTTCAGACATTCACAGTGAAAAGTCAAAATAATTTTGAGCCTCGCTGGCATCAAGAAAACAACCAATTTACTCAGAGAAGATTTTCATTTAGCTGACTCTTTGGAAAACTGTATCTTTGACCTGGCTCTATGAAATCTACCTTGATCTCTTTTCGGAGGCTGATAAATCCTGGCCTTCAAAAAGAATTACCTGAAAATCTATAGCTCTTTTCCAGGTTGATGGCTCGTAACTACTGGGTGAATTCACGTGATGCTGTGATTATGTAAATGTACATCGTTCTTCTTTGAAGCAGGTAGTCATAGTCTCTATTGTATTCTCTGGACATTTTGACCTTTGTGATTTTCACATGAAGAAGGTTTACAGTTTTTACCTTGTAAGTTTATTCTGGCTTGCAGTATATTCTGTTGATCCTGTCATTTATGCCGCAGCTCTCAGGGAAAATAGGCATGGGTTGGATTGATGTCCTGGAAGTATTCTGTGGGCCAAACAAAGAAGTTGGTCAGAAAGATCACAGGCATAGTCTCGCTCTAAAGTTCTTCTAAGCCAAGTGTGGAGGTACACTCCTGTAATTCTAGCACTCTGGAAAGCTAAGAAAGGAGGATCCCAAGTTCAAGCATAGCCTGGGCAACTTAGTGAAAACCCCAAACAAAATAAAAAATAAAAAGGTCTAAGGATATAGCTTAGTGTGCAGGCTTTCAAGTTCACTACCCAGTACCACACAAAAACATTCTTCTAGCTTATTTAATGTAATGTCTTCCAGGCTTATTCATGTTGACAGAAATAACAGGGTTTTCTTCTTTTTTCATGGCATGATATATATATATGTCATAAAATATATATATGTCATATATATATGACATTTATATATGTAAAACATTTCTTTATTCATTCCTTCCTTCCTTCCTTCCTTCATTCATTCATAGACACTTTGGTTGGTAGAAAAAGCCAGGTACAGAAAGACAAATACTATATTATCTCACTCTTATGTGGAATCTAAAATAGTTGCACTTATAGAAGCAGAGAGTAGAAGGTAGTTACTAGAGGTGTGTAATGGGGAAATGATGGTCAAACAATGAAAAATTTCATTTGGAGGAATATATTCGAGAGATCTATTGTATATCAAAGCTACAGCTAATGAAAACAATTTTCTACTTAAAAATTGCCAATCAAGTAGATTTTCTAAGTGTTCTCACCGAAAATGTGTGTTTCATATATCAAAGCATTGTTATACACCATCAATATATGCAACTTTTATCCATCAATTAAAAAGTTCTTTTAACATAACAAGAAAAGCAGAGAGTTATCACAGTCCTTTGAAATCTTGCATAAATAATAGATTGGTGCACATTGCTGATGTTAGCCAAATAAACCATTAGGAAACTTTTGCTTGCTAGAAATCCAGCATAACTCATGTTGATATTTAACTGTTTGTTTCCTCAAATAGCTGATAAAGTGGATCAAGCAGTGGAGTTCTACCCATTGCAAAGGAGATCGCACTGCTGCAGATTAACTTTCTTTCCTCGCTCACTGGTCATGGTGACTGAATGGGCTTCCTTTCTTAGCTTTTTGCTAAGAGGAGGAACCCTTTTGAACAGTTAGTACCAGCTCTTTACTCTCTTTCCTTCCCCCTAAATTATAAATATTTATTTTTAATTATAATCAGCATGTGTTAAAATAACTGGTTTGTGCACAAAATAGAAAATTATATAATACAGAAAAATTTATTTAATAACCTATTAAATACCACTTGGATGGTAATGTTGAGTATTTTAATGCCCTACAAAAAAAGATACCTATCATCATTTTCATTTTACACAAAAGAAACTTTAATGATGAGTACTAACTTGTTTTTCTAATATAGAAATATATCATGAACAACATAACATGTTATGTTAGTATTTTATAGATTTAGATCATAAGTTCTCATGGCCACAAAGTAATCCATTATATGAATATCCCCTATTTTTAGTTGCTTTTGTTTGTTTTTGGTTTTTTTGTTAGTTGCTTTAATAAACAACAATTTTACATCAAATTAAATATATTTCTAAAAGTGATCATGCTGAGTGAAGCATCCACTTGTACTACCCCTGCAAGTAAACGAGATACAGATTGGTAAAAAGCACCGTGTTATATCTCGGCTTTATTTTGTGTTTGTTTGACACAGATGAAGTTGAACACTTTTCACATGCATATTGCTTGACTGTATTTTCTGAATATCCTTTTTATCACCCTTGGGATTCACATTTAAAAATTTATTTCAACTGTGTCCCCTCTTTATTTTAAACAGCTGTTTTCTTTATACAATATTAGGACTTTTGATGTTACAATCTTTTACCTCACATATTTATCTTTGACTATTATTAATAATAAGACTTGTTTGCAATTCACACGTTTTGTATTTTTATTCAGTCAAATATAACATAATATTAGCACTTTTTTTTAAAAAAATGTATTTTAAAATCAAAACTGTTCTCATCTAGAATTTATTCTGGTATATGTTTGAGAAAAGGACTACACTTTTTTCTCCCAGATCCTTGGCATGTCGAAGATCATAGGGAGCTGGATATGCAGCAGAGCTCCGTACCCCCCAGGTTTGAATCGTTCTCAGTGACAGAGCTGGGATGGAGTGAGCGGCAAGCTCAGAATCAGTGCATCACAGGAGAGACAGAAGCATTACCTCACTATTTAGTGCTCCACATTTCTCTGTCATTAAATATAAGAAGAATTACTATTGATGAACTGGAGAATGGCTGCATTACACTTATAAATATTTAAATGAGCAAAACAGAAAATCTACTAAGGGCAGTGCTTTCATAGCAGAAAAGTGAGAAGGAAGTCTGAGCAGTGTGCAGATGAGTGACTTCGAAAGGGAACCCAGACTGCACTACAAAGGGCACTTTGAAGAATGCGAGGCTGGTCTCCTTCCTGATTCTGTCCAAAGCAATGCATTAAGATACAATGAGAATTGTATAGCTTATGGTTTTTAAGGTACCACAAAGTAATCTGCCAAGGTAAAGTATTTTTGGCAGCATTAGTCATCATTATTATAATTGTCATCATCTACAAAAAAAAAGAAACAATTTGAAAGTTAGTGTTTGAGGATAACTGTATCTCTGAACTTGAAAAGAGGATGTCTATATTTTATGCTTCTATAAAGTGAGATGAGTGTTCCAATTCTAACTATATGTTTTAAAGAGGCCTTAGGGCTCATGTCTCCTTTGGCTGACTTTAATTTCCTTGGATTGGGAAGAAGGAGATGACTACATTATTCAGTTTAAGGCTGATTTACTTCAAGTCCAGATCTGTCTCACTCAGGTTCTTAAAAATCCCAGAGCTAAAGAAACCAAGCCTAGAAGGAGAAGACTATAAAGGCAAGGAGGCACAGCCAACAGTAACCAGATTCACAACTACTCTGACTCCAAGAAATGTTCTCTATTCTCTACATAAGTGATGCTCTAGTTACTAGTAGCTCAGTACCCGAGCCAGAGAATCTACTTCCTGCATGCAAGGGTGGAAGAAGATGGGATGGAGGTACTCTGAGAATGAATTTCCTAAGTATAATTATAGTTACACTATGTTTAATGATGGGAAAGTGTCCTGATAAATATGTTGGTGTGAACATCATAGAGTGCACAAGCACTTGCACAAAGCTAGTGTGGGACAATCACTGGACATGGCCTCTTGATGCAATCAAGAGCCATAAATACGAGATGTAGGACGCTGCTGGTGGCACAGTACAGTATACTATTTTACGGTATTTTACTATTTTTGTTTTAGAGTAGAGAGTTCATGCTAAAGCAATTATTAAAAGTATACTAAATACATAAACCATTAATAGTCATTTATTATCAGTAGTGTGTATCCTGTGCTGTACATAATAGCTTGCACTATGGTTTCAGAAGACTGGCAACTCAGTATGTTTGATTATACTGGCATTGCCACAAACATGTGAGAAATGCTGTGTGTTATGTTGTTGTGTTGTACTCCTACTTGTGATGTTACAAGATGACAGGAATTTTTCAACTCCATTAATAATTTTATGGGACCACTGTTGTTTGTGTATGAAAGTCAGCTGTTGATGGAAGTGTCATTGTGCAGTGTATGGCTTTTACAAGAAGAGATTCTTGATGCCTTATCTCTTATGTTCCTCTGTGCCAAGCTGGGAATCAGAGATGTTGAAAGTTAGCTTAGCTGACTATGCTTTATAGATATAATCATGTCTGTATTATTGTTACTATAGCTTAAATGGTTGCAATTTGTTCCTTTTTCCTTACGTTCATCATGCTTTTCTTCAGATTACTAAACTACTAAACTACTGCTTGCCATTTTTCATCCACTTATTTGTCTCATCTGGGATGTTTGTTGAAAATGGGGATTCCTGAGCTCACCTTCAGCTGTGTTAGCAGGAGGTTTGATGCAACAATGGAGCAATGGTTCTGTGATATCCGTGTGTATAAAAAACTTTTGACAGGGGATCCTGTCAAAATGCAGAATCTCATTGATGAGGATTTGGGAAGGTCCTGAGAGTCTGTATTTCTCTGAGTTCCCAGATGATGTTGATCCTACTGGTCCATAGGTCACAGTTAAGGTGCCAAGGGACCAGCGTGCCTAATATCATTATTATGGCATTTTAGTCCTTCTGTACTTTTGGCTCCTGATCACTCCCTAAAGCTCCCTACCTTATGTATCTGGAGTGTTCTCCAGCAATGCCGCACAGTTCTTGCCTTTGAACTTTTGCACCAAACTGGCATCATTGTGTCCTTTCTGATTCTCGCAAGCCCTTCCAGTCTCACCACATAGTTAAGGCTTCTTCCAACAGCTCCATCTTTGAGGTACTTCCTCTCTGACTTCTGGTACTAATGCCAATCATCTGCCCTTGTTAATGTGTTGGGACAGGAAGCTCTGTAGCTTCAACCTGCGTATGAGGAACCAACAGAAGTAAAACTAAGTCTTGTTGAAATAAGCTACCATATTATCTCTTTTATTTTCTAGACAGGTGTTCTATTAGGAAAGGGCCAAGGGTGAATGCAGCCAGCACGGTCTTATTTCAAAAGCTGAAGATCTCTTTACCATCCATGTTGAAGCCCATCCCTATAGTTATTTCTAACTTGCACTGATCATTCAAAATAATCCTAAGTGTGGCCATGGGAATGTATGAATTGGGCACAATCATTTGTTCTGTTTTTCCCAAAGTAAAGGGAAATGCTCATATTTTGCCAAGTTTGCCTTAAATTTCCAGACTAATTTATCTGAATCTGTGTTTTCCCCATCAGGACTTTCCTGAAGTCTTTGTTCTACTTTATAAAATGCAAAAGCCAAAACCTTTTCTCCTAATCACTAGTTAGAAGCATTGCATCTGCCCTTGGTTGTTCTCTTTGCCGATAGGAAGGCGGTGTACACTACACAGTGGAAGAAGTTACTAAAAAATAGTGATCCCAATATAGTACATGAAACATTGAAGATTGTAGACTTGATATGGCATAAATCTGGAAAAGAATTATGAGACTTTCTTTAATGAAGAATTTAGGATATCATATAATTTGCTTTTCCTCATAGTAATAATTGCTTCTTGCACTTTTTCTGAGGATATGAATTTATCCACAAAGAAGACAAATTTGAATCCTTTCAAATTTTTTTGATGGTTAGATATACTTCTATAATTAGCTTATCCAATATTTATAGTCTCTTTAATCTTACTTTTAATAGGGACATAACAATGTATCTTCAGATAGTATCAGGCTCTGGCCAACCGAAAGTTCACGTTGCTATTTAAGAGAGAAGTCAGGGGACAGCACATTTTTAGTTCCTTTGTTGTTTCACACTATCTTAATGGTAGTCATGGATTTGGGAATATTTCATGTTCTAGGTGTAGTTTTTATCCAATGATTAGACCTTTCAACTTTTCAGCACTTTTCTCCTGAGTCTCTTAAGGTCAAATATCATGAATAAATCTGTGCTTGATAGACTGAAAGGTTTTAGCTTCAGAGAGTTTTCAGTAGACTTCAAATTGGAGCAGCCTTTCAGTTCTGTTTCTTGCAAGTTATTGATAAATTTGAACACTGCTGACTGCGGTCCTGATGAATATATTCATGGACCATGGAACACGATTTGATATTTAGAGGAATCTAAAATGCAACTTTTATAAAAAATTAAATGGGCTTGGAAACATTGTTTGAGATTGAATATTTTAAAAATAATTCTAAAGGCTATGTGCTATTGTATTTTTAATTCTGCCTTAAATGTAAAAATTTTTCAAAATAGATGATAAATCACAAATGATGTTCTTGGGGTATTCAGTTTAAGCCATCTTTCCTAATGCTAATCACAACACAGATGAAGTATTTATAAAAATTAAGAAATTTAGCTTATTATATCCCAACCTTTCTATTGACAAGAAGCTAGGGGAATTATAAATCATGACTGTCTCAATAATTAATGTAATGGAAGTCTGATAATAACTCATAAGGTAGACGTAGAAAAATTGCACCTTGACTATTGACTCGAGTTCAATTTGAAATTTTTCTTTTTGGTAAATGAATTATAATTTTAAACTGTCCAGTTAGTTCCTCTCACAGAGCACCTTCATTCCTGAAATTTAAATTTAACTGGGCATCCTGTATTTTTATGCATTGACTATGGCACCGCAGATGTTATTGTCCTGAACAGAGATGAGATGGTGGGCTCAAGGCAAGAATTTTATAATGACTAGAACTGAGACAAATTCCAGTGGGTCCTCCAAAATTTTTGT
Source organism: Heterocephalus glaber (assembly GCF_000247695.1). The sequence continues at coordinate 9,227,147 of NW_004624783.1, forward strand.
GCAAATGGTGATATTTATTTGCTAATAATGAAAATAGTACTCAAGATAAGAGATAGTCTTAATGAAATGTGCTTTGACAGGAGAGTCTTAACCAAAGGCCTTGCATTCACAGAGACTTAGTGCCCTCCCAGACCAAAGCAGAGAAATAGGCACAGCATGAACTTCAACTGAGATGGCATCTCTTACCTAGTTTATTTTTAACTTATAGCAATTTGATCCATAAACACTAAATCAGTAAGTTTCTATTAACAAGTCTGTTATTAAGGCGAAATAATTTGCTATGAACCATGATAAATGGGCATTAGGACTGCCTCATTAAATTCATCCAAATCCTGTGAGACATGTAGGTCAGTGTGATGACCTGCTTGCCCGTTGTGTCATTACTTTCATGGGCCCAATTCAGTGAAGGTTATTTAAATCATCTGCTGGTCATTTATGTCTCCCTCTTTGATAAATGCCACATCATGAAGCATTGGGTTAGAAATTGTAGTAAATATGGAACAATACTAATAGATACCAAAATGACTTTCTAATTTCATTCTTTTGTGGGAATCAAGATGATGACATACCAAAGTCTTTGATATGATATAATGTGTTGCTATGATGCCGGGGCTATGTGGATGGAAATCAATTATGAGAAAAAAATATTAAAATGGGCATTTGCTTTTCCATATTGATTAATTTGCCTCTGTTATTTCTTTAGTTACAAGGGTGCATTACAAAGATACATTCTTGCTAAATTTTATCTATAACTCCAAAACCTGTCATTTGATTAGAAGTCAGCTTTGTTTACATTTCAGACTTTAAAATTTTAACTCATTCAGGTTAAGGACACTTGTAAGTTGAAATTCTTTAAAGTAATAAAATGTTATTACCTTAATGATATATTTTAATAGTATTGTAAACTATTGTTATTTGTACAATATGTTGATGTTTTAAATGTGGGATGACTTTTTTGGGGGCAACTTTACAATTCTAGAAATTTTGGGATTATTTATCAGGCTTACTGTTCTAATATTCCTGGCCTATAGCAAAATATATCCAGAAACTTTAATCTCCTTTACTGTATAAACCTGTGAATGCTTTTTGTGTCTGTGTTAATTTCATCTGGTTACTTATTCATTGAACAACATCAGGTAATGTTTATAGGCTATCACCCTTTTCCTGAGGAGAAAATACTATTAATTTTTGGCCACTTTATTAATGCTCTGAGGCAAAGAGTGAATGTTACTGAGAGAGGTGGCTATTATTCACAACTCCTCTCCTGGTGGGAATCCAGAGAGAGGGATTTGTGAATTCAGAAGCCAATCTACCAATTATGAAAAAAATTTAGCTGATTATGGAACCATTGATTTGGAAGTCCTCATTTGTAAGTGTTTCTAAGAAGATATGCTGTTTTTAAAAAGATATTGTTCTAGTTAATCTATCTAGTAGATATTGTTCTACTATGCAATAGTAGGATATCATATATAACAGCTCATATTTCAAAATAACTATAAGGGAATGAAGCTTCTAAACCCATAGAAGTGATAAATATATGAGGAGATGATTACCTTGACTGATCATTATACATTGTATAAATATATTAAATTATCATACTGTACCCTAAAATATATACACATATCAATTAAAAAGATAATTCCATAATTTTTATGCTGATGTCTTTCATTTATTGTATACTTAATTTAAAATTAGTGAATTCCTGTGGTTTTGGGGAAAACAAATGAAAGTGTACGAAATAGTTCAGGTGAGATAAGTAATTAATTTTATTTGCTTGCTTGCTTCTAAGCTAGATTGTCTCATCTCTGCCTGTACTGCCTCCGTGTTTCTGTAATGTGATGTAGCCCATCCTCTTTCAAACTCATGTTCAGAGTCAGTTTTCTCAATTCCAGTTATCCAGTTGACTCCTAAAGGAAGTATTAGAAAATCTTTTACTTGGGCCCCAGTGCTTGTGTTGCCTGATTTTGTAAATTAAAATATAGGATGTCTGGCTAAATATAAATTTTGGATAAACAATAATAATATTTTGTATAAGTATGTTAAAGAACTATATTCTGTATTTATCTGGTAATCTTGCCCATGGTCCATAAATTCTGATTTAATTGTTCTGGGGTGAGGTCTGGCCATTGATGTTTTCATAAATTCCCCAGGTGATTACTTTTTACAGTGGAGGCAGGAACCGCTGGCTAGATCAGCAGTGCTTTGCATTGTCCTGTGCAGAGTCACCACCAGTGTCCATGAAAATGATATTTGTCCCTCCTCCCCCTCTTCCTCTTCATTCTCCTTCTCCTCTTTTTCTTTTTCCTCCTCCTCCACCTTTTTTTGCTGCTCCTCATCTTCCTTCTTTTTCCCTTTCCTCCTCTAATCTGCTCTCCTTCCCTTCCTCCCCCACCTCTTCTTCATCTTCCTCTTTCTCCTTCTCAGCCTCCTCCTTTTTCTAAATTAGTATTATATTGCTTTTATGTTATTACAAAATCTCAGATAATAAAATCCCAAGGCACAATATAACGCACTACTTAAAAATGAACACCATTTGTTTCATATATTAGAATAAATAATATGGATTAGGAAGATGTTTTTCAGAAGAATATTAAAAATCAATATGGATTGTGTTCTTTTGTTTGCTATCATTTCTTATGTAACATAAAATTCAGCGTATCTTCAGAACTAGCAAATAGGGTCTTTGTGGTGACAATATGTTAACTTTAAGGACTCTATTCTCTAAGGACTCTAATCTTCAGTAACTGGAGGAAGTGACCTTTGAAGACACTAAGCCTGGGGAATTGACGTAATTTGGGATTGGTTGTAAACTCCTGCTGAGCAAAATGTCTGTGAGAATGCACTTTACAAGGTTAATAGACTGATTTTTTTAAAGATTGTATACCAGGAAAAATAATGTAGATAATTAACACTGCTAGTGCCGAGGGCTGTTTTTTCATTTCTTATGTGATTTCAGTAATAAAGAGAGCAAAGCATTCTGTCTTATTTTAGCCTCTTGATTTTGGTGATTGCTGAGTTCCAAATCAATGTTTTTCCTCAGACTAGAAGAAAACAAGGGGACGTAAATATTGTGCTTTATTTTCAAGGGTCATTTAAATTGATGGAATGCTATACTGCTGTTCGTGATTCAAAGTGATCCCTTCTGGGTGTGATTATTTCCCATAACATATTACAATGCTGTGCATTAGCCACAAAGCCTATTTTGTGTCAGTAAGCATTTTCATACATGATCACGGACACCATGTCTCTTTACATGGTTCTTTTAGTTAGTGTTGTCTTTGGCATATTTATTCCTTTTGTTCCAATTTTTCCTCTAATATAGAAATAATTTAGGTCATATTTCTAAGTGTCCTTGCTTAGAACTGTTTTTGCAAAATAGAACAATTACTATTTGCTTTTTATTGCTATTATTTATTAGTTAATCAATGGGATCAAACTGTCCAAACTGTGGAGTTGTGATGTACAGACTAAAAAGGCCACTATTACTCTGAGGCTTGTGAGTGCCTCCAAGTCCTAGTTGCATGTGTTTTATAACTTTGATTCTAGTTAATTCTCCTGCAGACACTAGTAACTGGGGTTTACACAGATCTTTACAGTGGTCACACTGACTTCACATGCATTTTTAAGATTTTGTCTAATCAAGAGTGTTGTGGGGTATTAAGGGCAGGGGAAGTTGTTAATTCCTTTACCAGATCAGGAGCTCCAGCTCAGAGTTCTAAGGGGCCTGTAGCAGAGTATTTGTAAGTGCTTGATTGTCCCTTGAATGTGCTTCTGACCTGCAGTGCCTTTTCCACTCTATCATAACTGTCTCTTATTAGAACGGACAAAACCAAGAAAAATAATGTGAAAGTGCAGTGGGTGGGTAGCTGGTTTCCAAAACTGTCATGAGGAAACTTCACATAGTAGCATGAGGACAGGGAACATGGTTTTCCAGTGCTCTTCTGTCTGGGAGGGAAATGAGGGCATGGAGGGATTAGCACAAACATGAAAAAGTGCTCTGTAGTCTAAATTGTTTTTCCAGGATGATGATGATGTAAATTCTTTAGTGTGGACTTCAGTAGATAAGAAGACTAGAAAGGGGATTAGTAAGGAGCTTGTACCTTTTATAGCTGAGGGGCAGTACAGCAGGGGCTAGAGCAGAAGAGGGTGTGCACTGTGGCCCCTTATCATGTTGGAGAGCAGAAAAGGTCTTAGAAAACCTGGATTATATTTTCCCCATTGTCACTGAAATAACTTAAAATGACTGTACTACTCATGGCAGAGATGGGGGGAAAACCTGTTAACCTTTGTAGAGGACCTTTTGTTTTCTAATTGAAAAGATGGGTTTGTTTTTTAGAACTGGCCATGAGTGCACTTGCAACTACTTGGTTGCAGTTGTAGGAGCTGCTGTGGTATAAAGTTGGGAGACAACCAAGTTCAGGTCTTTTAATGATTAAAGAGTAGAGTAATTTAGAGTAATTGCACCTAATTGCTTATAGTTTAAGGCAGTGGGCTTCATAGCTAAAGGTGCATCCGAATCACTTTGGGGAAATCCAGATTGTTGGGCCCCAGCCAAGATTGTCTAATTTAGCAGAGCTGGGGTGAGACTTGAAAATTTACTTCTTTAGGTTCCCAGTGAGGAGATGCTGTGGGTGATGGTACAGGGATTACACATTGCCAACTGTGGGTTAAATATTGCTTTGATGACTGTGAGTTTCCAAGAGCAGTGGATTTTGGCTGAAAGAGAACATAGCTATTCACTCTGAAGTTCTTTGAAATTTCCATTAAAAAAAAGCCCCAGATATTGACCAGATGTGAAGAGGCTACCCAGGACTAGAGCATCCTGTGACCCTGCTTCTGGCCTCCCATAGACTCCATTCCTGAGAGGTATCATAGGCCCTTGAACTTTCCCTGCCTTCCTAGTACAGTCTGCCAGACACTGCAGCAAGAGCATTATACATATACCACAAGTGGTTTGAATCACTCTTAGGGAAAAATTCACTTATAGTCCGTGAGTTTTCTTTGAAAGTATATTTACAAATACTAGATACTCCTGATTTTTGAGGTAAACAGCATCAGCAAGCTCACACTTTCAATGAGGAGGCACAGAGAATGCTCAGGTGGGCCTATTTAGCATCTGTTTCCATCTCTCTATCTGTCCAAAAAACCTGTTTTCCTGCAATTATATGTTAATTTCAGGACAATGATTAATAGTCTGATTAAAATTGATGTTTATTTCCTTCAGAGTAGCATTTTATTTTTATAGAATTCAGTTAACCACCCCTATGGCTCTTTTACCCACCAGCTGTGCCCTAAAGGCTAATTTTCACCTGATGGAAACAAATTATACTTTATGAGCAAAATACTTAGATCCTTTGGGGCTTGTGCTTTTGAACACAGTGCTGTGCACCCTACCACTTTGCATTACAAGTCAGTTTTTCCTTCAGAGCTTCTGAGTAAGAAGGGAAAAAAAGAACACTTCTTCCTCCACTCTGTGCTTCGATGTATGCAGAACTCAACCTGTGAGTCACCACCTCAAGTTGGCAGCCTCACTGGTTATGGAGGACTTCAAAAAAACCAATCTGGGAAAGCTGCCTTGTGAAACAATGCAGACAATGCTTTGCATTTAAAGTTTGAGTATAGTGCAGACAGTGGAAAGATAATAGTAACACTCAAAGAAGTTAGGTGTTGTGAATGCAAGTCAGAAAGTGAATATAGCTAAAGAAAGGGGGTAGCAAGAAGATATTCAATTATCTAAACAAGACACCTCAACCTAAATCTTCTTTTCTAAAGTAAGAATGTAGCAATGCAATATTTTTAAGAGATATCTTAAGAACTATGTGCTATACTTGAATAGGTCTCTCTCTCTCTCCCTCTCTCCCTTTTTCAACAGCTGCATGTATAAGATGTACAAGTCATTATTCCACATGGGATGGGGGTAACACTCTACATTAATAAGCAGAGTACTTGAGGATGAACATTTATTCGAACAGATGCTTAGATTTCATTTAGAACTCTAGCACTATCATTTATCAAATGGCACCCTGGCAGTCTCAAAGAGTTAGTGGGGATGTCATAGTCCCCCTTACTCCCGACCGAAAAAGCATGACACATTTTTGCAGTCTCACAAAGCAGTAGGCATCCTGTGACATTCATAGCAAGTTATTTTACTCAGAGCTCAGCTTCTCACCTACCAGCCACCCGACATTTCTGCCTGCATCCTTGCTGTGGTTCTTTCTCATTCACCTTCACCTGTTTGGACTTTGGACTGCTCTTACCATATGTTCCCACCACCATCAGTGCAGCCTTTCCTCCAGGGGTGGTCTTTGATTTGGCAAATGCCTCTTTACCCTCTGACTGCCTTGGCACAATCATATGAAATCAGCTGATTCACCTCTAGAACTTAGTTCTTAAGAAAAAAGTATACTTTTAAATAAAATGCTAATATAGTAGTTTAATACACCAATATGAATAAGTGTTAATGCACAACTAAATTTCCAACATTTAATTAGAAATAGTGTGAATTGGTATATCATCTCTTATATCTCTAGAAGCTAAATGAAGATAAATATCTCCTTGGAAAGTAGAGTGTCTCCATGTCTACTTAGTGACAGGAAATTTCAATAAACACCTAGGCCTGTATTCTACATTTTCTTTTTTAAAAAGTAGAATACCATTGCAATGTCTTTTCAGATATATTCTCACACAGACTCGTTTTGGAATTTAAAAAGTGGTTGGATTCCATCTCGAGCACTGCTAGCTGGGAAACAGTTTAGTGATTCAACCTTGAAAGAAATTAAAAGAGAGTTTTCATTTTCGTCCATTTCCAGGTATATTAATCTCCAAATCTACCTCACATAACCTACCTAGCAAACCTCCTCTAGAAAGTCACTGTATGAAGAGTAAATGGTGAGAGTAGCAGAAGCAACTTGTACTTTCCATTCCACTACAATGACATAATTTTAACAAGTCATGATAGCAGATAATATCCGTCTATTTTATCAAGAGCATTTTTCATATTTCTTCGGCTTGTTATTTGTCACTGACAAACAAGGAGTTCCTTTCTCCTGATGCTGAGCTTTAGTTATTTATATTTTAAGTCTGTGGTATTTGTCATGCTTTATGGGGTTTTAGCATCTTTAAAAAAGAAAATCGCTCCGTGGAACATTAACCTGTGTGTGCATCTGCGTGCTGCTCCTGAAGAGGGGAGCCTCTGCATAAGAGCTGCAGAGTCCCCATTGTCTGTCAGGGCAGTGAAGACAAAGAGCTCAAAGCTGCCATAAATTTATTATACGGAAGCTGACTAGGAGTTTCTTGCTGTTTCTTTATGTGTTGCCTTGTTTGCAGGGCCGTAATTATAAACTGATTACAGCTAGAGAAAAATCTCTTCATTGTGCTCCCTACTGAATAGTAATTACTCTGTTGTTGTGTTTTATTGTGATTTTTTTGGTTAATCTTTTGAAGGTTATTAAGCTGTCTTAGATTTCAGTGTGGCTTCTAGCAACCAGGAAATGGAAAGTGAGTGTAATATATGTAAGATGTTTATAGCAATTATCTTACTGCATGTTATAAATCATATTGTGGACAAACTAAGCATATACTGGAAACAAAATGTCTTGTTTCCCAATCTGTAGTAATTTGTTATATGTTTTCTCTTTGTTCTATTTTCTCTTCCTTGATGATACTTAGGTAGTTTAGAAAAGGCTGTTTCAGAGTTACAATGCCACAGGTTTCAAATATATTCTGGAAAATGGGAAAAGTCTATTTCTGCATGAAGAATAGCTTATCTTTTACTGAGGTTGTATTTAAAAAAGCTGAATAATAAAACTATGGACAGTTTCTTTTCCTGAGTTGGTGCTGTTGTAGCTGTTATTGTTGTCATTTTGTTTATAAATTGACCTAACAGACCTGATTGTTGTCTCATAGGCATAGTTTCCTAAAGACTAGCTGTAATTAGTCTAATGCTCTTTGGTTTGTGGCTAATTGTATGTTGAAATACACAGATAAAGCTCTTTGCAGGGTAATAGAGAATTTATTCTTCATGTCCTTTAAGGTAATGTATATTTTATTTTATGATTGCCATAGGTGGTAGAGGAGGGTCAAATTTTGCTCACAATGCAAGGCATAAGAGCTATTTGAGTAACACTAAAATAAGGGGAATATCAAGGAGATACACTATAAGTATAATGGGTTATGTTAGAAAAGCACGTAGATGTTTGGATGAACAAGTAATAAAATAAATGCGAAGAATATCTGAAATATATTTTTTCAATTTTAATAGAATAATTATACATTTTTCAGATGGCTTATTGTTTTTGTTGGATTTGACCAAAGATTGTCCTGAAGATTCACTGAAGAAAGTGAACAAAGCAAGTGTATTTTTTAATCAGACACTTTCAAATAGAATTAGGTTGAGGTATTTCCCATCTCTTTAGGTATTTTTGATATATTTGATTTTTCAGGTGATATTTTTGGCTCAGAACAAAACTGATTACAAATTGAAAGTTTTAGAAATTTCTCTGTATATTTGTGAAATTAACTAAAACTTCAATTCCAGTAGAATTTTCCTTAACTGAAGAAGTTATACAATCAAGAAGAAGAACTTGAAGATTATACAGAGTATAAAGACCTGATTATGTATATAAGAAGGCATTAATATCTAAAAGTAAAAATAAAAGGTCTATATCAAATTATTGATGTGTACAAGTAGATACCACAGCAAGTCAAAGCAAGAAAGGTTATGAATAAGTTACAAGGGAGTAATACTACAGCAAATTAATAAATAAATAAAATGAAATACCATTTCAAAAGTAACTCAAAGAAGTTATTGTCTTGTAAATACAATATAAATAGAGGAAACTTGAGGGCCATCTTCTTAGATTGAGAAGAAAAAATAATTTGATAATATTTTGTCATGTAAAATTTTACTTTTGAAGAGGCTTTTTATTAATAGAGTAACTCATTGTTTTAATGTTAAGTGTGCTTATATATTTAATTTAAAGTGACTATTATCTAACTACAAAAGGAACATTGTGGGATTTTATTGTGTTTATGATTACTTCCTCCCCTTTTTTTGTTGTCTCCTGGAAATTTGAGAAGAGGATCATTTTGGGATAGTTGAAAAAAATCCCATCTATCTTTGGTGATTCTTTCCTATGTATATATAATTTGTTGATGACCCAGGGCCCAGAAATGAAGGGATAGCAACACAAGACCTTCTGGTTGGAAACACCTTGGGCAGCATGTATTGCATCATTACTCCCTGTAACTTTGTGATATGTGATCTACCTCACTGGCATGGCGCACCTGTTGGGCAGGGATAAGAGGAGAGGACAATAGCTATTTAGAAGAGAAAATTGATCTAGAACTGCAAAAACTAGAGGCACCAGAGACTAATTCAGTTTCCATCATAATTTAGTTAGACATGTACTAAATACAGGGGTAGAAAAGAGCCAATACTGTGACCAAAAAAACAAAACAAAACAAAACAGCATTTGCGTAATAAAAAGAATACAACCCTGAAAACTTCTCCATCTGTGAAGTGAATTGAGAAAAGAATGGGCAATTGTCACATTATTTAAAAACCCCTTATCAGCTCAATCTGATCATCTTTTAAATTAGACCAATATATCTAATTGATTGGCAGAGATTCCATACAGCCAACTATAATCACTTAGAGAACTTTTAGTTTGTCTTATTTATTATATTTATTATTAGAATATGACAGTTTGGAGTAGAATAACTAGTTTTCAACAAGGAACGTAATTGGCTCTATGATTGAACTCAGTAAAGGACAAGGTCTTGTCATGAGGTGGCTGATAAAAATAAGAGAGAAATCCACCTATAATTTTTTATTAGGTGGCAGTGGAAGGAACTCTTCACTATACTAGTACTCTCCTAAGAAGGATAGGACAGAGGATGTTGTTTTTTGAGATGTTACTATGTGCACTTGAAATAAAATTGTCAATGAAATGAAACATGTATCCAACCCATGTTGCCTTAAAATTGGATAGGAGACAAAGATGAGTTTAACAACAAACAGCAGAATACATTTAAACATTTTTATTCTTTATTTAAAAGTTTAATGTACTTATCGACTTACATATAAAATATGAATATTATACATTATTGGAGTAACTACGTTTTAAAACAAGTATACATTGTGTAAGGACTGGATCTTATTAATCATATATCTTTCCCCCAATATTTATTACTTCTTTTTTGGTGAAAATTTTTAAAATCCATTTTTCCCGCTCCTTGAAATGTATGGTATATTGTTGTTGCCTACAATAACCTGAATGTGCGACAGCATGTCAAAGATTCTTGTTTATCTCTAACTGTAACTGAGTACCCACTGGTCAATCTCTCTCCATCACTCTCCCCTCTTCCCTTTCCCAGTGTCTGGTCACCCCCATTGTATGAGATCAACTTTTTTGGACCTCACATATGAGTGAGATCATACTTGTCTTTTTATATCTGTCTTATTTCACCTAACATAATCTTTAGCTCTATCAGCACTGTCACAAATGATAAAAATTCATTCTTATTATGTCTGAATAGTATTCCTTCCATTGTACAGGTGAGCTACATTTCTTATCCTTTCACCAACTGAACAATAATTGCATTTGAAGGCAGCCAGAATGTTCATTAATTCAGTGAGTAGGTGAAACTAAAAGAGATACTCAGGTTGAAGGCATTTTAAAGTTAAAGATGTAAAAGTATCTAACCTTAAGTGATTTATATATTCTGAAAGTGGGCACAAGAATATTGTAGAAACCACAGGATTTATTTGGTTGGGTACTTATAACATTTTGAAGGAGGAAAATATTATCCCCTTATTCACAGGTAACACTGAAACTAAGAGACACGACATTACTTACCAAACAAAATAGGTATATAGGAATTATTATGATAAATTTTATGTTTTTCTTACTGTTCCTTCAGTCAACCTCAAAAGACTAGTTCAATGAAAAGTCAAAATGTGGTGGTGAGTGTGTTACTGCCTTTTGGGCTTGGATAAAAAGATCATAGTTGTATAGCATTTAGAATTATTCCCAGCTGTAAGTAACAGGGAGTGAAAACACCTGTTTAAATGATATACTGCAGAACTTAATTTTTCTGCCTGGTAAAATCCAGAGAAGGCAGGCCAGTAACGACATAGGAACTCTGCCTTACTCATGCCACAGGGAAAATATTACTTCTAGTATATTGCTCTGTTGTCTTTAGGGTGTGGGTCTGACTCCTCCTGGTTCTAGATGACAGGATTGGTTCTGGTGATCACATGTGCCTTTTAGGGGCAGGATGGAGGAAAAGGTGAAAAAATGTTAAGGAGGCAAAAGGTTTATGCCTGGGTCTTCTAAGAATGGTTCCTAAAAGTTGCCATATTGTACATTTCCCTGCATCCTACTGGCAACTGAATTTAGCCACAAAATATTTAAAAATTGAAGTCCTTATTCTGGTCAGCCATGTGCTTGCTAAAAGCCATGAATTCTAATACCACGTAAGAAGTGGTGATTGGTATTGATGTACAATTAATCATCTCTACCAAGATAGCTTTGAGGTAGGTTTGGGCTAGAGGTCAAGTACAGGTGTCAAGATGTGCACTGCAGCAGGGAAACAGAAGCATAGATGACCTTCTGAGAAGCGTGGCTTTGAAAGAAAGGGCAGTTCACCCCATTACTTTCATACCTGAAGCTGTCTCAACCCTAAATACATTTGAGAAAGACTAGTAGAAATCTTACAAGAATATTTCTTTAAACAGAAGTTGAACACACGAGAGTATGATGAATGTCAAAGGCCAAGTGTTTACCAGGTACTTACTGGTGTTAAATGAGACAGGTCTATTTGAGGACCTGGTAACCCATTATATCTTCATCCAAGTCCACAACACTACTTATGAGCTTCTTCTTTGTTATTTAGACCTGAGTTGTAATTATAAAAAAAAGCTAGAATGGTTTAAATAGATGGATACAATGTGGAATCTGGACCATCTGTCTTCTAAGTCTATGAAAATAGGTGTTATTAACCTGTCTGAGACCAGGGATTTTTAGTGGTAGTAATTCATCTTCTCTCTCAGAATTTCTGCAAGTTATGCAAGAACATTTCCAACTTTTCCAACATGGAATTACAGGCTACATCCCTGTAAGTATTTGGTCTCCTTTTGGTCTTCTTTTCTCCTTTATGTCTAAATGTTTCCTTTGTCATATTTCCTGTATTTCCTATCCTAGTCCTTGGTGCCAGTAACATAATTTTGGTGGCAAAAATAAATTACTTGAAAAACAGATTTGTTAGAAGTATATTTAAAGTGCATCTTGGGCTATGATTTTCACATTAGTTCCAAATTTATCAAATTTCTATTTATAATTTTCTTATAAAATGTGTTTTGATGTTTAAAGCATATGAAGAAAGCTAAAGATGAAAATATTTTCAAATTTTTTTGCATTTGCATTCATTGAAAGTTTAAAGATTCTAAAATTTTTTATTTTATTTTATTTGCATTTGCACACAGGGTAATAATGAGACAGTCTAATGAGTCTTGCTCCATCTCCCTGGGTAAAACTAATTTGTTGCCAGAACAGATTCTCGGTAGTTAGTTCAGTCCTTCTTGGGCCACATTTCCACATTTGCTTTGGAATGTTTTCTAGGTCCTGATAGAACCTACACAAAACTGTAAGATATAATTTAGTTTATATGGAGTGTTGAAGAATGCTGCATTTGCTATTAATTAGATTATCTTTTAGGAAAAACACTTGTCACATTAACTCACTCCTTTCCCACTTACAAACACCTTTTTGTAAGTTAAATTCTTAGTTAAAAACCACAGTTTTTGATCTTAGGCAATACTATGTATGACTTCTACCTAATAAGTACTGATGTTTTGTTGATTGTTTAGGAAGTGTTAAAATACAACCAGAGGTTCCTGATTTATGAGGGCTTTGAAATGAGCTGTCATGTGAGCACTTACCTAATCTTGGATCTGTTGTTTCAACACTGTCTAATGCTGTTAGTCTCAGATGATGTATTTCCTCTATTATAGAAATTGTTCTGCTGGTCCTTTTGGAAAGAAACAAAAAACAAACACTCCTACTAACTCTACTTTTTATGTACATTTATTTGAACATAAAAATAGAAGGGATAGATTTAGTTATTGGATCACAGTTTTCTCCAAAGTACTTTAATATATCTTATCACAGTTTTGTAGATTGACAGTTCATAGAATATTAAAATGAAAGAGATGGGGTCTTATGGACAGCTAATTGGGATTATGTTATATATACCCTTCTTTAGCAGGAAACTCAATTCAGGTTGGTTTACTAGTATTGATATTTTAGGGCACTACACTAGGCCCAGTAAGAACTCAGTGGCTTTATAGACCAGCACCTGTCTTCCAGAGGGGTGGGGGAGTTAGGTTATTAAGGGAGAAAATAATATGTAGAAAGAAGCTGTAAATGATGAATGGACAATGGATCCTTCTTATTCATTAAACACTGTCTGGAGGTTCTGTGTTTACTGATTCCTGTTGAGGACTTGGAATGAGTTACAGTTTGCATCCCTAAAGATGTCTGATAGAAGTAGAGGCTGATTGAATTAATTGGAAGGCAACAAGAGAGGTCATTCTGTCTAGTCCCTGTCCCCATGAAGGATGGCATAGAAACTCTCCCAGACAGATTGAGACCTGCTTTAATCAGCCACTGGCATTATACCTACACCTGTGCTGTGACCCCTAAAATTGGGAAGAAAAGTGAAAGACCTAGTCAGTCATCCAGAGGATTGACCACGTTGTACAGAGTCAACAACTGTGTTCGATTTTCATCTGGGTGATCTAGTGCTACACACAGACTCTGTAAAATTTTCATTTAAAGTATTTGCATCTTATACTTAAGCTATATTCAATCTTTTTCATTTTTTAAAACTGAACTTTCTGTTACAAAATTCTCTGCTTTTGTCATTTCAACCAAAAGACATGCCTTTTGTTTTCACTTTCCACTGATACTGGATTGAGGCAATCTTCCCGTAGCTCATACCTTCCAGTTACTCATGTCTTCCATAATTTATTTATTCTTTCAATGGTTTTAATTCTTCATGGGCAGACTTATTTAGGAACTCCCTGAAGTTTTACTTAGCCTCCATGAAACATATTACAACAGGAAAGAAAATGCATCTGAAAAGAGGCAGTGTGATACAAAGGGACAGTCAGAAATTAGGTGATTTAGGGTCCCTTTCCCAGTTTTGCTTCTTCATGGCTGCTAGACCCAGAAAAAACACTCAGTCTGTCTGTCTCAGTTTCAACATGTGTGAAATAAGAGAACTGAAATAGATTACTGATTATCAAATGTTTTTGTTTACTTCACTCCAGGTTAATAATTTATGGCATATGGTAACACAGTACATATACCTTATAACAGAAATAAAAATTTCAAGAAACATAGCGTCCTGTTACTATTTATGATGTGCTTGATTTTTGTTTTATTTTGAAAACATACTGTTTGTGACACACTACATTGATTTAAAGAACCATTCATAGGTCATAATATAAAGTTTTGAATGGCAGATCAGATGATCTTAAGATCAATAGGAAAGCCATTCCTATTTTATAAATTATAAGTTCTAGGGGCTCATACCACATAATATTCCTTCATTTTTGACAAAATCTTAAGAAGAGCAATAGTGTAAAGAAGTAAGAAGGTGGAACTAGAAGGAGTGGAAAGGAGAAAAGTTGTATTTTTATGTTTATATTAAAGACAGACTATCATATTTACTGAGAGAATGCTATTAGTAACTTGTAATCAATTGCTGAATGATGACACAGTCCTAGAAAAAAATTCCTATGCAATCTCCTTTTCTAGTTCCTGGGTTGTAATTTACATTTTGCGAAGTTTTAAAATAATGATAAAAATAAGAAACACCCAGTGTTGGAACCTTGAACCTATACTTGCAAATGTTACAAATCAGGCAAAGCACAATCCCATAGTGCCAAGTGAGCAGATACAACTTTTAGCAGGTAAAAGCTGGTAGGATTTCCATTGTCCTAATAGGAATACACACACCATGTTGATTGATCATATATTAGTTACTTTTTGGTTTCTGTGACAAAGTACCTGACATCTGCAATTTGAAGGAGGAAAGGTTTACTTTGGCTCACAGTTTCAGAGGTTTTAAGCAACAGTTGGCTGGCTCCAAGGCAGAAACAGCATGGTGGAAGGGCATGGCCCAGAAAACTGCTCAACTCATGGAAATCAGGAAGAAAGAAGGAGAGGGAAGAGCTGGAGACAAGACATACCTTTCCAGATCACATGTCCAGTGACTCACTTCTAACCAGGCCCAATTTCCAAATCACAGTCAGCTATGAACTTATCAGTAGCTTAATCTGCTGATGAGTATAGCATCTTTATGACTCCAATGACCTTCTAAAAGCTCTACCTCTGAACACGTGAGACTTTTGGAGACATTTTAGATCTAAATTGTAACATTTCACCCATGACTCACAAAAGGATCATGTCCATCTTGTGATGTAAAATGCATTTAGTCCCTCTCTCAGAGTCACCAAAATCTTAAGTCCAAATTCCAGGCATTGATAAAAAGGCCAAGTTTAAAGTCTCCTCTGAGACTTAAGCCAAACTCTTAGGAGCAAGCCTCTGTAAAAACCAAAACAAAATTAAATATTTTCAACATACAATGACACATAGTAAACATTCCTATTCTAAAAGGGAGGAATAGAGAAAAAGACAAGAGTCAGACTAAAGCAACACTTAAAACCAACAAGGCAAACATTGTGGTTAGATGTGAACTCCATAGGTTTGGGCAGCTCCACCTCTATGGCCTTTTTGTTGCAGCCCACATGACCTCTCTCTTGAGCTAGCTCAGCTCACTATCTACTGGTGTCTCCAACTTCTTGGGGTCTCTATTGGACCTTTGATTTTACTCTCACACCTTCTGAATTTCCCTCTCAAGGGCCCATTACCTATTCTCCCAAGATTTCCTCTGAAATCTAAGTGGAAGCCTCCATATTCCACAGTTCTTGCATTCTGCATGCCTGCACAACCAGCATCATGTGAATGATGCCAAGATCTGCTCCCTGCTTGAGCAGTAATCTGGCTGTCTTGAAAATGGCTTCAGGGTTCCCTGAGTGCCTGGATAGATATTGCCTTCAGAATTGCAATCACTTTCCAAAAGCTCCACCTCTGAATACATAAGACTTTTGGAAGACATTGAAAATCTAAACCATAAAGTACATTAGGAAAATATGTATTTACCTAGTGGCACCTCCAGTTTCTGGCCTAGACAGTACTGCCCATCTCATTGAACAGTGTTAGGATCTGTGCAGATATTTAAATGAGGTATCTATGTAGATATATAAGCTAGGGACCTAGATGGCACTCTAAATACCACCTTGTGGCTTAACTCCCATATTTAAATCCTGTTAATTTTGTCTTTTTTTTTTTTTTTTGGTACTGGGGATTGAACTTGGGTCCTTGCGCTTAATTTTGTCTTTTAATATGTCTCAACTGCATTCACATTTCTCCATCTTCATCACCACCTTATCCCATACTACTCTTTGCTCCTATCCAACCTATGATAAACCTCCCAAATGGGCTACTCTATTCACACTTCCCTCTTTTTTGACCCAGTACTCTATCTGAACTGGAAGCCTTGTTATTTCACCTTTCCATGGCTTCCTCCTGCTCTTGGGGAAAAGACAAAGTGACTCCAGGTAGTCTACAGGGTCCCCTGAGTGACCCCACCCCCTCTCAGACCTCATCTGTGCTTCCCTTCTGCTTCCTCTGCCCCAGCTTCACTGGCTTTATTTCAATCCCTATACTTTTCTCCTCTCCTTTCACTGAGCCCCTGGTATTACTGTCACTTACCCTCTGTGCTCCCCGTAGGACCCTCATCCAATACACTACCATTTATCTTCCAGATTTTGGCACTGGCATCACTTTATGACATTAGGAACTAGGTCACTTTCTGTTTCCTATTGTATTCCATTCAGTGCTTAACAAATCACAAAGTTTAAAGAATGAAGGTAATAAGATTACAATAATAATAATAACATCCACTTATGTGGTGCTCACTATTTTCAATAAACTCTTTAGCTGATTTATGTATGTTAAATGATTTAATTTTGATAGCAACCTTATTGGGGAGATACTATAAGTATCATCCCCATTTTAAAGATGAGAAAACTGAAGCATCAGGTTAAGGGATTTACTCAAATCTCCATAACTAGTAAATAGTGGTCTTAAGATTTGAACACAAGCAAATGGGATACAGGATGAGTGCTATTTATCACTAAACTAAATTGCCTTTCTCATGTTAACTGAATGAATATAGAAATCTATGTAGTGGGTTTTATATTTTGTTGTGCTTTCTTTCATTTGTGTGATTGGAAAAGGGTTGAATATTATAGAAGGTTAGGTATTTTATAGATCTACATTGCAAAAATGTGGTCATTCTTTCACTATGTAAGTTGCCAGATATCCTACCTTATCTCATTTATTCCTGGCAGCAACCATGCAATCAATGTATGCAGTAAATTCCCATTTTATGAATGAAGGACATGACACTCTAAAGGAAGGTCTAAAATCTTGATCCAATCCCAGAGCCTTTGTTCTTTCATATTTTTCTTTGAATGTATAAAAAATAGGATTTGATCTGGGCCTTTTAGAATGCACAGAATATAAATAATAGGGGAATAAAATGTTGAACATTAAAAATGTTCAAAAATCAGAATTTATGTATCATGCAAAGAATAATGAATTAGAATTCAAATGAAAAATTTCTTTTTCATAAAGCTACAAAATATGAAATATTAAGAAATTAATTCCAAAAAAATATATGAGTGACATATCATTACTGAAGTTTTCAGTAGAAGATTTGAATAAACAGAGTCCATATAATCAACTGAGAATTTAATACTGCAGCAATGACTAATATTTCTCAACTAATTTAAAAATTGATGCAATTCTAATGAAAGTTCCATTTTTTGAAACAGACTAGTCAAGGAATGTTTAAAAATAAGAGTATTATAGAAGTAATGAATCAATGATCTAAAATTATAAATCACAAGAATTTTAAAAATATAGAGTAGAGTATATTCAGACACAAATGGCTTAGAGTAGAATCTCCAAATATATACCTAATAATGTATAAGAAGCTGATATATATTAAAAGTGAATTTTATAAATTAGTAGGGAAAAGAGTATCTATTTAGCAAATAGCATGGGAAAAACTGGTTCATTATTTGGAAAACATAATATTGAGATCCCTACCTTGCCCCAAATATCACATTGAGAGTCAAGAATTGGATGCAAAAATTTGAATTCATCAAATGATTAATGATTACCTAATAATCTTAATTAAATATTAAAGAATATTTAGAACACACATTTTAGAGCACATAGAACATAGGGGAATTTTCACTATAGGTGGAGATGTGCAGCATATTAAAAAGTAACACATATTAAGAAGAGTATATTACTATAATGTTTAATAATAAAGAAGCAAGGCTGGGCAAGGTAACATATGTCTGTCATCCCAAAATTCAGGGAAGCTGAGAAAGGAGGACTGCAAGTTCAAGTCCAGGGTGGACAACTTAGTGACTTAGATCCTCTCTTAAAACCTTAAGACAAACTGGAGAAACTGGTATTTACACACATGTGAGTCCTATTTATTTCACTTAAGAGCATGGCCTCAATATGCATCCATTTAGCTATAAATGATTAGTTTCTCATTCTTTATGGCTGAGTAGTACTCCATTTTATAAAAAAAAACACATCTTCTTCACTGAAAGTGTAAATAAGGGTTAAAATGATTAAAATGAATAATTGACAATTTTAAATAGGAAAAAAGGTCCAAAGATGAAGGGGTAAAGGGAGGGGAAGAGGAAAGGAAAGAAGGGAAAGGAAAAATTATGAGAAAAGAAAAAAAATGGAAACAAAGTCTATGTAAATAGGGAAGGGTGGAGGGGGTGAAGGGCAAACAGGTAATGGGGAAAAAATAATCAAAATACATCATGTACAGGTACAAGCACCCAATGATAAATGTAAACGTATTGTTTACCTAAAATGTACTAATAAAAGAACTTATGAATAATAATTTAAAAAAAAACGTTAAAACAAAACAAAACACCGCCCCCGAGGCATGTACCTCTGTGGAAAGGCCTTGTGTTCAGTCTCTAGTAGGACCTCAAAAAAAAAAAAAAGGCAAAGAAAAATTCGGTAAGGCACTAATTAGATCAATATGCACATATGGTGGTTAAGTTGACAGGTTAGCAGATACACTTTAATTCTTATTTATAGTTTACTTTCCACATTTATATTGACTGTGTATTACTTATGTAATTAGCAAAAAGTGAAATATATTTTCAAAAAGCAAATCCTAAGCTAAGTCATGGGTGTTTAATGGCTATAACATATGGGAGGGGAGGAACACTAGAAGTTCTATGTGCTGAAGTAATTATGATGGGAAAACCTGAATTCATTTATAGTGGGAAATGTCTTCAATGTACTTTAAAGAGAAGGAAATGTGGGAAATGTCTTTCAATGTACTTGGGTATTCCTCAACAACTTTAGACATTATTTTAAATCAAAATTTGTCTCTTCTGTGCATGATCTAAGATAATTAAGTAGAAAAAATGCAAATGACTGGATTTAATCAAACAGCCTTTTCTTTGTTTAGGGACTTCAGGATCTATCTATGAAATAACTTGCTCTTTAGAATGTCTTTCTTTTAAACTACTTGTTTTATCTGAAGATATTTTCTTAATCTTATTTGCCAATTACCTTAGGTTTTTCGGTGTTTTGGAAACACGAAGGCATTGCATGGAAATTTTAATACTAGAGGGGACACCTGGCACTTGCCTGAAGTGCTTTCCATTTCCTGTCAAGCACAGAGAAGAGGAGCTATTGTGGGCTGATCTAGAGCTCTTCAGTGGTTGATTTATGAGTGCCTCCTGATGTGTCCCCAGGCAGCTGGCCTTCAGTTCTTGCTACTACATTTAAATTATAGAAGAAGATAGAGAGCAGGTGATTTTCAGCAAAGGACCCTTATCTTCTAATTTCTTCTGCCCTTTGTAAGATAAGGCAGAGGCTCACATTAGTTCATTAGTCCAATACATCTGTCTTTGTAGATTCTTGACATAGCCTACTATGGAATCAACAAAGCAGAAACTTCAGTGTAGAAATCTCTTTTGAACTTGATGTTATTTTCTTGGAAAGTTAGGTAGAGGTGTGTACACACACAAACACACACACACACAGGCATACACACACACACACAGGCATACACACAAACGGCTAAAATACTTTTAATTGTGTAAACATAAATGTATTAAACTTTATTATTGCTGGCTTTTGCCGCAAATATCTAATCACCTTGGTTGTGAATTTCAGCTATTGTATGCCAACTTCATCCCAAGTGCATGGCTGAAGTTCACAAAGAATTTTTTTATAGTTTTGAAAAATGGTTAAAATGTTATAGAACCATGTTTTTCCTGTTTAATATATTTCAATATGTCTTTGCATTTATTTGATATTTATTGATATTTCTGTAAAAGTTTTATTGCTTTTATAACAGATTTTAACTCTTACTTACTCTAGTACTCTAGTACAGTACTAGTAGACTCTCCCCATACCCTGAGTCTCTATCTACAGCTAAACTAACCAATCATGAGTCTAGTGGCAGTGAGTTAAACAGCAGTTCAAAAAAGAAAAATATGAACCTGAAATGAATGAATCAAAGAAAATTTCACAGAGTAGTTACTGTAGAATATTTTGAATCAGACAGACCTGACTTTAAATTACCATTTACTGCCATTACTTTGTGATATTGAGTAAACTACTGTATTCAACTTTTTGAGTCTTACTTTCTTTCTTTGTACAAGAACAGTAACAATAATTTAATATTAAAGAGATGCTATTTGTGATGTGTCTCATCCATTTTAATTAGGTACCTTTTCTCTTCCCTTTCACTTCTCTGACCTTATTTTCCATAATTCATTCCTTTATTCATTATATCAAAATAACAGAACTGAAAATTATTCTCTTTAGTAAGGAATAAGATTTAATATGTGGCTATTTTAAGACTAAGGAAAATCTGATGACAAAATTAACCAATATTTGACAACATAGGAACTAAAATGCAGGCTGATGCTTGCTATTTTCATTAGTCTAGAATTTCCCGGTCTCAGTGGTAGCCCAGTTACAGAATATAGAGTGCTATTTGGAGATTTGAGTTTAGAAGCATTTGCTTGGTGACATTTATATAATCTTCAAGTGATCTTAGAATGTGAAGGGAGGAAGCATTTAGAAAGAGAGAGCATGCTCTGGAATTCTGACTTGCAGAGCTGCAGCAATCCTATCAGATCATCTCATCAGTTCCCAAATACTTACTGAAAAGTAAACAAACAGCAGAGAGACAATGAGTTGCTCTATTTCACAAAGTTAACTGTTTGCTTTGTTAAGAGTAGAACACAACTCTGATATCTCAGGCTATTAGTTTTATCCCACATAGTACAGCATTATGGCCTTTACTCCAAGGGGGCTTAAAGTATTGCAGTGTTACAAATAAATGATCAACCGCATAACTGTTACATGGTTACTCTAAACATTTGGAACTTTTATTCTTGAAATAAATATATTTTTATAAGGTCTATACTATGTTAAAGGATGTAATAATTACTGTGGAATAAAAAAGAAACAACAAGAGTCCTTTTAACTGAGGTCTTGATGCATCTGGGAGGACATCATAAACTGAACCTTCTTATTCATCTGAATTTCTGAATTCTGTTCATGGTGTCAGTGCTCTTTTACTGGCTTCAAAATCCTGAGTTGTTTATATCCCCAACCCTTACTACCATACTTCATCAGGTGTTTGATTCTGTCAACTTTTTGTCTGAAGTATATTTTCTCTCATTTCTTTACTGGATTTCCACTGCCTCATCTTGTTTCCAATCTCTACATGGCCTGTCTCTCAACTTCCATCTCTACATCTCTACCTGTGTTTGTTTCAATTCCAAGCAAAACATTTAAATATTTATCATGGCTATCTGTTTCAAGTGAATGATATTCAGCATTAAGCCTCACATTTAAGTTGCTCCATGATCTAATCTCAGTTATTAAATTGAGAAGAAACATCATTAAATGTTAATTAGCTTGAGGTGATATGAGATTTGGAAACTGAGATAGAAGATCTGGGCCAGAGAGTAGGAATTATAGCCTGAACAGCTGAGTGAGGGCCTATGGTTTGGAGATCTCATGTTATATTGAATAACCTACAGGTAGAGCAGAGAGAGCTGATGGTTCTGCAGACAAGTCTGAGAGGTCAGGAATCTCTTCATGAAGGTCCCAGTGAGTAAGTTCCAGCTGAAGTACCAGGCTTAGGGTCACTAATGTGTCCAAGGCTACGTGCCTTCCAGCTCAGACCCACATTCAGCTCTACTGAATTTTAACACCTCACCCAGGGTCAACTGCTTCCTTCTATCAGTTTGTCATTCTGTCTTATCTCAGGTCCTGCGTTTCATCCCTCTATGATGTGGGAGATATATAATTGTCACATATATTTATGCACAGTGGAACATGCTGAAGTTTCTTTCCCATACTCCCTTCAGAGTATCATTGAACTCAAACCAGCACACCTGTAGCAAAAGATAACCTACACTGGCCAGCTTGTTAGTAATTACTCTTTAGTGCACAGTGCCATTCCTGGCATGTTCTCACTGATTTAAAAGTCACTGGGCTTACAGCATTCATGTGCAGTTAGGGAAACCACACTTACAGCATGATCAGGTTACTCTTGGTTATCACCTGACAGGAATATGAAACTTCTGTGGAATTTAGAAGGACTTTTATATTTGGTCCTATATACATTAACATATAGTACAGTGGACCCTCAAGTTACAACTGGCCTTACATACAAACAACTTGGGTTAATTAGGTTAATGAAAGATTCATCTGCCTCTTGTTATCTATAGTGTGTACCTAAGTAAACATCCAGATCTCAACAGTATTGACTTACAACCAACTTGAGTTACAACCAGCCCTCAGGAACAGATCAAGTTCTTAAGGCAAGGGTCCACTTTATTTATAGCAGGTTCACAAAATCTCTTCTTCTCTCTTACCTTTCTTCTCACAGCAACTCCAGGAAAATGATTTAATTATTTAAAATAATTATTGCTTGCTTTAGAGAAAGAGTGGAATTGAGAAAAGATAATTTTTAACCCACAAGTTTGGAGTCTGAGATTATGTCCACCCCAAAGGGAGACATTAAAAAAAGAAAGAACCAACTAGTTATTTGATTTCCTGTGAATACAACAACTAATAGAAGTTAATTTTTGCCCTGAGTCAACATCTGTTTATTGCATCATCACTACATTAATATTGGAAGCTTTGAATGACTAATTACAGGAAAATGAAAAGAGCTCTCTGACATTTCCATTTAGAAAACCCAGTTCTATCCCTAGAAATGAGGAATTCTTAGAAAGTAAAGCTCTGCTTCAAGAATGTGTCTATCATTGGATTTAAAATTCCTGTTGGGCTCCCGTAAGACAGTCACATTGTAATATACAGAATACTTTGCAAATTTGAGCTGATTTACATTTTTCACTATGAAGAAACAACTCAACAAGATACACTATAAAGTGTGAAACATTGCAACTAAAGTTAAAGTACATGAGCTATTTCTTGGACCAATAAGAATGTCCTATATTTTCTAGGAATGTGATGTAAAGTCAGGAGTTTGAGGTTTCATTAATGAAATCTTCAGATAATCTTGCTGTAAAATATATGAGGCTGACTTCCTCTCCCACCATGCAAACACAAACATATATTGTTAATTTTAAGCTATACAGTAAAACACACCACAATTGTACAATCAGTGATATTTTAAATGAATGGTTGACATAGTCTTTGACAATATTTAGCACTTTATAGGAATACGTTAATGTTAACTTTAGAAAGTATAGCATAATGAAATTTTACAACCAATTAAGTTGATGAGCCACTGTCAGACTCCTAAGCTCCTCTTTTAATGAATGAATGAAAGAACGAGATTTAGGAAGTAAAGAGCCAAGTTTAGTTGCTATAAAATCTTAAGTGTCATGATGTGGTTCACATGTTAGTGAAGAGAAATATACATTATCTAAACACCTTGAAGACAAATAAATGGTTTCTTTTTCAATTTGGAAATGTTTTCCAGTCTTTCAATTTGTTATCATGTGCTTGAATTATAGAAAATGTCTTAGAGTGTCAACTGACTCATTTGTGACCCTAGACAGATTTATGAATTTTTACTTTAAAATTGCATAAGTTAATCTTCACTCAAATTAACTAGATTTTGTAAGAAACCCAGGAAATAAATAATTTGAAGACTGAAAATTTAAATATGCCTTGAATAAGACAGTGTGGCATTTAAGAGTGCCCGTGAATCTATTATATATGAAGTGAAATCTTTTCTTTTTAAAGAGAAGTTAAAGAAGAGTATGTGTATTATATTGGGACTGTATTAAAAAGTTATCAGAAAAGTGTATATAAATTTCTTCCAATTATTAAATGCTGAGGAAGATATTTATAAATTGACAAGAGAATTCAGGGGCATTAAAATTATATTAAATCCAGAATATTTTGATTACAGAAAATTTAACAATATAAAATATTGACCTATACCTAGTTCTTCCATATATTTCATGGATGGTGAAAAATTTTGAAATTTCTTTTTTTTTTTGGTACTGGGGATCGAACTCGGGTCCTTGTGCTTGCACAGCAGGCGGCAAAACCACTGAGCGAAATCCCCGGCCCATGAAATTTCTTCATAGTCTTATGGTCATCATTTCCTTTGAAATAAACTGACTTAAGCATTTTTTGCCAATTCTATGCTTGCTGTCTGTCTCTTACCTCGTAGTAATGGAAATATCCTTCCTTTTCTTTAAAATTCACAAAAGAAAACAAAGTCAGACAAAGAAGCAGAAATATTCACTGAGGGAGTGTATATGTGTGTGTGTGTGTGTGTGTGTGAGAGAGAGAGAGTGCATGTGTGTTTGTGTATGCAGCGGGCAGATTTAAGGGACAGCGAGTCAGTTTAGCCTGGAACGTTAGACATCTTTGTTTTAAAACAGCCTCTGTCATCTTTTTGCACCTTGAGCTTGAGTCTTTCCCTGTATTATTCTTTCCCTGTTTATTTCTTTTTTCTACTTCCTTTCCACCTCCTGCTAATACCCTCTCAAGAGGAAAACATTTAATTCTTTACACTTTTAAAATTTCAGATCATTTATGTCTTTGGTCAAAATCAATTCTAGTCGCTCCTGTGTGTCTAAGGATAGGATAGAAGTTGGAAATTTTTATGCACTGGGAATTTTCAGCTTTCCTATCTTATCCACAGATTTTTGCATCTGAAGATTGAACTGACTACAGATAAAAAATATTATTTAAAAATATATTTGCATAAAACATGCGCAGCCTATAAAGTTCTTATCTTTGTTCCCTAAACAATGCAGTGTAACAACTGGTCATAAGTACTTACATTGTATTAGGTATTACAGAAATCTAGAACTGATTTAAGGGAGGTGTATAGGTTATATACAAATACTACACCAGCATATTATACAAGGGACTTGAGCATCTGTGAATAATGGTGTCTACTGGTGTCCTGGGACAAGTCCCTCACAGAGACTGAGAAATGGCTGTGTGCCCCTCAGTATATCTGATGGGAAAAGGAGGAGAAATTGATTTGGTTGTTTTCTTTTCTTTTTTTTTTTTGTAATTTTTTGGTACTGGGGATCGAACTCAGGTTCTTGCGTTTTCGAGGCAGGTGGCGGAACCACTGAGCTAAATCCCCAGCCCTGGTTATTTTCTACTTGCACATATCATGAAAGGATTATTTTTATTTTGAAACTTCTGTGTCATAAAATTCTCTAAAGAGCAAATTTGTATTGTTTTTTTGGGATTAAAATTTTGGAGAGCAGTGGGTCCTAAAAACTGGAAGATACATCAGGCTGGTTGCATCACAACCTCTGGGGAAGTTTTAAGTGACAGATTCTTCATGTCCCTGATATAGGAGGGATTTTTTTTTTCCATTAAGTTTATTGTTACATTTTAGGTATAAAATACAGTTACATTCATCATTGGGATCTTGTACCTTTACATGATGTATCTTGGTTCTTCTTTTCTTCCCCTTCCCCTGCCCTC
>NW_004624783.1:9277852-9310473 GCF_000247695.1 Heterocephalus glaber
TACCTCCTCTGAGCTGGAAGAGTTGGGACAGGGGCCGGGAACAATGGTAGGAATGGTGGCCCAAAAGCCCTTTCCTGTGGGCTGGGAGCAGCGGGAGGGATGGTGGCCAGGGAGCCCCTTCCTCTGGTCCAGGAGCAGTGGGATGGAGGCTCAGAAGCCCCTACCTCTGGTCCGGGAGTGGTGGGAGGGATGGTGGCCCAGAAGCCCCTTTCTCTGGGCCAGGAGTGGCAGGACAGAAGGTGGCCCCAAAGCCCTTTCCTCTGGGCTGGGAGCAGCGGGAGGGATCGTGACCTGGAAGCCCCTTCCTCTGGACCAGGAGCAGTGGGACGGTGTCTCAGAAGCCCCTACCTCTGGGCTGGGAGCAGTGGGACTCAGTACCATGGTCTGGTGGTCTGGTGTCCTCTGCATCTTTGTAGTGTGGAACCAGGTGGCTGTACAGAGGAGTGGGGTGTGTGGGGGGGGGTTCCACTGGAGTGTTACCAAGGCATGGGGTAATTCGGCATGTTCTGTGTGACTCTGGACCTCGGTAGGGCGTGCACAGACCTGCCTGTCTGCAGCAGGCTGATTTGGCATGTTACGTGTGACTCGGGACCTCAGTAGGGCGTCTGGGAACCTGCCTATCTGCAGCGAGCTGATTGGCATTTTCCGGGCGACTCGGGACCTCTGTAGGGCGTACGCAGACCTGCCTCTCTGCAGCGGGCTGATTCGGTGTGTTCTTCGTGACTCGGGACCTTGTAGATGTACGTTTTATGAAATTTCAGAAATATAATGACATGCATCTACCAATATACCATCACTCAACAGTTGCACTATCCTGAAAGTCTTCTGTTCTCAACCTATTTATCACTCCCACATAATCCCTGCCAACCACTGATCTTTCTACTATCTCCATAGTTTTGCCTTTTTCAGAAAGTCATATAGTTGAAATTAATATGTAATCTTTTCTTTTAAATGGCATATGTTTAGGCTTTCTATATGTCTTTTTATTGTTCATGGAAGTTCAGTTTTCCTTAGCATAGAATAATATTTTTGTCTAGGTGTACCATATTTTATCAGTTCATCTACTGAAGGATATTATGGTTGCTTCTTTTCACAATGATCAATAAATACCCATGTGCAAGGTTTTGGATGAGCATATATTTTCAGTTGATTTTAGTTAAATACCAAAAAGCACAATTGTTGGAATGTATGGTTATAATATGTCTAGCTTTATAAGAAACTATTAAACCATCTTCCAAAGTACCTCTACCATTTTTCCTCTCTACCAGTAATGAATTAGTCTTGTTGGTCTATACCCTTGAAAAAATTTTTGCTGCCAGTGTTCTGACTTCTAGCCATTTTAATAAGCAAGTAGTGGTATGCCATTGCTGTTTAAATTTCCAAGTCCCTAGTAACACATGATGAACATCTTTGCTCATAGTTGTTTGCCCTATATATAGTTTTTTTTTAATGAGATGTTGTTCACATCTTTTGTCCAATTTTAATCAGTTTGTTTTATGTGATTGATTGAGTTTTAGGGGTTTAGGCTCATGTCAAATTTTATAACTCTTCTCTCTAACTCCTCTTTGCTTCAATCAAAACCTTATGAATGTAGAACTGTGCTTATTGTCTTTTTTTCCCATTTTATTATTGAGTTTGAGGGGTCCTTTGCATATTTTGAATAACTGTCCCTTATCAAATGTCTTTTGTAAATATTTTGTTCCAGCCTGTGGCTTGTCTTCTTTTTCTCTTTATAGTGACTTTCACAGATCAGATCTTTGCATTTAATGAAGTCAAGCTCATCAACTATTTCTTTCATGGATCATGCTATTTAGGTGTGCCATCCATTTTTACTTTTCTTGCATGTATGTTAGAGCTATGTCTAAATTCATTTAGTTTTGCATGTGGATGTTCAACACCATTTGTTGAGTCCATCACTTTTTAAATAAAGTTAAGGTTTTATGTCAATATTGACATAAAAATGAGGTCCTAGAATATTGTTCTGTGAATCTGAGAAACTATTCTATAAAAGTTTCATGTGACTCAAGAAATTTTAATTATAATCAATTATTAAAATGTTCTTAGATGCTAAGTCAAGCATTGTTAGTATCCAGAATATAATTTGTGTGTGTGAGTGTGTGATCATTGTGATGTAGTATTTTTGTGATTGTTAGGACTGAAGTGGCATAAATATAATATTATGTAAACAAGGATGAAGGTTATAAAATATAATAAGTTTGAGTTGAAAAGCTACCCAGTGAAAACATTGCTCTACAAAACGTACACTGACTGGATGTTGGACACTTGATTAATGCATATGGACATTCAGTGTTACTCCTGAAGTATATTTCACTTTCCAGGGAACAGCATTTTCATGACTGTTTCAATTTTAATCAGCATTGTGAAAAAATAGTTCTTGATTGATTAATTCCATCAGTTTTTGTTGTTAGCACTGAAAAGAAGGAAAGTATAGTTCCAGTTAATTCTTTAGAATATTTCCAAACTGTGAAAAACATCATTGTTAGAATTGCCAACATTTTTTTTTCTCCCTTTACATGCAATACTTTCATTTTACCAGTGAGGAAAACACATTTTGCTTTTCCAAACTTAGCTGGTAATGACAATATGTCAGAGTTGTCACAAACTCTGGAGTCAATAAATTCTAGAGTGCTAAAGAGGCATTTGAGGAAACTACAATGTTCTCAATTGTACTCTGTTCCCATTTCCACATACATTCTGCAATAAATGTAGTCTCATTTTTCTATTCCTGTATTTATCTTCTGAGATGACATTGGCCATCTATCTATCTATGTAAAAAAACCTTCAGATTGACATTTCAGGAATTTTTTCCCTGGTAGTATTTAAATAAGAATTAGTTGGTATATCTTTCTGATCCTACTATATAAACTTCAATCAAAATCATGAACAGAGCTGACACTTCTTATGTTCAGAAAATAGCTTGGGAGAAGGGAGCAAAAGAATAGTATTTTCACTGTTGAAGTCAGTAATTAACTAGTAAATCTGGGTGAGGAAATTTTTCCTGTCTTCTTAAATGTGGCCTATCTGCACAGGTACAATTTATCAGATACTGTTAAGAAGTGATATTTTTATTGCAATATCTGCATAAAATTCTGTTTATACCTTTATAGATTGAGTGTTTTATCAGTTTGTAACTTCTGAGACTCTACTGGGGGCTTCAGATGAAAAATTTAAATGACACAATCTTGGAAAATAATATGCTAATATATGAATGAACAAACACAATTTCATTTTTTAAGCATTATTTGAAAATTTCTTTTGGCTTTTTGAGCTTGATAGCAACATGCTTCATTGATACTGAAGCAGAAAATAACTGGTTTATAAATTTTATAGCAGCCTCCACACAGAAAGTGTTTATAAAAATAAAATAACACAGTTAGCAAACTCAAGGATGGCTTCATCTGAGTAGCTTTGAGTCCTGAAGTGGATAGAACTAGAAAATGAAATTCAAATAACAAACGCTTTTAAGTTTACAGTGGAGTCCATTCATGGGTATGCATAAACACTCACATATATCTCTCTTTATATAGAAATAGAGGAACAAAAGAATAAAAGGACATATGTGAATAAAGTTTTTTTGCCAGTGTAAAGATAAAGTTTTTTCACTTTACAGAGAGATTGGTTAAGAGTAGAATGTTTTACTGCTTCATATCTCTGAACAGCAACTTGACATTTGAACTTGTGCTAATTTTGGCTGGCATTTACGGAAAATATGAGTCACTACCTATGTTATTATTTTTCATAAAAAATAAACAACCACAAGGATAAAAAATGTTCTGAGTATTGTGAACAACATCCACCTTTTTTAGTACATTTTTAGAGCATTACATTTTAGGCATGATGAGATTGTGGATTAATGTGCTGTGATATTTAAAAATGTCAGTGTTCTACCATAGGGTTCAAATACCTCATTCTGGAGCACAAGAAACCTGTGTTTGCAAGATTAGGTGATCCTATTTGATATTATATGACACTGTGGTCACAGATACAGTTTAACATAAAATATTAACCCTGTGCATTTTAAGAGTTCCTTAAAATAGTAATACTTGGTTAGCCTGTTTATCTGTATCATTTGATTTGATTTAGAAATACACTGCTAAATGCTACAATTAACCAGTGATACATCTCTAACATTTTAAACACTTCCCTTTGTGTATAAAGAAACATGATTACTTAATCACTATGATGAAAAAGACTTTCATAGTTTTCTTGCAAAGCCAACAATAAATGGATAAAACTGCTGAGTTTGAATCAATGAAAATGTTGATAAAAGTTCAAATAAAATTAACTGTGTAATATTTAGGAAAAATTTATTGACTTAAACTTCACATTGTTCGTTTTTTTTGATTTCCATCACAGAGTGTCACTTGTTAAGTATTCTATTAGTATTTGAGGTTAAAAATAATTTTGTCATTTGGGATTAATACTCAAACAAATGTGTATGTATGAAGATAAGACCGTAATAAAAATGCCCCCAGGTTTTTTGTTTTGCACTTCAGTGGAAAGTTTCTTTTGATGGTAAATTTGAATTCATTCATGCTAAATAATTTTAATCTCTAATTATCCTGAATTTCACCATACACAACAATAATCTCAGTTGTCTTAATGCTTTTCTTTTTTTTTTTTTTTTTTTTTTTTGGTACCGAGGATCAAACTCAGGACGTTGAGCTTGCCATGCAGGCACAGAACCACTGAGCTACATCCCTGGCCCTAATGTTTTTCATTTTTAAGTACATGTGTGTGCATGAACATATGTGTGGATGTTCTCATGATCTCTAACAAGTCTATGCGCAAAGACAAGTAGTGAGTGTTATTATGCCATTTGACAACACAAGCATGCAAGGTTAAGTACTATATTGAAGACACAGATGCTACTAAGTTGAGTAATTGGGAAAAATCCTACAATTTTTAATTCTATGTTTTATGCTTCAAATATCAAAAAAGCTGAAATAGGATGCTTTGTGGAAACCCATAGAAACCATGAACTCTTTTCACAGTGTTCAAGGGCCAGGCATGTCTCCACACAACCCTGTGCTACACACACCCTACTGGAGTTGAGAAGTACCAAATTTAAGTGTTTGGTTGAATTTCACATTGTGAACATGATACTACTGTACACTAAAGAAATGTGTTGTCTTGCAAATACTTCCCCAATTTTAATTGCCATTGTGGGGAAGCACGGCATAGCAAACTACACCAGATACTAACTAGTTACATTTTTATTTTCATAGCCATTTAATGACTGCTGTGGGCTTCTAGGGCAAGTAATCTCTTTCTATTTACTGAGTTCCTCCCTCCTCCTTCCACAAGGAGAAAGAAACTGATTTTGATGCCTCAGATTTGAGGTTTGACTGTCTCTGGTTGGTGTTATCTTCATTAGAAGATTCCCCGGAGGAACAGCAGTATGAGGTGCTGAGATATGTATCAGCCAGGGCCATCTTAGCTTTTTCCCTGTGGATATGCTTTTTCACCTAAAGCCACTGACCAAAGATTGCTGTCCTAGCCTAGGAGTCCTAGCATTGATTAGTCTAGTTTAATCCAAAATTAGTCCCCGCTATGTTAACTAGCTCATTTTTTTAACTAGCATAGGGAAAAAAGAGCCCCCTGTGTTGTCTCCCCTAGTTTATGAATTTCCACCATGGAGTTTGAAGTTAAAGGTACAAGTAATTAAAGGACACATGTGCCTTCCATTGTCACCTTGAGGTGTATGTTTTCTTGGAGATCTCCATAAAGGGAGCCCTGACTAATCCCAGGTGGGACTTGGGTATCCTAGCTTTGTTACTGTAACAGTGTAAGTCCTTTACAGAATCTCAAATTAATGCAAATCATCTAATGAGACCCAAATTAAAGTTAGGCTAAGATAAATTAAAGTACATAAACACACAATGCAAACACACAATATAGAAAGTTATAACAGGTATCAGAATTATCTTCCCAAAACATAAAATGTTTATTTGTTCATTCCCTTGTAATATAAAGCAGGAACTTAAGAATGCAATGGTAAGAACAACAAAAATATTAAAGAAGCCATACAAACTAAAAACAGAGGATAACTGCTCTGTTGACTACTGATGGTATAGTGGAATACAATTCCTGAATTTACAATCTCTCCTTTGGTGCTTTATTTAATAACATTGTTATCATTTTTTTCTTTGAATATTCCCAATTGAAAATGTGAGGCATATACAAATGCCCACCTTTATTAAGTCCTTATGCTGTGCCAGATAGATTCCTAAGCGCTATTCACGTCTTATCTCATTCATCAAAGTAATACAATGAAGTAGGGGTAGTTTTGATCCTTATTTCTACAGATGAGTAAATTGAAGCATATATCTACTTCACTTACCAGACTAAGTGGTACAGCCAGGACTTGAGCCTTTAAACAATTACTTAGTTCATGGTTGCAATTCTAATTATGGTGGTGATTATGGTAATTACCACAGTAATTAAGGTATATCACCTCTAATGATAACTGCTATTGGAGAAACAGAGGAAACTTGTTAGTGGAAATACTATGTGTCTAAAAGAGAGAACAAAGAACTTTATAATCTAGACAGAACATTGGGACTAATGGAGTTGGATTAGTTCTTGGTAAGTATGCTGCTAATGTAAAACAAGAGAAATAGGCTGAACAGCAAAAGACAAGAGTTGGAAGGCAATGGATAAAACACACACACACACACACACACTTAGTCTTATATTTAACAAATATTTTATTTTTATAATTATATCTATTGACATTTTAGATTTTTATGAAAGTCAATTGATCAACTTATTTTTTTATAAATCTTAGTTTTTCTCTCATAGCAAATTTGTGTCTAACTAAAGATTACAGAAATTTTCTCAGGTGTTTTATTCCAGAAATTTTAGAGTTTGAGCTCTTCTATTTAAATCTATGATCACAGAAAGAATTTTTGAATAAGTAAGGATTAAGTTTTATTTCATTTTTAAAAGCATGGATATTCAATTGTTTCAAACAATTTTGTGGAAAAATATCAATTTTCATTATATTATCTTTGTATCTGTACTGAGAATTAATTGAACACACGTGTAGGTCTATTTCTGGATTCAGTATCTTCTTTCAAAGATCTGTATGCCTCTGCTTGTTGGATATTCCACTGTGTTTATTATTGTATTTTTATATTAGAAAATAAAAAAGTAGTACAAATTCTCTTCACTATTTTAAAAATTGCTTTGCTATTCTCTTTCTTTTCCTTTCCTTTCCTTCCTTCCTTCCTTCCTTCCTTCCTTCCTTCCTTCCTTCCTTTCTTTCTTTCTTTTTTTTTTGTGCCAGGGATCGAACTCCAATCCTTGTGCTTGCAAGGCAGGCGGCAGCACCACCAAGTGAAATCCCTGACCCACTATTCTCTCTTTTGCATCTTTGTATTAATTTGAGAATTCCAGTGTCAATTTCTAGAAAAAATAGAACACCTGCTCTGATTTTAATTAGAATTTCATTTAATCTATAGATAAATTGAGCTAGTTAACATCTTATTAAGTTTTACCATCTTTGAACATGATATTTCTTTTGACTTATTTACATGTTTTAAAATTTCTATCATGTTTATAATGTTCAGTATAGGAATATAGTGCATATTTTGTTTAAATTATCTTCAATTTTTTCCTGCTTCTGAGAATCTTGTGGATGCAATTTTTAAAAATGTCCATCTCTAAGGCCAGGGGTTTAGCTCAGTGGTTCTGGCGCCTGCCTCGCAAGTGCAAGGTCCTGAGTTCAATCCCCAGTACCCCCCCTCCCCCAAATTTCATCTCTATTTGCTCTTGGTAGTAAAAAAATTATTTTTCTAACATTCATGTTGTATCCAGCAAACTTATTAGCTCATGTTTTAGATATTTTTTGTAGATAACTCAGGGTTTTCTATATGACCATGTTGCCAACAAATACAGTATTGCGTCTTCCTTTCTAATAGGTATGATATGTATTCAAATCATCTTTCTGCTTTATAGTACTGATTAGGTCCTCTAATACAATGTTGAATAATGGTAAAAGCAGACATCTTTCTCTTTCTCTGTTGTAGGCAGAAATAATGACAACTTCCACCATTTAATATGATGGGCCTACATGGATAAGTCTAGTAATCATGAATGATTGTGGAATAGTATGATAATATAAGTATAATGAAATAGTATGTAATAAGTACTAATGAATATAAATACTATTTATAAATATATAATATGGACATATTATATTTACATACACACAATCTAATATTATATATTATTATATTATATAATAAATAATGTAAGTATATAATAAATATATACTCTAATACTATGTAATAATTATATAAATAATGAAGTATATATTAAATATATAAAATATATAATAAATACTAATATATACTATGCCTTTTAAAATTTATTAACTTTGTTGGTACATTTTAGGTGCACAATATGATGACATTCATCATTGGGAATTTGTACCTTTACATGATATATGTTGGTTCTTATTTTTTTCCCATTCCCCTGCCCTGCCTTCAATCCCTCCACCCCTCTCTATTTACAAAAACTTCGCTTCCATTTTTTCCTTTTCTCCTATTTAATCCTTTCCCTTCTCCTTACCTTACCACTTCCCATCCCCCTTTGGGCCTTATCTTCCTATTTCACATTATCTCTTATACATTTTGATCCTTATTTATACTCTCAGTTTCTCACACTAGAGAAACTATTCAGTATTTACACATGTGTGACCTATTTATGTCACTTAAGAGTATGGCCTCAATGTGCATCCATTTAGCTATAAATGCCTCTAGTTTCTCATTCTTTATAGCTGAGTAGTACTCCGTTTTATAAAAACACCACATCGTCTTTATCCAGTCACCAGTTGATGGGCAATTGGGCTTTTTCAAAGTTTTAGCTATTGCAAACTGTGCCACTAGAAATATGGGTATGTCTTTATAGATAAAAACATGTAAAATGAAGAAAACATATATATGAATGATAAGCAAATAGTTAGTGGTTATCTCTATAAAACAAGGAGGAGAAGGAAATGGTTTGGACTTGAAAAAAATCAAC
The DNA here is from genome assembly GCF_000247695.1 of Heterocephalus glaber. Next base: position 9,286,904 of record NW_004624783.1, read on the forward strand.
ATTTCCTCAATTATACTTGTATAGTTTTATTACTTGAAACAGAATTGAAGGAAATAGGAACAGGTAATATTTACTTAAGCAGAGAAAATAAAAAGGACTGCCTTAGTGTCCTGAATCCTGTAAATATTTTTTGTTGGTGAGTAATGAAGAATAAAGTTGGTTAATATGTTGGCATCTGAATATGGATATTATCAAAAGCCAATTAGAAAAATTTACATTTAATATTGTAAGCTAAAGGAAGCCATATGAGTTTAAATGTAAAGCTAGCAGAATACATGAACACAGATTGCAATGGGGTGAATGTCAAGGAATGCAATGCATGCCTTGAATGCCTGAAATGAAAATGTAAATGTTTTTATTTGTCCAACAAAATTTTTGTGCAGATGGAGTTATAAAGTATGAAAACAGTAACAACAGCAAACTACAGAACAGTAATCTGTCTCTGGAAAAGTCACATATGTATGTTTGACTATAGGTATAATGAAAATAGTGATATTTAATCACACCCAAAGCAAATTATAGGAAAAATAGCATTTAAGTCATTGGCAGGATACCAAAGGTATATTTGTCTAGCACATTGCCCTAAAAATAAAGAAAAATATTTCAATTTGGAGATAAGGTATATGCATAATATATATCTTTTAAAACATAACAAAACAAAGTAGTATGAAAAGATTAACATTAATAGCACATTAACTACTTAATGGTTTATTGTATTGTATAGTCCTTTTATATTCAGTCACTACAAAATATGTAGAAATGTGAAAAAGAAAAATTTATATCACATATGCCTGTATGAACGATTATTATCAAGATATTTCATACTTCATTGAATATCTTCAGGTGTCATAAATTTAAATTTAGATTTGTTGCCAATTATAAAAATTTTAACTCTTAGTTTATAGTTATAGTGCTTTTAATAAACCAATGATAACATCTAAATAAGAAAATTTCATTTCTCTATTCCAGACAACAGGGAATTAATTTCTTTATTTCTTTTTTTGGGGGGTACTGGAGATTGAACTCAGGTCCTTGAGCTTGAGAGGCAGGAGGCAGAACCACTGAGCTAAATCCCCGGCCCTCTTTGTTTATTTCTAAATCTTTAGCCCTGAACTGATAACATTTATAATATTAGGGAACATTTATTGACCCTATTGATTTATTAATATAATTTCAATATTATGAATATTATGGTATAACATAGATGTATTTCTATGACCATGGCCATATCTTAATAGCTGTTTTTTATTTCTTTTTAACTGACAAGGATTGTGAATATTTATTTATTTATTTATTTATTTTTTTGGAAACTTGTGTTTTATTTTCCATCAACCTCGTTTCCACCGGACTGTGATATTTAAATAAATATGCCTTGATCTTTAATATTCTTTACAATGAGTCTTAAAAATGTTCTATTTTAAATCATTATAATAAAAAATGGCTATAATGTTTTATGATCAAGGCCCTTTTGGCATTGCAGTAAGCAATATTCTATATATTTTTTTAAAGGAAATGAATATTTTTTTAAAGGAAATGAATCAATGGGCGAATTTTCAGAAGATATGAATTTAGTCTACCGTGTTTCTGAGTTGCTGTTGAGGTACAGAGGGAAGCATTAAGTGTAATATTCACTCATACTCAGTTTGATTCTGTATTTTTTTTTTATTGTGAGTGGCATACAACATTTGGAAGAAGAGAAAAGTAAAATATGAAAAACAATCTGTGATAACCTAGTGTACAAGAAGTTCAATAATAATGACTTAAGGAGGATGGTTTACAAGTAGAAGTTGTATTGTGGAATGGAACATACAGAGAATGTTTTACAGCTGTAATTTATCATTACAAAAGAAAAAGCAAGATCTTTATATTTTATTTTTGATGTTTTCATTAGGAAAAACTCCCTAAAGCACAAGGAAGGAAGTTGCCATTAATTGAACATATATATTTGAGTAAATAAGTTTAGTTTTTAATGTATTGTAGCTCTCTGTGGAACATTCACATGAAGATATTTAGTAGGTTGTTGGACACACACACACACACACACAACTGAGATGGGAGTAAATGTATTAACATGATCGTATGTTCTTAACACTGGAAGCTCTAAATACCCTATGACAGATCTATGTCTTAAGCGTTTGGTTTCTCTCAATATATGTGACCTATAATCAGGACTGAGAAATAGTTGTTAAATAAATGACACATAGATCATTGACCTCATATAGAAAAGGAATCAAACTCAACAGAATAAAAAAGACCATTGCCAGAGAATTTGTCTTTTTAAATTAAATTATGGACAATACTAACATACATCTTCAAAATCTGCAGTTCTCAAAGATTTTGGGCCCCATACACTTTTACATGTAAAAATTATTAAGGACCCAGAAAAGATTTTGTTTGTATTCATTATAGCTACTGATTATTTATATTAGAAATTACAAAGGAGAAAAATATAAAATATTAGTTCTTTAAAAATAACCACATGAATAAATTACATTGAGATAAATAGTATTATAATAAAATATTCAACAATAAAAAACTATGAGCAAAGAGATATTGGATTACCTTTTACAAATTTCTTTAATGTGTGGATTAATATAAGACAACTTGCATTCTCATATCTTCTACACATTTGATTTGTTGTAGGTCTTATTATGTGATAGGTAAAGACTGTAAAGAAAATCTGGCCTCATGTAGCTATGTTGTTGTAAAATGAGAGTATTTTAGTAACATTTTCAGGTAATCTTTGATACTATACCAAACCTAACAGATATTATTTTATAAAATTTCACTATAGAATCTGAGGCTATATCAATAAATTCAAAATCCATTGATTTATGGTGTGCTTTGAATAGTTATTTTAATCACATAAACTTTTGAAATTTTTATGAAATATTTGCTTATTATGTGTCTCAAACATTGAAATATTTTGTTAAATAATAAAAAAGTTTCCTTTGTTAATATCCCCCACCAATGTAATTCAAAAAGTCTAATCAGAAAAACCTGATTGAGGGCCCGAACGCGGAGAACAGAGGAGTAGCAGGTTATTGAAGAAGTTGCCAAAATGATGCCCACACCAGTTATAATGCTGAAAGAGGGGACTGATAGCTTCCAAGGCATCCCATGGCTTGTGAGTAACATCAGTGCCTGCCAGGCGATTGCCGAGGCTGTAAGAACTACTTTGGGTCCCTGTGGTATGGACAAGCTTATTGTGGATGGCCGAGGCAAAGCAACAATTTCTAATGATGGGGCCACAATTTTGAAACTTCTTGATGTTGTCCATCCTGCAGCAAAGACTTTAGTGGATGTTGCCAAATCCCAAGATGCTGAGGTTGGTGATGGCACCACCTCAGTGACCCTGCTAGGTGCAGAGTTTCTGAAGCAGGTGAAACCATATGTGGAGGAAGGTTTGCATCCCCAGATCATGATCCGAGCTTTTTGCACAGCCACACAGTTGGCAATTAACAAGATCAGAGAGATTGCTGTGACCATCAAGAAGCAAGATAAAATGGAACAGAGGAAGCTGCTGGAAAAGTGTGCCATGACATCTCTGAGCTCCAAGCTGATCTCCCACTAGAAAGCCTTCTTTGCTAAGATGGTAGTTGATGCTGTGATGATGCTTGATGATTTGCTGCAGCTGAAAATGATTGGAATCAAAAAGGTGCAGGGTGGAGCCCTAGAGGAGTCACAGCTGGTGGCTGGTGTTGCATTCAAGAAGACTTTCTCTTACTCTGGGTTTGCAATGCAACCTAAAAAGTATAATAACCCCACAATTGCCTTGTTAAATGTTGAACTTAAGCTGAAAGCTGAGAAAGACAATGCTGAACTCAGAGTCCACACAGTGGAGGATTATCAGGCAACTGCTGATGCTGAGTGGAACATTCTCTATGACAAATTAGAGAAGATCTATAATTCTGGAGCCAAAGTTATCTTGTCCAAATTCCCTATTGGGGATGTGGCCACGCAGTACTTCGCTGACAGGGCCATGCTCTGCACTGGCTGCGTACCTGAGGAGGATTTGAAGAGGACAATGATGGCCTGTGGAGGCTCAATCCAGACCAGTGTGAGTGCTCTATCTGCAGATGTGCTGGGCTGCTGCCAGCTGTTTGAAGAGACCCAGATTGGAGGTGAAAGGTACAATTTCTTCACTGGCTGCCCCAAGGCTAAGACTTGCACCTTTATTCTTCGAGGTGGTGCTGAGCAGTTTATGGAGGAGACAGAGCGGTCCCTGCATGATGCCATCATGATCGTCAGGAGGGCCATCAAGAATGATTCAGTGGTGGCTGGTGGTGGGGCCATCGAGATGGAGCTCTCTAAGTACCTGCGGGATTACTCAAGGACTATTCCAGGAAAACAGCAGCTATTGATTGGGGCATATGCCAAGGCCTTGGGGATTATCCCACGCCAGCTATGTGACAATGCTGGCTTGGATGCCACAAACATCCTGAACAAACTGCGGGCTCGGCATGCTGAGGGAGGCATGTGGTATGGGGTGGACATCAACAATGAAGACATTGCTGACAACTTTGAACCCTTCATGTGGGAACCAGCTACGGTGAGGGTCAATGCCCTGACAACAACCTCTGAGGCTGCATGCCTTATTGTGTCCATTGATGAGTCCATCAAGAACCCTCGCTCCAACACGGATGCTCCTCCGGCAGTGGGCTGGGGCCGGGGCCGAGGCTGCCGCCCTTGAGAGGTCCTACACATAACACTGGCTGGCAGCTGGCTGCAGGTATGCTCGCCCTCCCTGGCTTGGTTCATTGGTCTTTTGAAGAAGTGGTAGTAATTGGCCTGTTCTGTTCTCACTGGAGGTTATTTAAATAAAACTTAAGACTTGGGGAAAAAAAAAGAAAAACCTGATTGAATTTGAGGATAGTATAAGTTTTCCAAAATACTGATTTTTTACTTGGAAGCTCACATTTTATCACTGGCAAAATTCCTGTCAGTTTTTTTTTTTTTTGAGCTAACAAGTTCACTTTGTTCATTTTGAGAAAAATACTTCAAATACCAAAGTCTTCATAATCGTAGCTTATATGTTATTTTTTTCCAAAAAACATATAATGTGCCATTAAAAGGGTGCCCAGCTCAGCTCTCAACTCAAATCATACAAGGAGTCAAATATCAGCCTTAGGTCTGTAACAGAAGTGTTTTACATGTACTCAATTTAATCAGGCTGAATATTAAGAAATTTTTAATTTAAGCATCAGGCTTTTAAACATCAATAAAATTTTACTGGTTCACCAGAGTCATTCTTAAGTGAAAATGGCAGTTTTTTCTTGACTGCAAGTGAGTAGCAGTGAGGAATGTAATGGCTACTAGTCTGGTTGAACTTCAACTGTTTAATAGTAAAACAAGCAAATATCAAAATGGAGGAGGGAAACACAATTTTAGCATTATTATGAAAATGGTTTTCACTCAGCAGATCCACTAGAAAGGATCTACACTATTCTAAATAATATCTCTCTGCAAGTACTTTTGTATGAATGAGAAAGAATAATATAGAAACATGTAGGCAAACTATATTTTTAGAGAAGCAGTTCTAATATTATTTTACATGAAAATATCAATACTCTAGTGTGGCATAATTTATTTAAAGAATACCAAGACAGAGATAAAAGTATATTCAGCCATGGCAACATTTCCACTCCAGGTATATATTCTTTTACTTTTTTTTTGCCTGTATGATTATGATTGAAATCTAATTTTAATAGTTTTTAAAAATTGTCAAGAGGCCAGTGTAGGGTATGATATTAAAAAGTGGATCATTGTAATAGCAATAGCACTGAAAATCAATCACTTTTTCTGCAACATTAGCATGTATGTCTTCAAATATTTAAAAATGAAAATGGTGGAGGTTTTATTGGATCTGCATTACCGTACATTAAACTATAATCTTTATATGGGAGAATGGCTTTTTAAACTGCAAATTACCTGCATCCTTTCACTGAAATCTTACTACATATGCCCCAGGCTCAGTCATGCACTAGGCTGTGTTTCAGATATTAAAGATATGCTTTATTTTTCAGAGCACACTTTCACTTAGTTTTTACCATACACTGAGTTAAAGGCATCACAGTACGTACCAGTAACTGAGAGGAGTTTTGCCTCAGGCTTCATCCATGGCCATGACAGCCTCTGATGCACATGTGTAATTTCAACAAATTTATATTAAATATCTATTATGTGTGATACAGCAGGTCACCTTCTTTGGGAAAAGAAATGAAGATATGTTAGGTAGACTCCCTTTGCTCAGGGACTTGAAATATAGGTGAAATCCAGCCCCATAAAAGGAAATCATTGAAATATATCAGAATGAAGTAGTGCCTAGAATAAATAGTAGAGGGATACACATTTGATTGTCCTATGGAGAGTAGAAAGATTGATACATTCCCAAAGAAGTAGTGTCTGGTCAGGTCTTCGGGGCGTGAGTTACATTTTGCTGAGGGGGGATGTCCTCTCTGGATTGTATTTCAGGCAGAAGGAAGGGTAAGAGTCCAGGCACTGCAAGCAAGATATGGGCATTGTTAATTAGAGGCAAGGTGGCAATGGACACTGTAGGCCGGGAAAGCTGATCTTGTAGATAGTGGCAAGTGTGTTTAAGGTGGGGGTATGACAATAAGCACAAATGAATTACTGGAATGATCCCAAAGCAAGGGAAACAGAACACTGTTGTAGGGAAATTTTCCAGCCCTGAAAACTGTTTCAAGCTGCTTTCCCTCCCTGGTTTTTCCATTTCTTAATGGTAGATACTCTCTGCTGGATCACATATAGTGTGGATGTTTTATCCTACTGTTCTTCCTATATATGAGGTTTAAAAAATGAGAAAATTATTTATTGGGATAATTTCATTACAAAGGTTTAATTACTAATCTTAATAACAACAACAACAATAACAATAACAATAACAACAATGTCTCATTTAATCCTCCTAATAGCTCCCTGAGGTTGGCACTATTTGGAATCCCCATTTGATAGATAAAACCCATCAGTAGATAAATGGATAAAGAAAATGTGGTATTCTTATGCAATGGAGTACTATTCTGCCATGTGGAAAGATAAACTTGAGTCATTCATAGATAAATGGATGTACCTTGAAAATATAATATTAAATGAAGTAAATCAGGCATACAAGCTTAAATATTGCATGATTTCTCTTATATGAGAAAAACAAAATATAAATAATGAGCAAAAGAAATAGTAGAAAAGGGAGATAGATTTATTTTTGCAAAAGGGAAAAGGAGCAAAAAATGGAAGGGAGAGGATATGAAGGGGAGAGAAAGGGATGAAAAAGTAATGGGAAGAATGGAGATGGAGCTTCTGCAAATGGGAAGATACTGTGCTGCCTCATGCAACATTGGATAAGTGGCTTCTATTCTTGTCATTTTTTAACTAGGCAACTAAAATCATGGAGAGCAAATAATTTGCCTACATTCTTACACTTTCACAAATGATAAAGGTAAGAGTTTAGCTTATGTTTGCTGTACCACTGAAACCTTTGTTATTTTTCTACCATTGTGCTGTTAGCTTATTTTAGACTACTTTTCCTGAGGATATTTCAATTCTCCTACCTCCAGGACCAGAGATACAAAAAATAATCCTCTTTCCTTGTCTCAGATCAAGGAGAAAGGAGAGCAACTTATGCTTACGTAACTCTGTCCTAGCAGGCATATTATGCGCATCTATGAATTAAGCAAAGCTATTATATGACATTTTCCCAACAGAAGACCAAATGGTTGGCTTGTAAGACGATTCTTTTCTTATATTGAGAGTAGAGTTTTTATTTTTATTTTTACTAGGTGATCAAGGTTAGTGATTTCTGTGCATTTGAAAATAGCCTCATTGGAATTAACTTGGGAAACACTGAACATACATGCACACACATCACACACATGAACATGTGCACATACACATATTCTTGGAATTCTGATTCAAAGACTCAGGTAGTGATTAAGTAGTGTCCAATAGTCTGTTTTCTAAAAGGTTTGTGGTTGAGGCAGTATAGTGCAATGGTGAAAAGTCTGGTCTATAAAGCCAGATTTCATCAGTTTTACTCCCAGCTACATAACTTTGGTGAGTTAGAACTCTTTTCTATGCCTCAAATTTTCATCTGTCTGTATGCGAATTCTACACATGCTGTGATTATTAAACACAGTATGGCTTGAGAAATACTAGGGGATATTATAAGTTGGGGAGATACCAAGGAACAAGTGAGAAATTCTGTGAAGCCAAAGAACTATGTTCCTACTTAGATGGAAGGAAATATATGTGAATGGACCCAGAACAATTCAATAATGGATCCTACTTACATCAAACGTGCAGTCTTCAAATATTGTAGCAAAATAGCATTAGTTTAATTAAACTTAAATCTGGATGATTTAGATGTGAATTGAACAGAAGTTCATTCTTAAACTCTTTATAGCACTAGCACTTTGTAAGCATATTAATTTTGTAATCTAATCACCTGAGGGGCATTTAACCTGATTCAATAATTTAAAATAACCCAAATGTATTAGTTATCTTATAGCATATATTTGTACATAATTACATACATAGACTTCTCCAGAAGTGAATCTATTTAGAAATGCCTTTATAGAATCTTAGAACTCAGAAGCTCATTAAAACATGAGAAGTTGTTCATTTTCATAGATGAAGAAATTGAATACCAAAAAGGTTTAGAAGACTAAAACCTCTCAACTAAGGAGTTTCCAAATTGAGACTAATAGTCAACTTTTAGAATTCTTTTATTTTGTTTTAATTAGAGCTGTAATAAAACTAGTTTTTATGAAAGTAACAGAATGCAGACCACTCACTATGCTAGATTGACTGGGAGATGCTATATTATGAAAGAAAGAAAACAGGCTTCAGAGGTTTATCAGGTCTTAATTGCCTGTTTCCCTCATTTTCTGGATCTGTGAGTAGGGTATACTACATAGCTTTACTGAGGTTCAGTTTCCTTTTTTTCCTATTAATACAGATAGAGTAAAATTGACCCTTGTCATTTAAGTATCTATCACTCACATGTTTGTATATTTGAGAGCAATTTTCCAATTTCTATGATGTGGAGCAAAGCAAGCACTTTTAAGCAGTTGAATCCCTTAGCTAGTGAGTGGGTATCATCTACTCTACAGATTTCCTCTTGAAGTTATGAAAATCTCCACTTCTTTATATACATTAAAAAGAACCTGAAGCCAACTGCTGGGGATAGTGATGGAAAGGAAGAGAAAAGGGAGGCATCTAGTAAAGTGATAGTTCCTAGGAAATAGAAGTTGTATTAAAGAGGAGAATGTCAAATTCTGTATTGATTCAGGTCCAAAATATGACCAATTCTGTTGCCAACTCCATATGCAGAAAATAGAGAAAGTGATTCCTGAAACTGTTTCAGTATATGCTTAGTCTTTGCCAAACAAATAAAAGAAAATAAAAATTCAGTGCAGTTGAAATTTAGGTTGCCTTGAAAATATGTACAGCAAATAAATGATTAAAATATGAATGTGCTCTTAAAGGCCAGAAATACTCCCCCAAATTTCCATGTTTGAAAATTGAGAGATTTGTAAATGTATGAGCATCCATACCTAAAAGTGTAAGACTCCACTGTCTTAATAGTTATGAGGATCATGAGAAAAATATAATGTAATATGTTTAACAGATTATCTAGTATATGTACAGTATATATACAGTATATCTAGTATATATGTCAACAGTAATGAGAATAATTATATCTTCCTTTAATTTATAGAAATAAAATGTTACCATATGAGTATAAATTTATACTTTTAAAAATTGTCTTTATAAAAAACTATTGAGTTGCCATCATTGGTTTTATTTATCCTTTTAAGTTTTCCATTTTCACACTGTCATTTTCATAAAAAAATCAGTTTTGGATAAGATGATGTATTTTTGATAATTAGGTTATTAATATCTTATGTGCCTTACCGAGGGAAATACAGACAGGCACACATAGAAGTTTTAATTTGCCATTTTATTTTATTTATTTAGGTTCCAGAGATTGAACCCAGGTCCCTATGCATGCTAAAAATGTACTGTACTAGAACTTGGGAGGCTGAGGCAGGAGGATTGCCATGAGTTCGAGGCCAGCCTAGGCTACATAGTGAGTTCAAGACCAGCCTGAACTACATAGCAAGATCCTGTAAAAAAAACTGTACTATACAACTGAGTTACATCCCCAACTCCTGATAAAAAGATGGTTTTTCTGGTGGGAAAATGCCTATTCTCTGTATTTTCTTGAAATTGCAAGTTACTTTTATGGTTGATTGTCATACATACCTGAAATAATGTGAAACTGTAGGACAAGACTCCACTGCGAAAAACATCTGTGGCTGGAGGAATCTGGAGAAATCTTTCAGCACACTTTCATAATCTTTCAAATCAAGCATCACTGAGTTCAAGTCAGGAATAATAGAATGTTCCTTCCAAACCAGTAAAACTAAGGTACGCAGTGTAAATAATTTGTTCAAAGTCAGAGAAGGAGCATTTATTGAAGTCTCAGTTTGTGATCTGCGAACCACATCTTGTATCAGTGATTAGCACCAAGTTCCCTATTTAGCAGTAAAAGCTTAGTATAAGAATGGTATTTTTTTAAAAGTATGCATGAAGTAGCTGTGTTTCGTTCAAGACCTTTTTAAAGGCCATTGATCTTTTTTGACAAAACTAATTCAATTTGACTTGATAGGAGTTATGTGTTAGTGAATAAAACACGGTCCCATGTTAATAATTGGAAGTGATATCAGCCTGTGGCATGTCATTCAGTGCAGTCTCTGTGATTGATAATAGCCCAAGTCTTGTGAAACGTCTTTATTGTTTGGGAGCCAAGTAAACAGCATGTTAATTGTGTGACTGGTTGTTTTCATCATCCTTAACATGGCATGGCATTTATTTATGTCACAAATGTGTAGTTCAGAAGAGTGATTTGGGATTCCTCAAGGTAAACAGTGCTATATAAATATAAATCATCATAGTTATTAATAATTTATAGTTTATAGATTAAATCAGACTTAGAAACAAATACAAGAAAAAACTAAATATTATATAAAAGGGTAATGGGAGGATTCATACTGCCTCATGAAGGAATAATAAAAGAAGATTACACTTGGAAAATTGAGGACAAGAATTTAAATCTCCAGGGAAAAACTAATATAAAACACTTCTATTAAATATTAGGTGACTAAATTGAACACTGTGGCCTTAAAGGAGATTTAAGGTGCAAGGAGGTGAATATTATATATTTATTTGCACTTGTGGATAAATGATGTTTTGTGGTTATGGCATGTATGTGCACAAACACAATTTTGAATGACTTTGGAAGGAAACTGAGGTATCCATTCTAATTTCTAGCAGCTGCTCCTGCTTCTACTTCCATTTTGGGGGACTTTTGGCATGAGAATGGAAAGAGAAAAAAGTTTGTCTTCTATTCCATTAAATCTATTTGCAAAAGAACTTATTTCTACTTGAAAAGGACATTGTCAAAACATATGTTGAAAGAAATAGATATGATAAAGGTGAATGTGGTGGCACAGGCCCATAATCACTTGGGGGGCTGAGGCAGGAAGATCACTGTGAGCTCAAAGCCAGCCTGGGCTACATGAGTCCAAGGACAGCTTTAACTATAAAACAAGACCCTGTCTCAAAAAACCCCCCAGAAAATAATTAGATATGACATTAATTAATATAAAACTAATAGTTGATAAAAACTATGCCTGCACCCTGCCTTTCCTTCTTTGCTAAATTATTAGGAGAACTGACCCACACTGCATCTACACTTCCCAGTAGCAGGAACTTTCTGAAGTCTGGTTCCTTCCCTTGCCCTTTCCCTCTCTACCTTCATCTCCTTTGGGTCTAATTTGTACGTTACTGAAATCTCTGAACATTTGCCTTGATTGTGCTAAGTGAGCTCTCTGGAGCATTTCAGACACTGCTTTCCTGGTGCTCTTCCTCCATTTCTGTAGTTGAGGATGATGATGAGCATTCTCCCTACTCTTCCAGATATAAATCCTTGTACTATTCCTACTCCCTCTGCAATCTAGAGGTTCCCAAGGCTCTCTGTTGCTTCCTCCATTCTTCTTTATGCCTTGTTTCCACCCTGGTAATTATGGATTTGATTTGCTCTTCTATAACAGATGTTTCCATATCTCTACGATAGAACTTCCACTCATCGAACTGTATCCTGCATTGATCCACTTGGTTATTAAACTCACCAAGTTCAAAATTAGGTTTATTAACCTACTCCACACCTACCCATTCTCTTCAGTTTCTTATCTTAATGAGTGAGAAGCATCCACCTGGTCCTCTAAGTCAGCAATCAGAACAAGTTTAGACTCCTATCCTTATTAACAGTATTTTACCAGTACAGAAATACATTCTAAATCTGTTCTCTCCCCAGATCACTTCTACTTTGAGGTTATTAAAATGTCTTTCTTGTATTACTGCAGTAACATTGCATTTCCTTTCTCTAGCTGGCTTTCTTTTCAGTGTGACTTCCATATAGCAACCAGAGGGCTTGTTTTCAAAACAGGTGTATCATCACGTTTTCCTTTTGTTTGAAGTCAAGAAATGGCTTTATTTCCAGTGTCCTGTCCCTATACTTTGGCTTCGTTCTTATTTTCTGTGTTTTTGCTACACACATCCTTATCTTTGGACTTATAATTCTGTAAATGGATCATGCTGTATCACATCTTTGTGATGATTTATAGGTTATTTCTTCTCTGCATATTTGTTACTGTCTGACACGTCATCTTTTCTCCCTTATCTTTCATATCTTGGTTCAAGGGTCACCTCTAGAAAGCCTTTCCAGATTTGAGATCACCCTCAATAGTGTTAATCTGATTCCATGCTCCACCTCCATGCCCCGTAACTAATGTATCACACTTACTGTATTGCAATTTATTTTCTAATTTACTCATTTACTCCTGCTCTAGACCATAATTTTCCTGAAGGTATGAGTCATGACTTATTTGACTTTATATTCTCAGGGGTTCATGGAGGGCTTAGCTAAGCAGTGTTCAATAACTGTTTGTTAAATGAATGAAAAATTAATTAATGAATTTTGGAAATGACTGTTTCTAAGTTTGGCCATTGGTCAGGAAGAGAATGGAAAAATTACTTGCTAATGAATTTTAAACCTCATGTTAAATTTTACATTATGTAAGAGTTTATCCTTAGGGAGAAAATGAGAAGATCTATACTTTATTGCAATGGTACTAGGTTAGGATATAACTCTGAATCTCTCATAAACTTTACAGTATTGCTGTAATTTCAACAACATTGACTGAAAGATTTTCCAATGAGACAAAATCTTTTGGTGTTTAGAAACAGAAGCATATTTGACTTCATATAGAATAGCTATTTAGGGTAGTGATTGCACTTTTCCATTTCTATTAAGATATTCTGGCATCATGTAGCCTGAGAGGATAAATAGAAGCAAAGGTTAGAATTATTTAAAGCACTTCTCTCCTAAATATAATGAGAACACAAAATCATTGAGATTCCAATTATAGACTCATAACATTGACACACATAATTAATGAATGACCTTGTCCAAATTACAGGTTAGCCTGAATGTATCAAGCATGAGAAATGGAAATGCTTTTGCTTGGTTCATCAGGTTATGTTTATAAATTCTAGTATGTTTTTGATCCCTATTTTGGTGGGTTATGGTTGCACCTTTAAGAAATTGAAAATGAGCTAGAATTTCAACAAGTTCACACATTTCCAATTAGTGAGAAAAGACTTATACATGTACATGTGTTGTAAGCTGGGTTAAGTTTCTAATTTAACACAGCACATTTTGCTGAAGGATTTCCTGGCCCTTGATTCTGGACTAGATCACAGAATTGCTGTTGATGTTGCCTATACTAAGTAGAGTGGTGCTTGATGAGAGAAAATATTCAATTTGTGCTGAGCTATGAATCTTTTGTATCCAGAGCTTACATCAGCCTTCTGGAAGAGCTTAACATTAACAATCTGTGCACTTCTGTTTAAGATACTGTATACAAATATTGGGCTCTTCTAGTTCTTGAATTGAATTTAACATTAGAAGGCTTTATTCTCGTCCAGAGAAAGAAAGATGGTTAGTGCCCAGGTGTCCTTGTTTCTGCGTACAGCTTTTTAGTGTTCCGGAATACCCATTTCCCGCAGGTGCACAAATGGGGCTCCCATTGTCTCCATCTGCCTCTTTTATTCTGCCTTTCTCTTTGTTCTTGTGATTACAGCTTTTGAATTGTGGGTGCCATCTAAAAAATCTTTGTGTTTACTTGATTTTGGTGTACTGCAAGGACAGGGTCTTTATAATACTAAATAGCTTTTCATTCTGAAAAAATAAATAATTCATCAGAATCCTGGTAATAACATGTTGTCCTTTGTATACAAAGAAGATGATAACAATTGTTCAATTATTTTCTTAGAAAACATTCTTACATGTGTAATTGTCATCTTTAATGTTCTTGATCAACATTATCATACTGTTCTTAATATTTACACACTGTGGTAGTGGATAAATTTGCCTATCTTCCCATACATTCACCAAAACCGGGATTTATTTTGTCTCATCTTTATCAATACCAAAGCTGAAATTTAGTTTTTGTATTTAATTTGTGTGTCTTTGATTTCTAATGAGCTTGAACAAATATCTAAATAGCTGGCATGTCATATTTATAGAAAAGACCATCAATTTTCTTTGCTAATTTTAAAAGCCGTGTAAATTATCTACTATATTTTTAAATTTTCTGGATCCATTTCTTAAATTTTCTATTCAGTTTGAGAAGTCATTCTTGTGCTAGTACAACACTTTTAAATATTGTAATTGTATAATATATGTTAATATTTACCAGGACCAGTCACTATCATTAGTATAGATTTCAAAGTTTTCTTATATTTTTTAGATACATGTTATAAAATTTCCCCTCAAACTGAATTAGGACCATTTTTTAGAACTAGGCTACATTTTTAGATCAATTTGGAAAGTTGCTCTGCACAAGGCAGTGATTTATATGCATTATTTATTCAACTCATGTGTGATTCTCAGTAATACATTATCATTTTTCATACAGTTTTGGCAAATTCTAATTAACTTTACTTATGAGCATTTAAAATTTGCAAATGTTATTGTTAATGGGATATTTCCAATCATATTTTAAGGTAATAATTGTAGGTATGTTGGAAAGTTATTAATGTTTTTAAAATTAGAATTTTGAACAGCACTTTCATTTAGTAACTTGTTGTAATGGAATTTCTGGTGAATGAATTATTTTCCACGTAGGGAGTCATGTTTAAAGTAGGGATGATCTTGTTTCTCCATCCATATACTCACCTCTTATTTCTTTTACTTGTCTTATTGCATTGGTTAGGACATCAGAAGGACTTGGAATACTGGTGGTGACACTGAGCATCCAATCTTGTTTTGACCTAACACTCATGACAACTTCTTTGCATAACTTTTGTCCTTGATCTCTGATAGCTATTGTTAATGATGCTAAAAACTGTTTCTAATAAAGAAACTTCTTAAAATATGATCTAATATGAATTTTGTCAATTTTTGTCCCTTCTTAACATGATGCATTTTTGTCCTTCAATTTATTAAAATGTTATTTTCTAATATCTAACTCTGCTTTATCTGTGGAATATATACTTCTTAGGTATGGTATATTGTTCTTTTGATATAATGCCAGGCTTACTATTACTCAATATTATGATTTTATTGAGGGATTTTGCATTAATATTTATAAATGAGATAGCTATAGACTTGTATTTCCTTTTTGTCTTTTAACTATCAAGTAATTTTTTAGTTATGAAGAGATAATGTTTATTGCCAAAATATAGCCTGACACTATTATGTTACAAATTTCATGTATGAAGTGAAAAATACCTTATGAAGTATTTTATCAAGTATGAAATGAATAAAAGCAAGAAAAATCTATGCTTTGCTAAATGTTCTTGTATTATAACTTCCATTAAGATAAATCAATCAGTGATAAAATGTACTTTAACATTTTTATCAGAAAGGGCATTGCTCTTTATGAGTGAATCAGTGAAGAAGAAAAAGAACAACAATCACTGAGATGATCTAAAATAATGGATTTAGCAATGAATATGCCTTTAAAATAAACTGATGATTCTTCATTTCTAAATATTAGTATTTTCATCCATCAACATTTTGATTCAGAAGAACGTGCTCTAGTAGAAAGTGTCTTCCTTTTCAAAAAGCAAATGATAAAAGGATGCTATTTTCCTAATACCTGTATTTTCCATGTGCAGATATGCTCTAACATATTTGATTATATTGTTATCTGACTCACATGGACTATACAAACTAGTATGGGTAAATTTTCTCAATCTGCTTTATAAATTTTTTTCCATGCCATATTAATATTTTTGATAAAACAGACAAGATTTTTCTTCCCTGCTCCAGGTGATTGTAGCTAGAGGGGATGATTTCATCAATATATTTTCCTGTCAGGATAATGACGCTTTTTACTAATAATGTTGAACAGAAAATTCACTCCATGCAAAATTCAGAAGAATATAAAAAGAATTTACTAATTGGCAACTTTGAATTTTTCTTTGATGACAGAGATATTTGCTACTGCTCTGAATGGATATAGAAGACTTAATTACATAGTTTCTTAGATTTCTCAATGGATCTTTTACTTTTTACAACAGATGTTCTTTTACAACTGGTCCTTTATCAACCTTAATAACCTGCCTGCAGTTTTTCAGTTTCATAGGTTAAATTAGTTTATTTAAAATTACATTAAACACCTAATATAGTGGATGAATATATGATCATATTTGTTGTGGCTACAAACTTAATTTAATGACTGTATATAAGGAGTAACTGCTGACACATTTAACTAATTGGGGTGTTGGTGGCATTTTCATTTTGAGGGATAGTTATTATGGAAGTTTTCCAGGCATTTTAAACCTCATGGTAGTTCTTTTAATATCAAAGTGAAGTAGGTCCCCCAAATATAAAGTGTATCATATCTCTTATTTATAGGTAGCCTTTATATAATTGTAGTGAGAAGTCTTATTTAAAAAAACTTATACTTTTAATAATAAAAATGATATAACTGACTACATATTTTCTAGTTGCATGTATTTACTAAATACCATACAAAATTAGAAAGAGAAAATAATATATTCTCATTGTTTCAGGGAAATAGTTACATTTAAAATGTATATGAATGCATATATGTGTTTATCAATAATTCCTTGGTCATTGTAATGATGATTAATGTACTAGTAAGACAGCATTATAATCCACATTTGAGCATTTTCTTGTAGTGACTTATTACTGGTGATATTGTGTAATATGAGAATATATTAAATAAAGAAATCATAAGTAGAAGATTTGAGATGCACAGAAGTAGTTCACACTGGTAATAAAATGTCAGAGAATGCCTGAGTTAAAATACATAATTTCTGGAAGGAGCATTTTTTCCTCTTCTTTTTACTCCCACTGAGATTATTTACCCAATATTCCTTCAATCTCTTCTTATAGAATGTTTTGAAATTGAAGATCAAAGAAATAAAGAAAAGTGAGCTGGTGAAAAATGGAAATCAGAAAACCCATAAAGCCATTATTCAAACTCCAAAATGACTTAAACCCCAGGGTAAATATTCAGGTTGAATTGGAGCCTAGTCTTAACTTAGTTATACAACAATTCTCAGGGTATCTAGTGATTCTTTTACATCTTCCTGAGAGTGTCTGGGGATTCAGACTTATTCAAATGCTTTGACTCTGTGACTCAGTCTAGTTACTTACCATTAGGATATCAGAAGACATGTTTGAAGAATGAAAAAAAATTCTTCTATTTTCACAAGTTTCTTTGCAATTGGAAAATTTGTCTTAATATGAAATATTATTCTAAAACCCCTCTTCTTTGAGGTTCTTTGAACCATATTTTTATATTATCAAAAGAATTTTCAAAAATGTAGATACATGATTTAAATTATAATTTTTAGCTATATCTGTCAAAATTTCATAGTCCTTATCAAACAATTATATTCAGGCAAAGAGATATTAACGTGAAAATTAAAAAGTAAATTTGTTAACTAAATCAAGTCAGTGCCAACTCTCACTCTCCAAAGTATGTAAGTGATAGGTAACATCATTTTTTTCTGTGCTTTGTACCTAAACAACTATTTGTTTCTTTAATTTTTGGATTTAATTAGTAGCCTCAACACTATTGTGCTTTTGATACTTTAGCAGTCTTTTTCCTTATGGAACTTCACATAAAAGCAATTTCCAACTATTACATTTTCCATCACACTACTTCTTCCATTTTTCCCTTCTCTCTTTTTAAATCCAGTTTGATGATCATCCGACCTGTTTCTGTCTTGCTTGAATATGCAAGTTAATGTCTTTTACATAGGCCATTTTTCATGCCCCCAATTTTTGACAGTTCTGTGTCATTTAAATTTTTTCCCTGAATTTCCTAGACCAATAGCCAAGGCCCTTTGTGGAGTACCTCACAGTCACTGTTCCAAATTAACTTTACAATATCCCTAAAGCAACCTATATTTCCCATGCAATTGGCATATTCACTGCTGAACAAATTGACCTTAACCATCCTTGGCTGGATCTTTGGTCAGCATTTTCCAACTTCAAAATGCTCTTATTTTGTCCTCTCCATCCATTGCAAATCTTCATCTTTTTTTTTAATCCAACTTTTGCTCAAGCTATATAGTTTTCTTTATGATCTTAAATTCTCCTGTTTTCTTAGCATTATCTATTCCATTTCTTTGACACAAGTGGTTATTGGATGAATCTATTGCTAATACTCTAGTCTCATGAGCTTTATATCATAGTCTGTAATTTAGAAGAGGCTCAAATATTACCCTTATATGATTACTTTATTCATTAGTTCTTATTTTTGATTTAGCTTTCTTTTGATCTATATATTTTGATTTTTTTCCTAGCTGAATATTGTCAGTAGAAGATGGTCTTTCTAAACTGTTAAGTATGAGACTATATTTCTGTTCACTTACCAGAGTGGCATATAAAACAGGGAGGGCATGAACTTTTGATCTAGAACTCTTGAACTTTGTTACATTGTCTTCCTGTGTTTAATGTAGTAGAGATAGATTGAGACAATGTGGCAGACACAGAAGAGTTTCAATGTCACTGGCTTTGGAATCCAACCCAAGAATTGGTGAAGCAAACTTCCAGGTCTGTCTGGGTAGGCCATGGAGGTATGGCCTTACGGTTCATGTCTGGTCCCTTGCCGCTTCCTCTCTGGCACTCTCCCCTGCTCTTCCTGGCTGCCATGAACTAAACAGCTTTGTTCCACTGTGCTGCTCTGTCATGGTATCTCTGCCTTGGAGCCTGCCAATCATCGACTCAACCTATGGCCAAATAGACCCCTCTCCCTTTAAGTAATGAGTGTTGGGTATTGTGTCTCAGTGAAGAGAAAGCTGAATAACACAGATTTTTTTCATTGCTTTTTAGTTACGGCTTTTCTTTTTTTGCCTCAAACCTTAAGAGAGATTTACTTTCTCATTCTTGCAATGTGTTGAGGGTCAGTTGTCAGGGGTTCAGAGGTTTTGGGGACTTGAGTTATTTTCTTTGAGATTTTGGATGAGGAAAAAAATCACAAGAGAAATAAGGTAATCATGTGTAAAGTAATGGGTCACTTTATTTAGTGCTAGGACAACACCTGGTGTCTGCTTAATGTGGCATTTTTTAACCTGGAGGACACAATTGTGCTGTGATAATTGGCTTACTGTTTCCCAATGCTAGATGCTGGATGCTGGAGCCCATACATATACCCAGCCTGCCACACAGATGCTGCCAGCTGCCCCAGAGTCCAAGCCCTTGGAGGCTCCCCAAATTGGAGGTGCAGAATGAGACTTTGTTGAGATTTCCTTTATTTTAAGGCAGAGGAACATGCCTCCTTCTCTAATTGAATGTGGCCAGAGAATATTCTCCACATAAACAGATGAGTGCTCAGGGTTTCTGCAGGTATTTATAAAGTGAATATAAAAAAGTAGAAACGAACCTTTAATAGGGTTTCTTATTAGTTTTCTACTACAGATAATTAGAGCTTTAGATCTGCACATTTATTGTTTAATATTAGGTTTATTCTTTCATTAGTCATTATTACCATCCTGAAAGAGGATTTTAAAAATTTCTTCCTTAGGGAGTCCTACATTCTTTCATTTGAGTTTTGTTCTTCGTTTTCCACAGTAATCATGCCCATTCTAGTCACTCTCACCTCTTTTGTCTCCTTTGTTATATTCTGGAATAAACCCTTTAAGCCTTTCTATATTCCTAACATGATATTTTGTCCTGGAATTTTAGGCCCCTATTATCCTCTAATTTGAATTATAATAGAGCACCCACATTTTTTTCTTATGGTTCTTTATCTCTCCCTTTTCACTTTTCTTTCATACTGTCATCCTTTCATAATCTGTTTATTTATTCCAAAATGTATTCATTGAACAACCTTTTACTAGGCATTGCTCTAGATATCAAGGTATAACCACAAATTATAAAATCAACACTTGCTGAATGCTTACTGTGTTCCAGATACCATTTTATATCCTTGCTTCTACAAATTCATTTAACCTACCTCTTATCTTATCTTATCAATGTAGGTGTTACTGTTGGAATCATTCAGAGGCAAACTTTGAGACTAGCATTTGCCTGCTTAAGTGGAAAGGAATTTCAAGAAGGACCAGTAAGGGAATGGGGGAGAATTAAATAGAGAAGTAAAGGAGAAGAAAGCCATTATAAGGAGTGTGGGCTGAAGGCAACTGAGGCACCTTCAGCTGCAGAACCCTGCTATAGAACTGCGTCACATCTTCCCATGGTGAGAGGAAGCTGAGGTATTTAAGTTCTCACTCCTCATGGTGTAGAGACTCCTAGAGTTTTAACTTCTAAGCCCATCTGGCCTGCCCTGTACTGAGGCTGAACATACTTTCAGGGTCAGAGGATGATTTCTGGATGAAAACTGCAGGTGACTGTAGTATGTAGTGTCACCCTCTGAGGGCACAGGAATAGTGAGTTGTGAGATGGGATGCATCAATAGCTTTGGCTACAGTTGGTACCAAAGGAGAAAAACAAGGCAAAGAGTAGGTCAACAAAGTGGTTAAAGTAGCATGGCCAGGGACAATAGGATCAGGCTGTAATATGCTGCCACTGTACCCACCTGCTGGGAAGACTTTGTGGTAGATTAAGCAATGGAGAGTGAAGGCAGCTGCCATGTAGGCAGAGCAGTCAGCAAAACACTCTTCTAGAAAGGACATGTACAAGCAGAGACATGAATGAATTATGGTGGTGAGGCTAGGGATTGTCTCAAGAAAGACACTTCTGGACAGCAGCAAGCGTGTTTAAGAACAGTGAGATGACCAGGGTGGCTGGAGCATGGAGTACAAGGAAAAGACAGGCAGCTGGGTGCCCCATCACATGGTGCTCAGAAGCCAGCTGCGAGCCTTCCTAGTTGCTGTGGCTCTACTTCACTGATGCTGTTCCATCTTGGTTCCTGTAGAGTTTGTCAGTTTCTGAGATGTTTACTTAGCCCCTCCACTGAGACATTTTCAAAGATCTTTTCTTTCTATGCCTTTTCAGATTCAGGCACTTTTCTCCTGTTTTGGAATGTTTTCCAAAAGCACTATGTGGTTTTGTTTTCTTGTTTGTGGATTTGTATACCAGGGACAACCTCTGTGGAGCCAGTGAGGGTGCACTGCTTTTCTGTGCTTCTTCTTTACTCCTTTGTTCAGCCTTTTACAAAGTGAAGAAGACAACAGAGAAATGTACAAAGCACCTACCTGGGTTCCTAGAATCCAGGGTGTTTTCTGCCTGCAACATTACTTCTCCAGCATGGAACCTTTTCTCTTTCTCCCACTGCAAGCCACCAGGCTGGGGTGTGTATTTCTTCAGAAAGGGAAGTGAAATGAATTCTCGTACATAGACAGCAGCCTGAGCAGTGCTGTAGGGAGGCACACAGACAAGAGGAGCCAGCTCCATGTGGAGCAGCACTGTGAGAATGGCCCCAGTACACGCATTTCTCCCCTCCTTCATTCCGGAAGAGGGCAGTGGGGGCAGGGGCTAGTGCTGCCTCAATGAGCAGTGGCTGTGGAGTACACAGGCTCTCAGCAAGAATTTTCTTCCTGGCATTTCCTAAAGCCATGTTCCTGTGCACAACCCCTTCTCTTTGTGTCTACAGGTGTTTGTGCGCCACCCGATGTGCTAGTTACCTGACAGGCCAGTGTTTTCATTTCAAAGGACTGAATCTTATCATAACGCAAGCCATAATAATGTGATCTTAGAGGTAACTGTATGGAAGGGTGCATACAATAGTAATACAAAAAGCCACTTATTACAGGCCTCACAGCTGCCTTCAATGCTCGGCTACTCTGTCTGCACCTTGTCAAAAATCTGTTATATCTTCTGTTTTGAGAGACAGAGTTGGGAACTGGAGTTGTGGGCATGCAAACAGCAGGGGAAGGACCTATGATTTTTTCTTCTTTTTTAAAAAAAATCTTTGCAGGTTTTCTCTTTTTGGGATGCTCTACCAGGTATACTTTTAAATCCACTTTAAGTGGGGAATCTTGTTTTATTCATGAGAAATACAATAGATAGATAGTATATATTTTTTAAGTCCTTTAAATTCTTTCTACATACTAGAATACTATTATCATTTGCTTGGAGTGATATATTTGCTTTACTTTTTTGTTAGTATTCATAGATATGTTACTGGGAATTTAGAAAAGTGGAAAAATCACCTAGACAATGATTTATTTCATTGAGGTTTTTAAACTTATCATAGCAATTCAATGATAGGGTTAATTTCAGTTGCTTTAATTCAAACATTACATTTAAAATATCTGTAATTCTGAGGCAATAAAAGTGAATAAAATATTTTTCCATGTTTTTATAGATCTTGTATATGAATTTATGAATACTGATGATTAGAGTTTTAAAAATTATTTACTTCTTAATGCCTTCATATTTCTTACCTAGACTCACAGAAGTATAGGATATTCTAAATACAGTACTGTCTTAAAAATTTACATATTGATAGATATTAATATATAAGTATATTATATATGCATCATTATAATTTAATTAGTTAAATATTTTATTTGCATACATTAAGATAGTAGTTTAAACCATTTGAAATGCATGATTAAATATATACAAGTATATATATATAGTTATATGAAAGTTTATATTATAAGTAATTGTGGCACAGCTAATTAAATAATGTGATATATTAAATACTGTGATATATATATATATATATACTTTATTCAAGAGGAAAATAATAGAGAATATATATATTTATATTTTTAAGGGGATATTTTTATAAGTGGTGACACATTGCGCAAACCAGAATGTAGCTATTTCTAAATCATCCCGGAGCAGATCTTGCGAAGCAGGTCTTAATTGCTGTTTTTTTTAAATTCTTTTATTGCTACATTTTAGGTAAACAATATGTTTATATTTATCATTGGGTGCTTCTACCTGTATGTGATGTATCTTAGTTCTTATTTTTCCCCCATTACCTGTGTGCCCTTCACCCCCTCCACCCTTCCCTATTTACATAGATTTT
>NW_004624783.1:9317149-9345229 GCF_000247695.1 Heterocephalus glaber
AGAGAGAGAGAGAGAGAGAGAGAGAGAGAGAGAGAGAGAGAGAAAGGGAAGAGAGAGAAAAGATAAAAGAAAGATACATCATGTTCAGGTACAAACACCCAATGATAAATGTAAATGTGCTGTATACCTAAAATGTACCAATTAATATATAAATTAAAAAAAATACATGTGCACAAATATGTACCTATGAATACTCTTGAAAAGCTCTTTTACAGGCATAACTATGTTTCAGAAAGTATTTCACAAAAAGTAATAAAGTACTCCAGAGATAAGAAAAAAAAGAAGAGAAAAGTAAAAATTTTGAAAAGAGTAGAAAAAAGTAAAAATTTGAAAAGAGTAGAAAAAAGTAAAACTTTGAAAAGAGTAGAAAAAAGTAAAAATCAAGAATTAAAAATAAGAGAATAAAATTTTTTTCTTTTTTGCAAATAACAAAAAATAAAAATGAAGGGCCTTCTTCAGGGTATGTCTCTATTGTTACAGTAGGCAACGTAGGCAGCCATGTGCATATACAGGTCAGTGAGTCTCAGCAAGCCCGTAGGAGACCTGTGAGATTCAGGCAGACTTCTGGCTGTAAGTCCCAAGTTGAGCTCCCTGTCCTCCTGCAGGGTTGAACTCTGCAAAGTTCTACTGCAGGTTCCAGTTGCCCTTCCCCTGAAGTAGTGCAGGTTCCAATGGGAGGTGATGATCCCTCCAGTACCAAGTACCATAGTCTGGTGTGCCTTTATTGTAGAGATCCTCTTTACTTTTCTGCTGAGCTTCAGTTTTCATCGAGGAGCCTGAGAGGCCCCGTTTCAGTGGCTAACTTCTGCTCTATCTTGTGGCGTTCAGGACAAGGGCTTTTATAATCCCCTGTAGTGTGGAACGAGGTAGCAGAAGAGCCAAGAGGCCAGAGGTGGGTGGGTGGGTGAGTGAGGGGTGCGGACGACGGGGGTGGGGGGGAGCAGGACTGGGCCCTGCAGGTGCTCGCATGGGTAAGCTGAATGCTGGACGGAGAAGTAGCTCCAAGCCACACCTGGGTCCTCACCGTGCTGTGAGCGGAACCCGGAACGGAGCAGGGGGCTTCGTGCTGCCTGGATCCTCAGCTTGTGCTGGTTGGTCGCGCTGGAGCAGGTCTTAGTTTTATCAGAATTTTCTTTAGCAAGAGAGATTGACGAGGTTTATAATTATAAATATATTTTCTTCTTTTTTACCATAGTACATGTTTATAGTATATAATGCTTACGTTTCTTGGGGGGAATTATACAAGTACATAAAACATCTTAATTCTGTTTCATCCCCTTCCCCTTCCCTTTGTCCCCCCGCCATCCAACTTTTGACTCCCTTCCTCTTTTATTTTCTAACATGTTTGTGGTATAGAACGGTCACCTTCCTTCTGTGGTGTTGGTACATGGACAAGACACATCTTAATTCCTTTACTCATCCCCTCTTCTTCCACTTTCTCTTCTCTCCCTCCATCTCTTGACCTCTTTCCTATTTGAGAAAGATCCATCTTCCTTCTTGCTATACTTTAACTTTTCTTTTCTCTTTATTTATATTCTGGGTTTCTCATGTAAGAGAAACCACCCGATTTTAAGCTTGTGTGTCTGATTTATTCCGCTTAACATTGTGCATCCATTTTCCTACAGATGACTCATTTATCTTTCTTTATTGCAGAATAGTCATCCATTGTGTGTAAATATCATGTTTTCTTTATCCATTCATCTTGATGAACACATAGGCTGCTTCCATGATTTAGTTATTATGAATAGTGCTATTATGAACATGAGTATATGTGTATTACTGTAATATAGTGCCTTTAACTTTGGAAGATACCAAGAAGGGTAATAGGTGGATCAAATAGAATTTCTAGTTTCATTTTTTTTTTGAAGAATCTCCCTACTGAATTCCATAGTACTTATATAGTTTACATTCCCACCAAAAATCTAGAAGTGTTTTCTCCACAGCCTCACCAATATTTGTTATTGTTTGATTTCTTAAGGATGTCCTTTCTCTCTGGAGTCAGATTGGAATCTCAGTACTGTTTTAATTTGCTTTTCTCTGATGACTAGTGATGTTGAAAATTCCTTCATGTTTTTCACCTTTACCTCTTTTTCATCTTTATTTTCACAGTCAGATATTTCAACATTTTCTCTCCAGTGAGATATGCCAACGTGTATAAAATATCTGAAGATTTTTCAGGGAGGTAGGGGCAGATACTTTCCAACACCCCTTCCATGTTCTGAATCACAGTAGACTCGGGCCAACAGCAAGGAAAGGTTATCAACACTTAAAGAAGTCTCAGAGGTGTCAGAACAATGGGCCTTTGGTACAAGCCTTGGTTCTGGGCCAGGAGAAAGAAAGAGCTGGTTATGTGGAGGATTGGGACCAACCTGCCTGGGAGGTGCCCCACATCTCAGAGCAGCAGCCACAGGAGGGAACTGCTCACTAACTTAAACACAGGGAGGTGACGTGCCCTTTGGGTTTTGGATTCTTATTACTGTGAAAGTGTGTGAGATAGAGTGCCAAAGAACTGTTGATTCTGAATATCTTGGCAGTTTGGACAAAGTCATGGGAGGAGGGGCCTGTCTGTCCTCAAAGAACCAGAGAACAGGCTACTGTAGCTGAGACTGGCCTATCTTCTACATTTCCCCACTGTGATTCATAAATGATAATGATTATGATAACAGTTGAAAAATTTACTATGCATCGGGCATTCTTTTGAAAGAATTTTACAAGTATTAATTATATTAATTCTCACAAAAGTGCTATGAGAAATTATTATTTTCCTTAAATAAATGAAGGAAATGAAGCTCAGAGAATTGTGCTTAAATGTTTCACCTGGTGATTGGCAGTGTGTGCCTTATTAGTTGATGTTCTTAATTTCTAAGTCATTTCCTGTCTCTACTGGAAGCCAGTGGACCTTTTGCTGCCATCACTACATTAGACTAGTAGTGAGCCAGATTGGATTCTTCTGTATTTCCCACACTGCCAGCCTTACTACTGAGCACACATATGGATTATAGACCCTTTAACCAGGGTGGAGTAAGTCTTGGAAGGAACAAACAGGATCTTCTGAAGCTATTTGAGAGGCTTTGACATCACAATCTGGGGCCTGAACATCAGAATTTAGGACCATTTTGCATTCCAAATAATAAAGAGGAATTCCCTGGATTGAAATATGCATGCATTTATATTTATACATATGATGATTGAGAATCTAAGTTAAGTGGCACAGGGAGCAGATTACTTTCTTTTATTATTGAATATGATGAGATCACCCTTGAAGAGGCCAACTTTGTCTACTGATGCAGATCTGAAGGCTGGATACAACCTACTTGTCTGCTGATAGCTTGTATTGTGTGTTTTGATGCTTTCAGACATATCTCCAGTCATCTTGAGCAAACATCTGCTCTTGTCATTTCCTTTGCAATTCTCTTTCACAGCATGCACCTCATCTGAGAGAACCCACAGATTGCAAATGCTGACATGGGGTCCCATCCATTTCCAGTTACATATAAGAATGTAGCATCAATTTAAGTAACTTTGGATAGCACGTTTATTTCATTTCATTCTATTCCCAATACAAGTGATTTTTCATTTCTTTTTAAAGTGTTAGATAAAATCAAGTGTGAGGATAATTTCAGGAGACACATATTAAAAGTATCAAATATGCTCAAATAGTTCTTTCTCAAATAATATTTATTATACATATGTGCAATATTTTCAGTTGGTTTTTTAAGGCACATATCTTAAAATGTGCTTTAAATAAGTATCTTTAAGTTATACATTTTCATAACCATGAAGGAAGCAACATCAGTGGATCACCACACAGCATCTTTGAGATATGCACACATATTTTTCAGAATAATTAGTTGTAATAAGCAGTGCCAGATCTTATGGATTAATATTAGGCAGATTTTTATTTCCTAAGTGTTATAGTTCAGTGCTGATTATTGAGACTGAGAAAGGGCACTTTTCAGGGAATCAGGATTCTTTCACATAGTGGCATTGCCATTCCCTAGGGCCTCAAACTTCACCATTGCATCTTTGCCCTTTGCTAGTCAGTGAGGGAGGAAAGAAAGCACGGATGATCTAGCTGGAAGTCTTTTTGCTGACAGCCATGAAATGAATAGCTTTGCTTCACCACACCCTGCTGCCAGGATGCTTTTGCCTTAGATGTAGAGAGCCAGCCAAACAGGAACTGAAACCTTTGAAACTGTGAGCCTTTCCACCTTTAAATTGTAGGTGTCAGGTGTTTTTGTCCCAGCGATGGAAAACTCACCTATGCAGTGCCTCTGTCCAAAGTTCCCTCCAGAGAAAGTAGATGTATGCTATTTGCAGCCTAATATAAAAACTTCTCCCACACTCTTCTGCATGCTTTCTGGTGGGTTTAAATTTGAATATCAAGTTGACTTTTAGAGCCAGATATTGAAGAAGGCAGAGAATGGCCATGCTGCTTCCCTGACTGTGTAGAGGAGCACCGTCCCATTGTACTGAACACCAGTCCCAAACTGTTGTATAGATAAAACTTTCCCTTGTGTGTTAAGATAAAAATAACTTGAGGATATATGTGTATATATACATATATATGTATATATATATGTATTTTCTCAATCTAGGCTATCAAAGCTAACATAGAGGGACTGTAATGGGCCTCATGAAGTGATATTGATATCACAGACACTGAGGTTCTTTCTTCTTAACTAACTGATCAAGGCAAATATGGTTCAATCCTGTGTTTGGTGAGCCTCAGGTCTGTAATGGATTTTCTGGTTAAGAATCAAAAAGAGTCACCGTGAGAATAACATGTAACTCACTTGCATGTCACTATTTATTCTTTTCTGCGTTGTGTTATCTTCTCTATTTGCTACCTGTGTAGTATGACAGGCTAATTATAATTTTAAAACAACCATTGAGTGTTGTATTTATACCCATTTCTATCCTTGGATCTTATAATTTTATATATTGTCTCTCACATCCCATGCTTTTTATATAATTTGGCATGTTAAATTAGAAAAATTAAAGAGAATTTTATTCAAACAGAGATATGTAGTAGTTGTGTGGAGTATTTTTATCTATATTTATGTCTATATCTATATATCTTTTTCTAAGCCAATGGGATAATCAAATGAACACCATGTTCATTTACTATGCCTGCTTTAATAAATTAGCACAAAGTTACTGAAACAACACAAATTATTATATTAACTTCCTAGGGTCAGCAGTCCAAAATAAATATCCCTGGGCTAAAATCTAGATGTTTATCTAGTATCTATATCTCCTGCATTACTTTATGGAAGTTCTAGAAAAAATATGTTTCCTTGTCTAATCCAGCTCTTTAGAGGAAACCCACATTCCTTACCCAGGTTCTCTTTCTGGATCTTCAAAATCAGTCATGATGGCATCCCTTTCATATTCTGGTCTGACTCCTTCTTCCAAATAAAAGTACATTGTGCTTATATTGGGTCCACCCAGATAATCCAAGGTAATCTCCTTGGTTTAAGAGCTATCAATTAGCAACTTTATTTCCATACCTTAATACCCTTTTGCCCAGTAGTATAACATATTCCCAGGCTCAGAGGATTGGGATATGGACATTTTTGGTGAGCAATTATTCCCTCTACAATAAGCACAGTACCAAAAGTTGGATGATAGCTTCTATCATTAAAGATTATGTAGTCTACTCAAAATCAAAATTTATCAAGTGATAATGCTATGATATAGATAAATCACAAATTGTTGTTGTAATGCATAAAAAGACCACTAACAGTAGAAAGTAGACAAGAAGAGAGGTGTTGTCATGGATGCATTCTGGGTTGAGTTTTATTGATTCAATGAGGAAAGGGTAAGATTATCTGGGATTAAAAAATAAGCTGTAATTCAGGGTTTGAAAACTATGTTGAAGGTATAGAAAACAACAAAGGCATTTTACATAATAGAGTGACATGAACATTTAGTCATTTAGAAAGATTATCCTAAGACCCATAAAGGATTAATTGGAAAGAGATAATAACCCTGGATGAAAGATAATCTAAAAAGCTATGATAAGCATCCAGTGGGAGTAGATAACTGTGGTGGTAGAGAAAGAGCCTGGTGCTGATTTTGGAAGTATGCAGGATATGGATTTTACACACATAATAATGCTTGGCTAGATGGAAGGACAAACAGTATAAGTCTAGGATAACTCATTTTATTTTAGCCGATGGAAGTGTTATTATGTTAAATAAATACACAAGGAGGAACAGATATGTAGAGATAGATTTTTGGACATGTTAGGTTGAGTACCCCATGGGATATTTAGGCAAAGGTCCACTTAGAAATAAAATAAACAAGCATAGAGACCAGGAGTCACAGTCTCAGCATTGGACTTCTTGATATTGTCAGATGAATTAGTCTGCCACCTTCAAATTCAGCCTCCCACAACACTTAAGTCACGAGCAACGTATAGACAAGTTCTTTGCCAGAATGTGACACAAATAGCCTCCAGTCCAATTGCTAAAAGACTCCTCATTCCCTTTTGAAATTTCCTGAGCCTGGCCTTTACTCTCCTCATTCCTATTAGCATTCTGATCTTTTGAGTTTCTGCCAGAATTACCTATTGATCTCTGCTTATAATATTCTTGGGTTTCTGTAGCCTGTATCTCCAAACATTTCCAAATTTCTCCCCCCCGCCAAAAAAAACAACAACAAAAAAACAGTTCCAAAGAGTTTCAAACCATATGGTCAAATATAGTCACAGCAACAATTCCACTTCTGATACCAGTGTCCTTTAGTAGACACTTTTCCATTACTGAGATGAAATACTTGACATCCACAGCTTAAAAAGTAGAGGTTTATTTAGCTCATGATTTCATAGGTTTCAGTCTGTAGTCAGCTAACTCAAAGGCACAAACATTGGGACAGAGGGATGACAGCAGATGAAAGTTCTTCATCTCAGGACAGCCACAAGTAGAGAGACATGGAAGAGCCAAAGGGAGAGATATAATCCTCAAATTCATGCCTCTGTGACCCAGCTACCTTGTCCAACTGCACCCTTCCTCCTAAGGGCACACTCAGTTATAAATTCTTTAATAGATTAATATACTGATGATTATATTGTCCACATAATCTAATTAGCCCCAAAGTCTCATCTCTGAACACGTGAGATTTTTAGAGGACATTTGGATCTAAACCATAAGAGACACCATGACTAGCATTTTATCTTCAGAAATTGGGAAATGAAGTAGAGGGAGATGGGGAAGTGTTTCTGATACAGTTGAATAAAGGTGTAGAGAGGTACTACCTGCAGATGCAGCTTTAATGAGTGTTCATTAAATGAAAATGAAGAAACAGGCAATGGAATACAGTAAGGAGTGAAATCTAGGAAGAAAGAGGATGGGAGGAAGAAGATAAATTAGGCAAGTTTAATAAAATAAACATAAATCAAATTGATGATGTTGAGGTTTTTATGAACTTGGGAAACTGTCTTTGAAGTAAATTCCAAAGAAGAATTTAAAAATAAGTGTCTGGGCAATGAATGGCAACAGCACCAGAAAAAGGATTTATTCTTCCAAGATGTGACAGAAGAACATATTTCTTTAAATGTATGTATTGTAGGACAAGTGGTAAAAGAAATAGGTTTCATTTCTTTATAACTTCATTATGTTCTTTCTCTAAAAAGCTTTAAGGAGAAAGCAGTGCTTTAGTGTTGGCTACTCTTCACTACTATAAGACAAAGTGAAAAGTCTGAGTCTCAATTGAAAAGATTTTTAATTGTGTAGATTCAGAATCAGACCCAAAATTGTGTGCCTTTCAGTTTGATCACCATTCAAGCCAAGCTCTGAGGCTTTTGACATTGTGAAGAAATAGTGACAGGTCAAAGGATAAAAGAAAAATCACTCCAGATAAAAATCAGTTCACAAATTTTAAAGGCAGGTATATGCTATATACCATTGGGGTATAGGGTCAAGCTGTTAGTGCTGATGAGATGGCAGCTCAGGAGAGCAGAAAACATTTTGTGTTGTGATGACAGTGGATGACCAACACACTGATCTTTAATCCCTGTGTTTGCCAGAGGGAGAAAGCAAAAGAAGGCAGAAAAATAAACACACAAAGCAGTTTCTTTAAAAGCTTTCTGAAAGTCCTGAGTGTCCCCAAACTCTTCTTAGAGATGCCAATGAGAATTCTAATTCTATACAGCGAAAATTTCTTTTCCCTTCTCTTTTTCACTTGTAACAGTGAGGCAAGAATTCAGATTGCATGGCTTTGCTCAAGGAAGGATTGCTATATTATACTAAATTCAGTTTTACATAAAACATTCATAATGTATTTTTTGTAATTCATGTATAACAATTTAAATTTTTATACCTTATCAGTGTATTCCTTAGAATCGGAATTATGAGATTATGGAATTTTAAAGACAGTATGCATGGGTTCTTATTTAATTATCCTTTCCATGCCATAATTTTCAAGTGAACATACAGCAACAGTTTGGGTTAAAAATCAAACTCTGCTTTCTTCATATTCACATACAGTGCCAATATGAGGAATGTAATTTGTCATAAATATGATTACTGCTTTAATAACTGCCTATTACTTTAAGCTTATATAAAGAAGGAAAGGGAGAGAATGAAAGAAAGGGGGAAGGGGAAAGAGAGAGGAAGGAGAAAATAAGAAAGGCTATATTTGTGTTGTATAGCTAAAACAGCCCCTCTTACTTGGGCATTTTAAATTAAAGATTCTGACTGTTGCTTTAAAAATATAACTTTGGAATTAGAAGGAGGGAAGAGAAAAAAATAGAACTTGCTGTAGAAATCAGTAAGCACCTTGTATTTCTTGATTTTTTTTAAAATTTAAGATTGCCTTTTATCCTAACAGCTGCTGCTTTGAAGAAAAATAATCCACCCACTCCTCAAGTTTCTATTTGTAATTTCCCAACTCCCTGGAGGCCTGGTGAATTGTGTGGCATTTTTCCAGAGAAAGATTGCCTAGCTAGGAACTATAGTGAACTGCAGCTCTGGTGTACGTCAGCCATCTCAAGGCTTTCCTCTAATGCATGAATGTTATGGGACCTAGGTAGCTCCAAGGCCTGTATTGTCACTTTTTATACAGGTTGACTGTAACAGATCAGGAGAACAAAGTTTCATGGAAATGGACTGAAAATTGTACAAAATCCTATACAATCTCCTCTATGACTCCTTTAAATACAATTCCTGAACCATACCTTCCCAGTTGATTCCTTCCCGGTTGACTGACTACAGTAGGTTATAGTAGAATTCCTATGGATTTTAAATATTTATACTGATGAATTCTTTATTAGGTAAATATTTCATTTTGATCATTTGATGTAAGTTAAAAAGTAAAATCGATGTTTGTGTTGAAAATAATCACTTAAAAATGTCTCTATAGGACTCAATAAGTTAACAATTATTATTATATTCTGTGACAATTTATTACGTTCTCTAAATTGTGCAAAATTATTTAATATATGATTTATTATTTAGAATAACTTTCTTAGGTGTATAACAATACACAGTACTAAATAGATAATAATACTTTTTAACCTTCCAGTATGGAACACACTGGAAAGCTTTCCTTCTAGAAAATTGAGGAAATAGAGAAAAAATGCTAAAGTTATGAAAGGCATCACAATTCAAACTAAGGGAGCCACTTATATTCTTATGAAAGATTTACTTCTCGAAATAGGTAAATAGTTTACTGTTAAATTTATATTTTCATTTTTTCCCATAAAATTCTTCAGAGGTTAATTAAAAGCTGGTTGGAAAAAAATTCTGCTGTAATTTTGATTAAATGAATGTTTTGTAAATTTATTTTATTACAAGTGCTACATAAACTGTTGATATGTAATTGGGAGCAAAAATAGAAAATACCGCACTCCTTGAAGTAGGTTTTATTATGAGACAAAAGTTCTGAAAAGTGTATGTGAAGAAAGTTTAATTATTGACTTCTATTATTTTTCCTAATTGTCTTGTTTTGGGCAGGCCTGTCCAAAGTGGCATGGACTATCCAGGTTTGACCTGCCCTTCTAGCATGGGGCAGGGACACAGGCTGAGACTGCTCAGCTCTGTCATTCCCATCCCTCCTGTCCATGCATGACGCCCATGAATGTGTGTTATATGCAAGCCCTGCAGGCTCTTGTTCTACCCTCCATCCTCTATGCCTAGACCTCTCAGTATGCCAGTGCTTTTTGTTTCCATTGCTCTAGAATTATTTGCTTCCAGGGTCAGCTCCATTGTCAGTGCTTTCCCAGTCCAGAATTGCCCGAGAGCTGCACAGTTCCAGTGACTACATCATTTTACCTTTGTGCCAACTATTTTCACTTGGCTTTTGGCGTAGTTATTAACTTCTTACTGATGCTCAAATACATTTCTCATGAAGGTGGCCCCAAGTCTTTTTTAATGCCCCACCGTGTCTCCTAAAAAAACTTACCTCCAACTTTCAAAAGTAAAATTGTTTGGCTCTCTGTAGACATCATTTAGGTAATTTTACGTAAGTCAAAAATTTAAGAAATAATTATCCAGTCCTGCTTTCTGGCCTTTTCTAGAAAAGCCCTCCATTCGTGTTAATGATCATTCCTCTTTTCCTTCATGTTTCCCCTTGTAACTGTTTTTATTTTTCCCTCTCTCCCTCCCTACTGATGCTTCAGTCTGCAGACATTCTCAAAACTTCTCTGTATGTATGAGAACAGGAGATTCTTACAAGAACACTTAGGAAGAATAAAAGTTCTTTGCTCTTGAAGTTTTTGGGCACAGACACAAATGGACTAGATAATACCACAAAATTTTGGTTGAAGGAGAGTGTGAGACAGGAGGGTGGAAGTGAAAACCAGCAATCTGTAGGGGCATTTTGTAAAGGATAACTGAAATATGAGGCATGAGACATCATAAAGTCACATTTTAAAGCATCACTTGCCTTTGGAACCCAGGGAATGACATAGGAAGATGCCATACGGCAGCAGGGGATATCATAGAAAAACAGTAGCAATTACAAGACTAACTGATCCCTTCCTAAATTTCAGTGCATTTCTGGAGAAAAATAACGTAGCTGTCAAATACACTTCTCTTGCTAACTGCTTCATAAATCTATACAGCTATAGAAATTGTTGCTGCCAACATGATTTTTAAATTAGGCCAATTAGACTGCAAAGTCAAGAGTCTAAAGCCATGACTATATGTAAAGAACAGAAAGAAAGTGTTTTGAAAAAGAAGCCAGACTAGTCTTTTAGAGGAAGAACTAATGCGCATATTCAGTTTGCATGCTTAAATTTTAATGCTTCTTAATTCAATTCAATGGTATAGAATAAATTATTACTAAGCACATACTATATGCCTATCTGTGCCTGGGCTTGCAAATACATTGATACAAAAATGATATAAAATTTGTTTCAGATGAAAAGATTTACGCATATAAAATTAGAGAATAGAGTTTGATGTTAAGCAACTCTGGAAATATATGCTCAGTTAAAAACCTGTGAGGGTAATGGGAAAAAAAGAAAATCAGAGTAGGGTGGAATTATTTGCAAGGGAAATAGAAAAGACTCTAGAGAAAATAGGAAGAGTATTTGGAAAGAAAGGAACTAGAGTATTTCAGGCTATGAGAGCAACATTTTAGCTGTAGGAAAGTGGATACAATAATATCCTGTGGGGAGGTAAAAATGGAGACAAGTAAATACATAAAGTCACTTTCTGTGACACTCTTGCTTTGTACTTTCACACTTGCCTGGGCAAGCCTTTCTTTAGTATGTTTCATAGAATTTTACAGATGAAAGTATTGGCTCTGAAACCAGATCATCTGGTTTCAAAGCCTGATTATACCATTGAGTAGATGACTTTCAGCTAATCAATTATTTTATCTCATAAGTTTTTTTTTTCATGTGTACAATGGAGATCATAAAAAAAACTACTTGGAGAGGTGATTGTGAAAATTAACTGGCTTAAATATGTAAAAGGCTGGACACAGTATCTGGTGGAAAGTGTGTGCCCTGTAAGTAGATATTAAATTACTTTTTGCTAGTTTCTGAGCTCCTAAGTTTAGGGGTTATTATGATTTAAATCTAGAACTTGGTTGCAAAGCCTTATATGTTCAAAAGTGGGGCTTTTGGATGGTGAATGGATTATGAGGGAACTAGCTGACTTAGGAGGTTGGTGCCTGGTTGGAGAGGGAAAGAGCTGGAGGGGTGTATCTCTCTCTCTGCCTCCTGCCTTTACTCTCTGCTTCCTGGCTGCCATGATAAGAGCAGCTTTCCCCTGTCAGACCCTTCCACCATACCATTCCTTCCTTTAGTTAGCTGACTATAAACTAATCTTTTAAAATCTTTGAGCCAAAATAAATCTTTCCTCCTCTAATTTCTGAGTGTCTGGTACTGTGTCTCAGCAATGAGGAAAGTGACCAACACAGATGTGGAAAATTTATTTATTTGTTTCATTTAAAAATGTTTATCAAGTAAAGATTGAATTTATTCAAGTTATACAGCGTGCTGATAAAATGTGCATATTAGTCTGTTTTCCATACCTGAGACTGGGTAATTTATAATTAAAAAAGATTTATTCAGCTCACAGGTTTAGAAGTTGAAAGTCAATATGGTGTGATGCCATGATGGTGTCCCTGGCTATGTCACATTGACAAGAAGCAAGACAGGGCTGAGGAGGAGCAGTTTTCTTTTTTTGTAACCAACCTCTTCTGAGAACTAACTTGGTCCCTGGAAAGCTAGCTATCTTAATCTCTTCTGAGGTTGATGTCCCAAATGACAATCACCTCTCACTAATTTCCACCTCTTTTGGGGGATCAAGATTCCAACACATAAATCCTCTGAACCAAACCACATTCAAGTCACTACAATCAAATTATGATCAGTACAATCAAATTAATGAACATGTTCATCGCCACTCATTGCTACACCTGCGATCTCCAGAACTTTTCTATCTTACTGAAGATTTGTTCACTTTGACCAATACTTCCCAATTTTTCCCACCCCTTCCTTAGCTCCTGACATATAATGCTTTTCTCTATTTCTATTAGTTTGACAATTTTTAGATTCTCAGTGAAAATATATAGTATTTGTCTCAGTGCTTGGTTTATTTCACTTAGCACAATGCTAGTTAAGTTTACCCATATTGTTGTAAATGACAGGGTTTCCTTTTTTAAGGTATGAATAATATTCTAGTGTATATATGTAACATTATTTCATTATTCATCCATTGGTGGGGACTTAGATTATTTCTGTAGCATTACTAGTGTGAATATGGCTGCAATGAATATGGACACAAGGGCAGATATATTTTGGGAATATTGATTTTATTTTCTTTGGGAAGGAAGAAGGAAGGGAGGAAGGAAGGAAAGAAAGAAAGAACGAATGAACGAAAGAAAGAAAAGAAAAGAAAGGATGAAAAAGAAATGAAGAAAGGAAAGAAGGAAGGAAGGAGACCTAAATAAAGAAGGTGGTGAGATTACTGGGTCATAGCAGTGGGACCATTGAAGAGGAATTTGTGGATCAGGAATATTTAGAGTTCTGTTTAATTTTTTGAGGAACTGCCATATTCTTTACCATAGTGGTTGTACCAATTTACATTCCTGTCAACAATACACAAGTGAGCTGTTCTGTCCACATCATTGCCAACACTTATTACCTAATTTTTTTTTCATAATAGCCTCCTAACTAGTGTGAGATGACATTTCTTTGTGGTTTTGATTTGTATTTATCTACTGTGATGTTGAGCACATTTTTCATATACCTGCTGATCACATGTTCACTATCTTTTGAGAAATGTCCATTCACTTCCTTTGCCCATTTTAAATTTGGTTTTTCTTACTATTGAGTTCTATCAGCTTCTTACACATTTTGGCTATTAATGCCTTATCATATGGATGATTTGCAATTATTTTTTCTCATTAGATAAACTTTCTTGGAATTTCGTGTTTTCTTTTGCTATGCAGAAGCTTTTAGTTTGACGTAGTCCTACTTGCTTATTTTTTCTTTTGTTGCCTGTGCTTTTGCTCTCCTAGCCCTCCAAAAATCATGGATAAGACCAATGTAAAGAAGCTCTTCCCTATGTTTTCTTGAAATATTTTTACAGTTTCAGGTCTTGCATTTAGATCTTCAATCCACTTTTCAGTTGATTTTTGTGTATGGTGTAATATGTGGTTTCAATTTTATTGTTTTTCATGGGGATATCCAGCTTTTCCAACATCACTTATTGAAGGAACTTTCTATATTGTGTATCTTTTATTTTCTTATCAAAGATTCATTGAATATTTATGCATGGGTTTATTTCTGGGCTGTCAATTCTGTTTCATTGGAGATCCTTTACCTTAAATGTTTTGAAACTCTAGTGCCTGACATAGACCTAGAGTATAAGAAAAACTAAATTAACATTTGATGGAAGAAAGAATGACCACTTAAATGAAGCATTTCCTGATATTCCACACCCCCTGCCCTACAGACACACCTATGGGAAAAGTGCAATTTGATTTTATGAACATCCTGGGTATCATTACAGTATTCCGCCTGATTCCAGTTTGCTTAGGACTTGGAATCTAAAATTCTGAAAGTCAGTATAGAGACTTTAACTTTCTTTGATTAAGAAAGAGCTTTAGGTCCTGGAATATAGCTCAGTGGTGCTCTCCCTGCCCGGCAAGCACAAGGTCCTGAGTTTGATCCCCAGTACTGCCAAAAAAACCAAAAAAACCCCCCAAAAAAACCTCTAACGCACAAGAATGGCCATTTCTTCTGTGTGGAAGTGACAGTTAATGTGTTGTTGGTTTCCTGGTAGCTACTGTATGTTTTTGAGAGGGGAGGACTGTGATATTTGCAGTGTTTGGGGAAGATTTAACTGGTAATTGTGTAGAAAATGAATTGTTATGAACAGAGAGCAGTGATAGGGTTTTTGGGCAGGCATGAGGCAAATGGACAAGGAATTCAATGAGCATTTTGTTCACTTTTGCAGTAGTTGTGCCAGGTATGGATTAAGAATACAACATAATGGAGGCCATGGAAATAAGATGTGGAGAATGCTTTCTAAAACCAGTTAGAGTAGTCTTTGCTTTGCATCTGTTACTATCCATGTTCCCTTTTTTCTTCAGTATAATTTTTGAGCAAAGGCAAAAGATCCTCAGTCAGAGAATGCTGATCTACCGTGATGGTCCATTTATGTGTCCACTTGACTAGGCCACAGAGTGCCTAGATATTTAGTCAAAAATTATTTTGAGTGGTCCCGTGAGGTGTTTTAGGATGAGAGTTGCATTTAAATAATCGGTGTGAGTAAGCAGATTGCTCTCCATAACGTGGGTGGGCCTCACACATTCAGTTGAAGGACTGGAGAGAGCAAAAGTGCTGACAATCCCCTCAATAGAGTTTTGGCTTTTTTGAATATTTTCAGCTGGAACATTGATTTTTTTCCTGCCTTCAAACTTAAAATGAAACACTGCTTTTTCTGAGGCTCAAGCCTGCCCACCTTTGGACAGATACTGCATCCTGAGTTCTCCTGAATTTTCAGCTGGCTGGGTCACCCTGCAGAGCTCAAAGCTTGTCTGCCTTCATAAGAGCATAAGCCAGTTTTTATATGTATATAAAATATAAAATCTATCTCCTATTTGCCCCATTTTGGAGAACTTTATTACAATTACCCTACAGGTTTTCCCAATCTAATGGGCAATTTGTTTCAGGTTTGTATAGACATTGAAACAAAAAGAAAAATTACTCATGTTACTTGCAAGTATCTTCCTCCTACAAAGCACACTGTCATTGACATTAACACTCATGTCACCACTTGAAATTTCCTGTTCTCTCCTATGTTAAAATAATGGTACTTTTATGTAAAGTTTATTTCCTACTGGTATATTTAATGATTACTTGGGTCTTTAGTTACATTAGGCTTTTTCCAACCAGACCACCTGTAAAATAATAAATAGTTTGGAAGTTATATACTGAAAATTCATAAGGAAAACAGTCTCTTGGTTTCTTAATTTATCACCACTCCTGAATAAGTATACCAATATATTTATATTTCCTCTTTTAAAATATACAACTCATGCAAACTTAAATATTGGTTTTTAAACATATTAAGCTTTGCCAATATTTTTTTACATCTTTCTATGGTTATGTACTCATATAGCACATTCATGACCAAACGTTAGTTACATGTATATGTATACATGAAAACATACATATATTTTGTTTAGATATGTGTGGAAATATATGTGCATATGTATGTACCATAGTACATATAAAGATAGGTTTGTCCAACCATTTGTTCGTGTATATTCTCTCTATAATGATCTCAGACCCACAAATATATTTAAGTGGGCATTAAGTATATGTTTAAATAGTGGCTCATATAGTCAGTTTTTAGTATATATAGCAGTAATAAAAACAACCACCACCATGATGGTGTTCTTGAGTATGATGATAAAACTTGCATGTTGAGTGAGGTTAGATAGTTTATTCAACAATGAGACTTTCATAATAGCTCACAGTATCTATAATGTTATAAATGCATTTATAAAGAATATAAAGTCATTTCTCTTGGTAGTCACTATTGCAAGATGAGAAAACTGCAGGTTATCGACTCAGGCTTACTAGATTGAATTAGAAGTATCAAGTAATCAAACATGCAAAAAGAGGGCTGTAGAGGTCTCAAAAGTCTGACTGAGTCATTTTATAGTAGTAAAAGTATACAGAAAATGTCAAATCTTTTCTGGGTCTTGGGAAGTGTTTATGAACTTAACAATAAGCAAAGTGAATTTCTCCTATTCCAATGCTGCCTACCTCAATACCTGGATCACTGTTTTACCTGAGTGGATCTGGCTGACATTGTCTAAATCTGGAACCTTATTTTCTAAGAAAGGTGAGAAGCACGGCTTTTAGCATTCCACTCTCAAGATTGCAAGGAGTTTTACAAAAAGAGGTTGAAACAGAAGATGGTCTGCCAGGTCTCACCTCATACTTTATGTCTGTTTTATTAATTCCTGTCATATTACTCTGTTTTCTACCATAATAGCCTTTATATAATCTCTAATTAATTTTCATCTGTATATTGTCAAACTCCACTAGACTAAAGGTCCACAAGGCAGGGAGCTTTCCTTGTTATGTATGACTTGGCATATGTAAATATTAGCATAAATACATCGCTGAATTGCACTGAATGGATGGATGGTTTGATGGATGGACGGACAGATGGACAGATGGATGGACAGATGGATATAGTCTACCTACAATTGCTCTGCCTTGAACACACTGGAGGATATTCTTTTGCTTAGGGTGATGATATAATGTATTTTCCAAGTGGAGACACTTGAGAAAATGCACAGTAAAGTTAATAATTATACTAAGGCAACAGGCACAGAATGGGATTGTCCAAAACACACCAGGACATACAGTCAGCCTACTTACTATAATCACCATTCTCTGACAGATTTGTCTTCTTGGGTTGCCTGAGAGGGATCACAATGTCTCTATCTAGCCCAGTCTTTCTGGTAATTTTCCAATGGTTGGATAGGAATTTTAGTTACAGGGATCATGATAGACATTAATTTTGTACTTCTTGTGGAATTTCTGACTAAAATATTCTCACAAATCCTTTCTATGTGTACTGTTACAACCTGTTTCTAGATCTTATAATAATAAAAATCTAGAGGAGGGTTTTGGTCTAAGAAGTTTTCCAATACCATTTTAAACAAACTACTCAACAACCACTGGCAGAGTTTATTAGAAACACATATTTTAAAAAATACAAAACTTTTCCTGGACATATTGATTTCCCTGTGGGGAAATCTATCTTTTATTTAAAAAATACCAGTTATTTTGGTACATAGTTCTATTTAGAACTATGAAGATAGAAATCTCTAATATCTCTCCCATATTTGATAAAGAATAAATGTCTTTTTTTACACATCTATATATCCTTTTATTGGTACATTTCAGGTGTACAATATAATGACATTCATCATTGGAGATATGAGCCTTTACATACTCTCTTGGTTCTTATTTTTTCCCCCTTCCCCTGCCCTCCCTTCAACCCCTCCATCCCTACCTATTTACAAAGACTTTGTTTCCATTTTTTCATTTTCTTGTGTTAATTCCATTCCCTTCTTTCCTTTACCCTACCCCTCCCACTTCCCCTTCCCCTTTGCCCCTTTTCTTCCTATTTCACATTATTTATTATACCTTTAGTCCTTATTTACACTTTCAGTTTCTCACACTAGAGAAACTATTTGGTATTTAAACATGTGTTTCCTATTTATTTCACTTAAGAGTATTGCCTCAGTATGCATCCATTTAGCAATAAATGTCTCTAATTTCTCATTTTTGATGGCTGAGTAGTACTCCATTTTATTAAAAAAAACCCACATTTTCTTTATCCAGTCTCTAGTTGATGGGCATTTGGGCTGTTTCCAAGTTTGAGCTATTACAAACTGTGCTACTATGAACATGGATGCACATATACCACTGTGGTATGATTCTTTTAATTCTTTGGGGAAGATACGCAGCAGGGGAAATATCTGATATAATTATTGATAGTAAGTAAGGTAAAAGCTATAAATGGCCTGGCAGTTTTGAGTTGATAGGCCCTTGTTCTCCCACATGAGGGCCTTGCCTCCAACTTTCTGAGCCCACAGCTGGGATCAACTGTGACTAAACTGATTTTAAAAGTAGGTGATTCATTTTATTGCTTCTGTTTTCTCCTGTTATATTTGGGATGTTTGCAATGGAGAGCAGAGCACACTGCCTTTGTACTGTAAATTCTTGGTAATAACTGGAGAAGGAAGGAAAAACTAGAGAGAGGGAGGAAATAAAGGTAGAAGGAGGGAGGGATCAATTGATGATATGTTGTAGGATAAATGGCTGAAAAACAAATTAACAGTTCCTAATCAGGGAGAGATTTTGATTTAGGGATATAACCCTTGAAGTCTCAGGGAAAAGACACCCATTATATCCTTCATTGTTTTACATGACTCGTAGAAAAGTGAAATTTTGTTACACTGGTTTTTAGGTGTCTCTTAGCTAGGGTAATTGCATTTTTGAAAAAATTTTAAAAATATAATTGACATTTTTATTTCATTAGATGAGATAGCAGGTTGATGCAAGAAAGGCCTTGGGCAAAATGCACTAAATTGTGACTGGATTTTGAGAGGCTTCTTTATCACCCTTATTAAATTTTATATTTTATTTCATTCAACTTTCTGAACTCTAATATGTAAATTTTAGTAACTTTAATTTTAAAGTTATGAGAATATGAGAATCAACTGACTTAATTAATGGGAATCATTGCTATTTGAATTGAGTTAACTAATAAATGGAAAAGTGCTAAGAAATATTAAAAGTGAGGTATAAAATGGTTACTTAGCCTTTCTGCAGAAATAGTTTTCTTTTTTAGTCATCAATAACTAAAATGTAGAGGCATGTTATATTTAATTGTGTTACAGTCTTTGTCCTTATTTTCATTGTATTGGTTTCTTGATTTCCTCCAAATTTAGCATGATTTCTTTCAGATACTGACACATGAAACAGGTTTTTATTTTTTAGCTGTCTAAAAATGGTGAAATTCCAGTTGTTCTATCTGTTCTATGCCAACTTCCCACACAGTACAATCATTGCAAAGTTGAATTATTTAAATACTTTTAGTAACTGTATGAACAATGTGTGCTTTGGCCAATACTAATTTAATTGACATACCATATCCCCTTATGAAGTGATTTTACCCTAAACAGATGACATAGTATGGGGGGGGTTTAGTTTATCTATGAATAGGCCTGGGTCTTAGTCCATTTTATGTTTCTATAATAGAATTCCTGAGGTATAAAATAAGTTTATTTAGCTTATAGCTTTGAGACGGAAGGTCCCAAATTGGGCTACCCTGAGTTTTCAGCCTCTTGTGAGGACTTCATGGCAGATAGCATTACAATGGGGCTTGCAGAAGAGTTCAAACTTCTGCAAGAAGTGTGAGAGAAACACAAGAGATTTATAACAACCAGCCTCAAGGGAACTAACATGGGTCTCGAGAGAGCTACATTAATAAATACCTTCTCAGAACAATTTCCATAGTGACCTAACTAAGTTCCATTAGGCCTCACCTCTAAAAAGTTCCACTACCTCCCATCACCCTAGCACACAAACACTCCAACATGTATCTAAACCACAGCAACCTGTATCTTATGTCTTGGAGAAATGTACTTTCCATCATTCTTTCTCCAGCCAATATTTATTATTGTACTGAAAAATGTATGTGGATTCTAACTATAGAAAATCAGTCAGCTCAGGCAAGCACAGTATTTGTGGGCTCCAGGCATATCTGGGGGTACTCTAAAGCTGTTTTTCTGGAGCTGAGAAATGATTGCTTGACAGACCAAAGAAAGAACCTCATCTGATACTGAAAATGGCACCTTGGAGGCCTATGAAAAAACTTCCATTGCATCAGGGGTAGAAAAAAGCAAATATGCAGAAACATAAAAGTCAAATTCAAAATGTAATACAAGAATGAGAGAGGAATAGCAAAGGGAGATGATAAAAAGAAATGTGTGACTTGCTTTTTTAACTTAGCGGTCTTATCACAATTATGAGTGTGTGCTTTGTCAATCAGAGTCCAATGTCCTTGGGCCTCTAATGAAAGCAACATGAATTTTCAAAGTGCTTTACATCTTACATTTTTGAAAGGAAGTGGATTTTCTTATAGTTGGACTAGTCCAGCAGACACAAAGTAGCACTATAGAACTCTAATAAACTTATTTTTATTGAATTTACCACTCATAAAGCAGTACAGTTACAATTCAGGAAGTAATGGAAAATGGCTTTGCCATGAATTTTGATGGCTTTGTGGGAACTTTAATCCACCCTCATTACATCATTAGCTTTTTTCTTCCAAGTCCTTTGATGGCAATCTGCGTTTACAGATGAACCCATTAATTCTCTGGGAGGTTAAATGATGAGCTGTACCTGGCAGTCAGGTGCAGGGTTCAGATTAGATAAAAACTCCTCCAGTTTTAGTGATTGCTAAATTCTGAGGACAGTAATGCTTCTTCTTACACAACGCTATATTCAGAAATTATCTACTAACTTCTACTGGATTCAAGTGGTTTATACAGCTTTACAAAGAAAGCTTCTATGATGGAAACAAAGATTATGTTGTTATATCATATGATTTCTTCTCACAGGCAACCATAATTCAGGGAGAATTACTTGAGGAAATATAAACTTATTTCCATTTATAAAATACATATGCAATAAATAATTCAATGAGTATTTATCTGACCTGCTAATTTTC
This sequence comes from Heterocephalus glaber, assembly GCF_000247695.1. The sequence goes on from NW_004624783.1 coordinate 9,338,383, forward strand.
CAGGCACTACACTAAGGTCTATTGAGGGTTACAAAAGGAGATAGCTCATAGAATTTTTCCACACTGATTAGTTGATTGTTTCATTGTTGTACTCATTTATAGCTATTTTATGATCACCAGTATCTGTTGTTATATTAATTAAAAGAAATAGCTTGATCAGGAAAGGTTTTATCCTCTAGGTAACATTGTCAGATGGATAAAATGTTAATGGGTACAGAAGTTTATGTCATTTCAGGCATCAGAAATAACATGGGACTCTGCCTCCTCAATGAATCCCAGGAAAGAAAAGCATAGTAATGTTTAGCAGGTGACACATGCGCTGATATGTCTGGAATGATTTGAGACATGAGTGTGACGGAAAAACAAATTTAACAAGTTAAATATTATAAAACACTTCATATTACAAAAGATGAGCACATTTTTGTCTTAATTTTCCTTTCTGTTTTCCTTCTTTTTCCTGGAATGTTATGATCTGGTTGTCTAGTTTTCCTTAAGTTGGGAAAGTAGAATAATGTTATATTCCAATTCTTCCACCACCCTCTAAATGAAAGTCCAACAAAGAACAAGCCACTACATACACTTAAAAATTTCCCCTTCCATTTACTGTTGGAGAAAAACAAACTTCAGATTAATTGTGTGGGTTTCACCAGAGGATTGCTTAATTAAAGATGACCAAAAAAGCACCAGTCTCAGAGACTCTAATTTGACAGGCTGGATACTTAGCATGTTTGAGAGGTAGCTCTCGGGGGGCAGTGCTGCAATCTATTCCATTAGTATAGACCTGTGGAACTTTGCTCAAACATTAGCAGTGAGTGCACAAAGGAATAACTTGCTTACACGAATAACAAAAAATATTTGTTGCATTTGCTTGCATTATTTCTCACTTTTCTAGTAGATATTTTATCGCCAAAATGAAAGAACTGTTTTATGGACAAATGGCTCCAAGGTGCAGACTTCAGTGAACTCAGGGATCCAGCCATCGCAGCCTGGAGTATAATTTTCACCTGATGGTTGGATAAGAATATTTTCGAAGAGATGTGAGCAGTACTTAAGCACCACTTGTATTATTTTTGGCAAATAGCGTTTTTAATGCTGTTTTGTTCTTTCTTTGTTAAAACTTCACATTAGTAAATGCTGATTGATGCTCAAAAGAAAGAGGATTAAAGGAAGATAAGTATTACATACTAATTCGTCTAAATTTGGGGATGGGGAGAAATGCAGAAAAATGTGAGTAAATGTTATAAACATTTCAGGAGAAAGAAAAGAATAACCACAGAGGGGAGATGTGCTAGTATACTGTTCTGGCAACAAAATCACTTTCTTTAAGTCACTTTCTTTATTAAAATTGCTTTACATGTTCAAGTGTTTTATTCATTTAAGAAAAGTAAAAAGGACTAAGAAAAAAACTTAAACCTTTTGCCTCATTCTTGATCATAGCTTCTTTAAGGAGTGGGGATTACCATCTATAATCACTAAGTTACACATTAGGATAACTATTACTAATTTCCTTCCATTTTAGTATGTTCTGACATGGCATTGGAACTGATTGTGCCTGAACTTTCCATTTGGATATTTGCTCATGAGTTTTTGCTCTATTTTTGGTTTCTTCCTTTTCCCTCCCCTCCCCTTCCCTCTCCTCTCTTCTCCTTTCCTTGTTTTACTGTACTACCATTTAAAGTGCACAAAGTGATGTTTTGATACAAATATGTATTTCAATGAAATGATTATTATAGTCAAGAAAATTAATATAGCTTTCATCTCACATAGTTGCAACCTATTTTTGGTGTTTGAAGAATATTTTTGGTGACTCAACAACTTTCCAGCATGCAACAGCATTATTAACATGGTCCTCATTCTGTACGTCTCTAGACTTGTACTAACATAAATGCACCTTTTTATATGCTTCTCTGTATTCTTTGCTCCCTCCTTGTTTATGGAATCTAGTTTTTTTCCTCTGTTTTGATGAGTTTTTAGTGTTTTAAAACTTTTGATTTCATATAGAAATTCAGCATACAATATATGTCATTTTCTAGCTTCTCTCACTTGGCATGATGTCCTCCAAATTTATGTATTTATTTTGTCACAGATGGCAAGATTTCATTTGTAAGGCTGAATAATATTCCTGTGTGTGTGCATAGACTGAAGTTTTGTTATCCAATCACTCCTCAGTGGCGATTTTGGTTCATTTCTTGGCTAATGTGAATAGCACCATAATGAACAGATATCACTACAAGGTGCTGATTCTATTTCCCTTAGGTAGATGGTCAGGTGTGGGACTGCTGTGTGATGTAGTCTATCATCCTGGGTGGAAACCCTCTGTTCTGAAGGTCTTTATTCTATTCATATGTACATCAGCCTCATCTGTGTCTCCTTTTCCCTCAGATTTCTTTTCTCTCTATGCTTGTTCTCTTTGGTGACTTCTTCCTCTCACCTTGGACTCATCCAACCACCAACCCTTTTGAACTCCAGCCAATAACATGTTCATGTTTCTTATCTCACATGAGAAAAGTAAAAGGAATAAGCAAAAACAACCTTAAACCTTCTGCCTTTCTTTTGACCACAGCTTTCTTTAGAAGTGGGGATTTCCAGCTATTGCCACTGCATTGCATCCTAGGAGTACAATTACTGATTGCCCTTTTGCTTCAGTTAAGCTGTGGCATGGCACTGTGACTAAGCCTCTCTGCATTTACCATTTGGCTATTCTCTTCATAAACTTTTGCTTTAATTTTGATTTTTAAAAGTTTTTCATTAAAATAAGATTTATCTTGGTACTGAGGTATATTTTTATTGCTCTTTTCTTTTTTTTTTTTCTCCTTGAAGCTTGTAACCAACTGAAGACCTCATTTACCTCACCATATCCTGTCCTGGCCCTGGAAACTCGCTCAAATTAATTTAATCACATATTCTCTCAGACTCTTGCTCCAGATTTCTGTGCATATATTTCTTTGCCTGTTTGCCAAAGCCAGACGCCTGGGGCATCTCAGCCATGCCTTAGCTCTTTTCCTTATCTCTATCTTCCCAACTGTGTAATCAACTATCATATTTTTGCTTTCTTTAGTCACAAACACTGTCTCTACTTAGGATCATCATCATTCTTCCTTGAATTGCTTAGCAATTGTTTTTGTACTAATGTGTTAAATCTATCCTTTTTCTACTATTTACAGAGCTGTAGTCGAGAAATCTTTCTAAAATGCAAATCTAATCCTATCCCTGCCTATGTAAAATCCACCAATACCTCCTTATTATCAAAGGATAGAATCTATAATCCTTAGCAAGACATTAGCCCTTCATTTTCATTTCTTTCCACTGACCAATTAAGACCTTTGCTGAAATACCTACAGGACCATAAATGGGCTATTTTCTCGCTGTTTGGGGGTTCTAATCTTTAATTGATTCTGCCTGAAATTCTATTCCTTTAAAACTCAGTTCACAGGGCACATTCTCCAGTAATTCTTCCAGATTCACAGTCTCAAGGAGGCATCTGTTGGATCTGCTCCTTGTCCTTCAGTACTTCCTTCTCATAACCAGGACACTGGTTTCTAGACAGTCTACTCACCATGCTGTCAGTTACCCAGGGACAGGGACCATGTCTTGTAACCTGTGTGTATAATACAGTTCTTGGCAGAAAATAGGTATTTTCAAATTATAGAAGACATCAGTTTGGATATAATTTTTCTCATTTTATTTAAAATAAAAACAGGATTCACTTTAAAAGTGTTTTCTCATATTACTAATCTTGTTTGTGATAGCTCATAATTTGTCTATCTGCCTAGAAATTGTTGTTCTTGAATAAAGGCATCTCAATTCCTCCTTTCTCTGCCCTTTTCTGATTGGAAAAGCTACCTATTTCAACAATCCTAATAAAAAAGAGATTCTAAAAAATCACGACTGTTTTCATGGGAGTTCCAGGAGCCAAGACTGGGAGTACAGGGAAATGTTAGAGTTCATCAGACAGGACAACACAAATCTATTTCTCTCTTTTTAAAGCTTAGACCTCTAGGGATAGGGCATTATCAAAGCAAGGGGTTAAAGAAAGCCAGATAGAATGCCTTTGGATGGACTGTGGAACTGAATAGGAACTGCCCAGACACCTGGACACCTGCTCCATACAAACTGTCTAAAAGAACAAACATATCTCCAGGTGTGACGGACCCAGTTTGTTATAATTTAACAGCAAATACATGAAGACATTATTAAGTTTAACTAGTTTTGCCTAAGCAGAACCCAGATGAGAAACATCTAAAATAAGGCTTACTGTATTTCAAAACTCAAGAGCTTTCTTGATCATTTTGAGGCACGCTAACAATTTTCCATAGATATGACAGTTACGAGGCAATTAATGTTATACTTTGCAAATTAACTGCAAAAAAGGGGGAAAAACCAAGTAACAGCTGAAGTAAAAATGAAACTACTATAAATATAGATAATAGCTTCCATTAAAAGTGTCTTCCAACATTGGAAGGTTTAATCACAGTTATATTCAAATCACTGGTTACATTCTATTTCACAGTTATCCAGCTTGGGAAAATCTATACTCCATTAAACATGATAGGTTCCATGTTTTTTTAAGAAATTTGGTCAGCATTGGAAAATTTTGTTAGCTAATTTTATTAACACATTTTAGTTTCATTTAATTCTAACAATAATAATTTTAAAAGTAAGTGCTGTTTTTAGATGGTAGATTCTAATCTGTGGAAAGGAAGGAATTTTTATAAAGTTACAGGAACTGAGAAAAAAATCACATAGGAAAATATAGATTTTTCTAAGTAAAAACTTACACATCAGGAACAAATTTATAAAAAAGCAGCTGGGTAAACTATTTGCTTCAAATATAAAGGAAGCATTTAAAATATTGAATATCTACAATGGTGGTATGCATTTCTAACAATCTCCCTTAAAAATCTTAAAATATTAATCTAAAAGTGTTGTATTCTAACAATTCACAAGATAACTACTTTTGAGTTGTATATTTTCAACTATTTAGCCTTAGAAGTAATCAGTGAAGCATTATATCTCAAGACACACTTTTTACCTAGTACATCAAAAAATACTGTCAGAAGAAATAGTTTGAATTGATGAGGGGAACAGAGGTCAAAATACTCTTTTTGTTCAGCTGGCAAGAGATGAAATAATTATAAAATAAAGAAATATTTGTAGAGAGTAATATGGCAGTTATTCTGTTATTGCTCTTTGATTCAGAATCATTTCTATTAAGAATTTTATTTTAAAAGTATTTGTGCATAACAATTCTTGAAAGTTTTTTGTGTTAAAAAAGATATGTGTCAATAAAATGGAATACAATGTAGGCATTAAGCTTCATGGCTATAATAATTCAACAAATAAAAAAATTATAAAATGCAAATCACATATTAGTGTGAGGTACACTTTTATATTTACCAAAAAAAAAAAAAGACAAATGCTAATCCATTAAACTGATTATCTAGGGTTGGCAGGTTTACTGTTAATTATTATTATTTTCTTGATTTTCCATAAGGTGCATTTATTACTTTCATAATTAAGAAAGACACATTACTAATAAAAGGAATTTGGCTAGAAATGAATCACTAGGGAATAATGTTAATATAATACAGTCTGTTATCTACTAACTTCTAGTAAATTAGTAGATTCCTTTTACTCATGTTGACAATTCAGTTTTCTGTCTTGTTGTTTGTTATTCTAGTAAATAAATTCTGCATTCTTTAGGGGAGGTGACATTAGCAATGAATGTTTGTCAAGTTTCAGGTGATTATGATTCACTTTTCCAGCCAACTCTTCACTGCTGAGGGGTTGGGTAAAAGCGTAGGGGGAGGGCAACAGCATTCTTTGTGCTAAAATAATTTGACAAGGGTAGTTAAGTAAATAGAACAATACGCTGTGAAAAAAATCATCCATAAAGTGTGACCTACTAATTTTGTGATGTGGCATGTGTATTCTACAAGATTGATATTTAGAAGATGATATTTTTACTTTTCTCAGATTTTTAATCTCTGATAGAAATCCAATCCTAAAGAAATAACTCAGTGAAAGTAAGCTCAACAGAATTTAAAGTTAGAGAAAAAAAAAAACTCTTCCGCAGTAGAGAAGGGAGAAAATTGTACATAGAATTTTTATTTTCAGTCAGAACATTGCAGAATTCTATATTGTAAAGTTAAGAGAAGTGAAATGAGACATGGTCTTTGAGATTCTGCCATATTCTACTTTTCTGCTTATTGCCATAGTGCATTTCCATCATGCACTGACAGAAGAGTTCAGTCTTCCCAGGATGGCACATTGAACACACTTTCCCAGTGAAGATGATACCATGTCTTGAAGGCAGATACTTCCCTTCTCCATCCCTAAACACCTATCACCAAATTTTGACATCAGGGACAAAGAGGTGTTATGTGCCCCATATTTGCTGGTGGCTAGGGGTCTACCTCACGCTTTTGAAACTCAGCCTAAGGCAGCACCTCACTGTTCTTTTAAACTGTAATTTTACAGCAAGTCTTCATTTCTGTTATTGTTTCAGAGTTTGCCTCAATTACAGCAGAACTTCTTTTTAAAATTAATTTTATTGGTACATTTTAGGTATACAGTATAATGACATTCATCATTAGAAATTTAGAGCTTTGCATAATCTCTCTTGGTTCTTATTTTTTCCCCATTCCCCTGCCCTCCCTTAAACCCCTCCATTCCTCACTATTTACAGAGACTTTGTTTCCATTTTTTCATTTTCTCATATTAATTCCATTCCCTTCTTTACTTTCCCCTACCCCTCCCATTTCCCCTTCCGCTTTGCCCATTTTCTTCCTATTTAACATTATCTATTATACCCTTTAGTTCTTATTTACACTTTCAGTTTCTCACA
>NW_004624783.1:9354717-9381724 GCF_000247695.1 Heterocephalus glaber
TAGAATTCAGCAGTGAAGTCATGAGGACCTGGGCTTTTCTTAGTTGGTAAGTTTTTAATTATGTTTTCAATTTCATTGATTGATACTGGGTTGTTTGAATTTTTTGCTCTTCTTAATTCACCTTCGGTAATTCATATGTATCTAGGAATCTGTCCATTTCTTCTGTTTTCCATCTTATTGGTGTATAGGTTCTTGAAGTAGGTATTGATGATCCTCTGGATTTCTGCTGGGTCCATTGTAATTTCACCATTTTCATTCCTAATTGCATCATTTTTGGCCTTTATTTTGGATAAGGTTGGGTAAGTGTTTGTCAATTTTATTTATTCTTTCAAATAACAATCTCTTGGCTTCATTGATTTTTTTGTATCGTTCTCTTAGTCTCTTTTGCCTTGATTTCTCCTCTGATCTTTAAAATTTCCTCCCTTGTATGGACTTTAGGATTGTCCTATTCTTCATTTTCTAGTAGCTTGAGGTTCAGCATCAGGTTGTTTAGTTGGGCTCACTCTGTTTTCCTAATGTGAGTATTCACTGCTATGAATTTCCCTCGTAAGACTGCTTTCATTGTGTCTGATAGATTCTGATAAGCTGTATTGTCATTGTCATTTAATTGAAAGAACTGTCTGATTTCTTTTTTAATTTCCTCTGTGACCCATTGGTTATTCAGATGTGTGTTTTTCAATTTCCATGTGTTTATGAAGTTCTTGTGGTTTCTTTTGCTATTGATATCCAATTTCATTGCACTATGGTCTGACAATATACAAGGGATAATTTCAATCCCTTTGCACATACTTACACATTTTCTATGAGCATGTATGTGGTCTATTGTGGAGAATGACCCGTGTGTAGCTGAAAAGCATGAGTATTCTGATTTTGTGGGGTGGAACACTCTGTAAACATCTATTAAGTTCATTTGTTCAAGAGTTTGATAGAGTTCTAGTATTTCTTTGCTTTTTCTTTGTCTAATTGATCTATCCATTTGTGACAGTGAGGTATTCAGGTCCCCCACTACTATTGTATTAGTCCTTATTTGATTTTTCATGTCAGTTAATATTTGTTTTATATAGTTGGGCACACTAGTGTTTAGTGCATATATGTTTATGATTGTCATCTCTTCCTCTTGGATTCTTCCCTTTACAAGGATTTAGTGTTCTTCTTTATCTCTCTTAATCAGTGTTGGTTTGAAATCCACTTGATCTGCAAAGAGGATAGCTACTCCTGCCTTTTTGTGGGTTCCTGTCGCATGGAGTGTTGTTTTCCACCCTTTAACTTTCAGTCTATCAGTTTCTTTTTGAATTAAGTGTGTTCCTTGTATGAAGCATATTGCTGGATCTTGCTTCTTGACCCATTCTGCCAGTCTGTTTCTTTTGATTGGTGAATGGAGACCATTAACATTGATGGATATAACTGATATGTATTGACTTATCATTGTCATAACTTTTTCTTTTTGTTGGGTTCTCCCTCTTTGCATTTAATTTCTTTTCATGCCTGAAGGATTCATTCTGCTGGGCTTCCTGGCGTTGTGATCCTTGTTGTCTTTTCCTAGGATATTGTCTTAAATTTTTGGAGTGCTGATTTGGTATTCAAGAAGTTCCTAAGGTGCTCTTTGTCGTGAAAGTTCTTTATTTCTCCATCAATTTTGAAAGATAGTTTTGCAGGGCACATCATTCTGGGTTGGAGGCTGTTTTCCTTTAGGGCTTGAAATATGTCACTCCAAGCTCTTCTTGCCTTGAGGGTTTGCATTGAGAAGTTTGCTCTGAATCTGATGGGCTTTCATTTTCCTTTTCCTTTGTTTCTTTTCTCTAATTGCTTGTAGAATTTTATTCTTTTTTTGGGTTTCTGGAATCTTAACGATTTTATGCCTATGTGTAGATTTATATACATATGCCTAGTTGGAGACCTATATGCCTCATTTATCTGTATGTCAAGTTCTTTCCCCCTGCTTGGGAAGTTTTCTGCCATAACTTCTGTGAGCAGTTTTTTTTAATGTTGTCTGCATTCTCTCCTGTTTCTTCATTGACTCCAATCAGTCTTATGTTATTCTTCTTTGCATCGTCTAGCAGCTGCTGGATTGATTTCTTGTGGTCCCTTACTATTTTAAAGAAATTTTTCTTTTTCTGGTCACTAATTTCAGTCTTATCTTCTGTATCTGAAATTCTGTCCTCACATTGGCTCATTGTGCTGTGTAAACTTTTAATGGAGTTTTTAATCTCCTGGAAATCTGTTTGCATCTGTTTTATAGATTCCATTTGTTTCCTATGTTGGGATTCCATCATGTTCCTCAGCTCCTCTATTTTTTTTATCTGTGTCCTCTCTAGATTTATTAATCATGTCTTGCACTATGGGCACAATCTCTGTTGTTATTTGAGAAATTATTTCTAATTTCATTTTTTTTCCAGATCCTCTTTTGTTGCCAGTTCAGGGAGTCCAGGTGGTTGAGTATCAGATTGTTCTATCTTGCTTCCCTTTGGGGTTGCTATAGGTGATCTGGAAGTCTGGTTTTGAGACTTGGTTACGTGTCTTGAGATTTTAATAGGGTGGGGGTAGCGGCTCTGCTCCTCTGCACTGGGGGTGGTCATAAGGTGTCCTGGATGGTTCACCTCCTCTGCGCTAGGGGTGGCTCTGCTCCTAGGTGCTAGGGGTGGTGGTCTGGTGGCCTGGAAGGTTCAGAATTTCAAAAGTTGTTGTTAAAGTTATTATTTTCATATTATTTGGTTATGCAATTTACTTTTATTATTTCATCAAATAAAAAAATTAAAACTTAAGATTCTGGTATTCAACAGTGGCTTTTTGATTACATTTTCAGCCCTCTCATTTCTAGTTATTCTAGGTCCTCATCACAGGGAAAGCCTAATTCCCTTTTATGACTGGGCATCCTTAACTTTCCCAGTCCCAACTTTTACTTCCACTTCCCTTTCCTCATAGCTTGCTTCTCCTTCCCTCAGAAACTCAGAACTCTGGTCTTTCTTCTTTCTTACCCCACAACTGCTACTGAGTAGGAACTTCCAACCATGTTTTACATTCAGGCCTAATTGGCAATTAATTTATAAAAGGCTTCCATTTACATATAAGAGGACTCTAATATGGTCAATGGAATTAAATTCTGAGTAGAATTCCTTGAGTTATTGTATGTGCAGTGTTTAGGTATCCATGCCTCTTCTTCCTGCCTAGCTGCCTGAGGTCTTTGATGAAAGGAAACACATGAAGTTTATCTGTCTACTCTTTCTTTTCTTCTTCTTCTTCTCCTCACTTTTCTCTTGGGTGATCCCTCATTTTATGCCTGAAAGTGGCTCCAAACAGAATATCTATGCCAATTTACATTAACACATTTCTAAAGTTTGAATTCTTCTGGCCAGTTCTACAAATAGTAGGAATAAATTCAGAAGCAACTGCAAAACCCAACACAAAGTTGACCCTAGAGCTTGTCATTGCTTTGACTACTTTGTTTATATGATTAGAGCTTATCTTTTACCTTTTCTTCTGTTCAGCTTCTTTATAACCTAATCTATAGACAATCTCCTACTTCACAGCTCCAACAAGGGAAAACATCACCCAAAGAGTATTTATTCAGTCCAATAACTGCTGAAGACTCCTCTCAGACTGTAGTCACATAAGAACAAGCATGCAAAGACTTGTGCTTATGTGTTCGGTGTGTACATTAACTGCATCCATATGCATAATTAAAATATCTATTGGGTCATTATTATGAGATAAAATGCAATCTGCATGTTAGTGAAACACATTTGCAAAAAATATCAACCTCTGGCCAAATCCTCACTTTTTGCCAATCTCCTTTCCAGCCACCCTCCTCATGCTGCTCTCACTCTCTAGCTACTCTTCAGTAATCTATTGAGTCTTTGTGTTGAAGTCAGCACCGTGACATTGTCACTCAACTGAGAAATTGAGGCTTCTTGGTTTTAATTAATTTAGCTATAACTAAATTTTCTTCTATTTGCCTTGTAAAATAGGCCCAGTGCTGAGCATCTAAAACATAATATTGCTTAGTCTTCACAATAACCCATTATTGTAGTAGGAAAAATTCCTATTTTATAGATGAGGATATGAAGGCAAGAATAGTTGTTACCTTTTGAGCTACATGGCTCAATATAAAGTCCATAGAAACACATGGCTGAAGGCCAAACTTTATTGGAGAGTCTCCGGAGCTGAAGTCAGAACATTTCTCCTTGGAGCCTGTCACAGCCCTACAGTGTGACAGGCAGGGCCAGACCCTTTTTGGGACATAGCAGATTTGAATTCCATTAAAAGTATAGTGTCCCTAATTGGTCTCATTCCTTAGAAAACATGGGAGAAAAAAACCTATAAAGACACATCAGGTTATTTGTATCCCAGCTGTGTGTGAGGAAGCCAGCTGCTCTAAACTTGTGGACCTTGAAACTGGACGGGTGGATGCCACTCTTCATCTGGAGGTGAGGGGGCACTGCAGCACCATCCTTTTACAAAGTGATAGCTTCCATTGCCAGCTTATTTACTGTTCAGAGAACTGGAAGGAATCAGTCATTGTCATTTTTTGAAAATTCTGCTCCATATACTATAGCATATGGTCTGTGCATGTATGGACCTGGAAGTGTATATCCATGTATGAAGCAGAGAAATTGCGGACATAGAAGAAGCACGGCAAGATTTAAATCCACAGCTCTGCCAACTCCACAGCTGATATGTTATTTATTGCCTGCAATACCTGGCTAACTTTTGGTTTCCATGAACAACTCCCCAAACTCACCCTTATTGTCACCCCCCGGAACAGCCACACCTGCACCCTTTAACTTAAAACCCTGGAAAGATTTATGTTAAGTAAAATTATGCTTCTGAGATTAAAGATGTCTTTTGCATTTGCTTATTTACCTTGTATTCTATTCATCACTGAATTCCCTCAAAAAAATTCCTCCAGACTCTCTCTTAGCTGCATGAACAGGACAAGTGATAGGAATTATGGACTCTATAGACACATTGAGACCTCATTCTTTAATTTCTTGGAAATATAAATGTATGTTTTCATTATTCTTTTTACCTCTCTATGACATTTTTTGAGCTCCCATCCCTCCTGGGTTTAACTGATAACTTCTGTGCCTAAACATATGTGTATCAGATAACTTACCTCAAAGATTCTGTTAAAAATGTGTCTTCTCCTTTTGAATATGAGAAGGTTTAGGTCATGTAGAGAATGAAAAATACACAATCCAGAATGGAACAGGATATTTGCCATATATATATAATGATTGAAATGTTCATATCTATTGTGGAATATTGATGAAAAATAAAATACCTACATATTAGTAAGAAAAAGGAAGACAACACAATAAGAAACAGAAACATGATTCAGTAAACAATTTAGAAAAGTTTCCAAACTCCGTTGATATCTAAGAAATGCAATTTAAAATCATAACAAAATAGTAATATCTACCTATAAAAATTTTAAAGAAAACTGAGAATATCAGGTCTTGGCAAGGATCTGAAGCTGTAAGGATTCTCAATCACTGAGAGGAGTACAACTGGCTCAACTACTCTAATATGATAGGTGTTTTCTACTATGCTTGAAGACAGATACCAGTTTTTCGGCTGATTCTTTTAGTTATAGACTCATTGAAAGCACATATGTATTTGCAGAAGGACATAAATAAAATAATTTTGACAGAGTAATGTACATATTAGTCTAAACTTTAATGGGGAAAAAAATAAGAACCAAGATACATCATGTGAAGGTACAAAATTCCAATGATGAATGTAACTATACTGTATAACTAAAATGTGCCAATAAACTTAATGGAAAATGGAAAAATAAATAAATAAATAAATAGCTCAAATATTCACCAATACTAGAATGATACATAAATTATCAAAACTCGGGACGTTTTTTCTTCAATCCTGAGAATCTGTCACATTGTCGATCATGTTTACTGTGAACCCCTCTCTCTTGCCATCCATCTATCTCCATATGCTGGAGAATGATATCCCCCATGCTCTCCTTCAGTCCCAGCTCCAGAAGCTGCCCTTGGGCTGGCCACTTACTGCCCCTAAGGGATCTCAGTGCTGTTAGAGTGTGACATGTCTAAAGTTAGGGCCTTTAGTTACAGCTAACTTCATTTTATCACTCAAAGACACCTCTGCCCCAAGTGCAGTCTGCACAACACTTGATCAGTCAAAGAGGGAAGGGATATTCTCTAACATAAGTACCAGAAAGAAGCAAGTTAGCCAAAGTCATGAGGAGCCAAGGTCCATGATGCACAAATGGCTACTTCTCCAGGTAGAGCCCAGGGGACAGGGGGATCCCAGCATCAGCCACAGCCAGGTGGAAATCCATCAGCCTTTACCTCTAAACATGGGGTGCTACATTCAAAATGTCAGGTTCAGTATGCTGAGTGTGACCTTAAGAACTGTTTGGTTTCCTTTTAGATCTTCCTCCCTCCATCTGTGCATCTGCCTCTCATTCTCTTGTCCTCTTTCTCAGCTCACCTTCCCTTCACCTGGAGATATTTACATGGCAGGGACTGTGTTTAGCAATGTAGAATTAAGTGATGCAAAAAATTCCATGTGCTTCCTTTTCATAGAGGTCACCATATCCTGAGTTTTGGTCTTGTTTTGGCTTATTTAAGAACCTCAGAAATGTCTCACAGAAAAAAAAAGTTGGAATTCAATTCTAATTCATTTTCTCCCAGAAAGCCTTTAATCTACTGTTAACTCATCACTCATGAGTCAAGACAGCAGTGGGTAAGGAAGACGTTCTCATCATCCAAGACTGTTCAGCAAAAGCAACTAATCTTCAGGCTCTTCCCTGGGCAGAATAGCATGTTTAGGTAACATATACCATATGTAACATTTAAATGCCTGATTGAATATTAAGAAAGAAATATTTGATCCTATTTACTTATAAAATGTTTGATATTCAACAAGGTCTATAGATAAGCAATTAAATGTGGATACAATAAGAGGAAGAGAAGAGTAAGGTTGAGAGGAAGAAATCCCTAGGAGAAATGGGAAAAGAGAAGGGCAAAAAGAAAGGAGAAAGACTTACTAGGGTTTTACTAATATTGGTAACTATAGAATAAGATTGCCTCATGTCTGCCTTTGAAACACTAATTGATTGGGGTTTTTTTTAATATGATTTTTTTGGGGGGGTACTCGGGATTGAACTCAGGACCTTGAGTTTGCTAGGCAGGCGTGGTACCACTAGTTAAATCCCCAAACCACAAATTGATTGATTTTTTAAAAAGAGTTTCAAATGTTTAGCTTCTCTCAGCTTGAAATATCCGAGGTTTTGTGAGAATGAGTTAGTCATACCACCAAGCGGGAGAGAAAATTAAATTAGGTAGCGACACAGACAAGAACAACGTTAATCTAAAGCTGGGTGGATTAAATTGCCGACTTGCTTGGATGCTTTTCAGTCGTACAGTAACCTAGATGTGTTTGAGTTCAGGGTCAGAGAAAACTGTGAATTCAGCAAACATGGAGGGTATGTCTCTCATTTGAGCAGGATTTCTTGGTTCTTTTTCATCATTTCCCTCGTCTCTTGAGGATATTCTGGAACAGAGAGTGCACAATTTTTTTGTAAAGCATCATATAGTAAATATTTTAAGCTTTGTAGACTATATAGTTTGCATTGCAACTGCTGAACTTTTCTATTATAGTCCCATAGCAGCCATAAACCATATGTAAACAATGGATCAGGTTGCATTGCCATAAAAATATATTAGCTAAAACATAGCAGGCAAAAACAGTGCAGATCATACTTTGTTGACCCTTGTCCTAGTAAATAAATGCATCAGCATGAAGAGGTCAGTCTTGAGCTTAAAGCTGTCATTTACAAAATTTATAACCTTTGCCAAATCACTTAACCTCTCCAAGTAGCAGTTTTTTTATCTGCAAATTGGAGATGATAATGCCTCCTTTACAGTATCTTGAGAATTAAATCAGATCATTCATAAAAATTGTCTGAGCAGTCCCTGATGTGTATTATGTTTTTGATAAAGTAGAATTATCATTAATCTGTCACTATCCAGTCATTCATTTATTTGGTGTGCATCGCTTGTGTGTTAGGCATTTGGTAGGATAGGGATGCAGCAATATATGATGTTTGTGCCTTTTCTAATGGACCACATGGTATAGGAGGGAAAATAACTATGTATAAGAATTTATAGTTTAGAGAATCTAAGAAACATATTAGAGTTTTTAAATATCCATTTTAGTTCTGATGTTTATTGGCTTTGAATAATCCTTTTTATATTCAGATAGTTGGCAATTTGTTTATATATTGAATTTGAAATAGGTTTTAAAATATAAGTAAAACATTCACCAAAAAGAAGGAGGATTACTCAAAAACATAAATTTGTCTTCCTTGAATACCTGTCTGACACATAATTGTTTTCAATTGGAAAGTATGGATTTGGAGAAGGGAAGATCACTCACCTACTTAGTCCTTAAACCCACTATTTGGGGCCTCTGCTATAGTTTGCATCTCAATGTTTTCCAGTGGTCCATGTGGTAAAGGCTTGGTTCCCAGTGTTTGAATGTTAGAAAGTGGTGGAAAATTTGGGAGGTAGAACCTATTAGGAAGTCTTTGGATCATTAGAGGCACACACTTAAAGGAGGTTGTAGGACCCTGGGCCCTTCCTCCTCTTCTCTCTTTTGCTTCCTAGGCATGAGGTCAGTTTTGCTCTGTAGCATCTCCCTGCTGTGATGTACCTTCACAGGCCCAAAGCAAGGGGCCAACTGATCATAAACTAAACCCCTAAAACTGTGAGCCAAAACAAACCCTTTCTTGTTTCAAGTTGATTATCTTGGGTATTTTTTTCAGTAACAGAAAACTAACACAGGCTCCTTCCTATATCCACCTCTGAAAACATGTATTTAGCAATGAAAAGTAGAAACATTTAATATAATGCTTGGAAGTGTATAAAATTGGGAATAAGATGAGGTCCCTGCCCTGCTTTGTCATGGATGATTGATTCAGGTAGGAGGAATCCCCTCAAATAATCCAAATCTTTGAATTTCAGATTAAATTATCTCTCATAAGGAATCAGTGGGAGGATAAACTGTATGCTCAGGACTTTCTGGCTAGTTTTCCTTCTTCTGTCAACATGCTGGTGTCAGGAGGTAGCACCTGCAGCTCTGAGAACACCTTAGTGAGTCACCTCATAGGATGTATACTGCTAACTGTGGCAGTATGGAGCACCTGTGAGAGGATTGGGATGGTGGGGACCAGAGCTGTTGAGGAAGACAATACAATTGCCACAAAGCAGAAGAAAATAATTTTATTAAATAATAAAATACCCGCGGCAAATCCCAACGTAATAGGTTGTGTGTACAGGTGGATTGCTTTTTTACATTAGTGCAAGGACCAGAGTCTGTAGAAGATGAGGCATAAGTATAGTGAGTAAGGAGTAAAAAATGACTGCCTATTTATTTTCTCTATCTGCCTCTTTGTTCCTATTTCTAAAATACCTGTTACAGAATCATGCTCATTAAACTAAAAATAAATTGCTTCTTATCTTAAGCAGCCATACAGTATAAAGAGAAAAGACATTGTAGTTTAGTGTAAAGTGCATGCACACATGTGTATGTGTATGTATGTGTGTATATGAATTAATCTTGACCGCTTTGCTAATCATCACAAGTGGTAACTGAATATTGCCAGAAGTGAGGTAACAAATAGTTCTAGGCAAACTGCACAGTTAGTTATCCTTGCATCCTCCTTCCTAAGCAAAGCCCATTACTAATCTAATCTAGAACTTTTTTTTTTGGACCAGGGATCGAACTCGGGTTCTTGCACTTGCAAGGCATGTGACAGAACCACTGAGCTAAATCTCCGGCAAAGCCCATTACTAATAATATTAGCCATGCTCCAGAGCAGATAGACAATGATAAAATGGGTATATTAGTGATCAATAGGTTACTCAGGAGTTATAAATCTAAAACTAGCCCTCCTTATTTTGCATAATTAAATAAATTACATTGCATGGCACTGAGGGGGAAGACCTATTAGAAAGAAATAATTGGAAAATGCATACACATGTGTACTATATTAATATACTACATTTCCTCCATTTTAATATCATGAATTAGAAAACAAACTTGATTTAAAAACTTAGCAGAGTCATAAAAGATATTAAAGACATATCCCAGTTAAATTCCAGTTAATCCCAGTTTAGCTGGGATTAAAAGGCAGTTAACTGGAAACCTCTACATGTGATATGAATGCTTTTTGTAAAACAATTTGGGATATGTATAAATATATATATATATATGTTCAATATCACTGTTGAGATATACATATATACATCATATATATGTATATATACAGATTCAATAGCACTGTTGAGAAAATATGATAAATAAGATATATGATATATAGAGATATATGATATGTCATTCCTATATATATATATATATAAATATGTATGAATATATATATAAATAAAACAGTGCTATTGAATGATGTGCAGGCTGGACAAGCAGCACTAGAAGTGGTCAGTTATCTACTAACAATGTGGATAAAACATAAATACCAGCCAGTTAAGAACTTGCCATTGTACAGATTATGGCACTGATGCTTTGGGAAAATTTAGGCCAATTGTGCATCTCACTAGGTACACCACCTGGACAAGCACCCTATTCATTAAGTTCCGTCTTTATTGAGATCCTCTGGGAGAAGAAGCCTAGGAATGAACAGGTTGGATTTCACCATCTTACTTTAGTAAAGAGTTTTCAGCAACTCTTAATTCTCATGTCCCCAGTGACTAAAATTTAATATAATTTTTGTTAAGTACAGCAGAGTAATGTAGGTTCTACTCATCACTACAATTCTCATTTCTACCTCACTGCTGGCTTATACTTGAGGCTTCAGTTGTATTTGTTGAGAAATTTATTTTAGTCTCTAGGCATCAGTGTTTCCATCAATAAGATGAGAACATTTCACTAAAAGATAAAATTCTGTATTATTTTTCTTTTAATATATTCTCACTTAAATTTTTACATCAGAGGAAATTCTAGTTTTTAATCATGAATTGTTTGTGTGTATATCCAAAAATAATAGTGCAAGGGCAGGGGATTTAGCTCGGTGGGACCGCACCTGCCTCATAAGAGCAAGGTCCTGAGTTCAATCCTCGGTACTGGAAAAAAACAAGTATATAGAATAGCCATTTGGGAAAGATTTTCTGTGGGATGTACACTTTATGTGATAATTTTAGTGATATAAAATAAACTGTTTAATTGATTAAAAATGGGCTAACAAACTATGAACCTCTTGAGTGGAGGGACTTGCTTACTCAACTTTTTAATTCTAGTTCTAGTCCAGACCATGGGACATGGGACACAACCCTTACTGAATTGATAGGAGAGGTTTAAGTGAATAAAATGGTAGGAAAATAGGTAAGAAAACAAACAATATAATGGAAAGTTTTGCTGGTAGAAGCCTTAGAAATTTGAAAGCAAAACAGTATAGATGGGGAGTTTTAATTTTATTAATGATTTACAGAGTTTCAGACAAAGATATTTCTGAATTTAAAAACAGTTTTCAAGCTGTTAGTTATAATAGTAATTTTTATAATGTAAATATGAAACAATGAAGAGGATCCAGTGCTTTATTGGAGCCCCTCACTTTCCACTGTTGTAAAACTGTCTTCATGAGATTAAGATACAGTGTGCAACCAGCTCCGTGGCCTGTGTATTCATCCAAAAGAAGGAAGCATGAAGCACACTCCAAACAGACTAACTCTTAATGGAAGCTCGATTTAGATGTGTGTGTGTATGTGAGTGTGTGAAATTTTTTTTGGATAGAGGATTTCTAAGAAGTGCTTATAGTTTATCAGAAAGAGGAGAGCAGCTGCTTTGAAAATGCTTTAAGTAGCTTGGTTAAAGATATATTCTCTTTTTTTAAAAAAAAACCTACTTCACTGTCATTTTTCTTCCTGTTGCCCGAAGAAACTTAGAACCAACACATTTATTTTTTCCTTTCAGCTTCACACAAATATAACTTCTGTGGCTACTTGGGGATGAAAAACCTGAGCTATTTAACAGTTGTAACATAACCAAACACACTTCAGAATCAGATTACTACATGGTATTATTTGGTTATTTTCTTTGAATTCAGAACACTACTCTATCTACTTACCAAATATTAAACTTATGTCCCCAATACAAAAATTAAAATCTAAGGTATAAAAGTTAATATCCTTTTTTAGATCTAGGTAAGTCTTCAGCCCTAATTTCTAAAGAAAAATGATCAAATTAAATTGTTAAATATCAAACTTTAGTGTTGTTATTGTTTGGGTTCCATCAGTATTGTTGCTTTAAAACAAAGACTGCCACTAATATCTTGACCTATGTACTTCTCAAAGACCCTTCTTAATACTATCACATCCTGGAGAAGAATTTCAACATAAACAGGGTGTTCAATTACTACCTTTAATGTTTAAATAAAAAAATTATTATAGTAAAAGACATATTGCCACTATTCACCCTCAAAATACTCCCTCTTCCTTCAAACACTCTTAACCTTTTATTCTTGGCAGTGTGTCTTTTAATGTAGAGTGATATTTTAAAAAAATTTTAACATTCACTGTATCTTTTGATCAATTTTATATGAATTTGGGGAGGGCACACTCAGTTCACCACAAGTTACATGAGCCTTTGTCTTCCTCACTTCTGAACAGAAGACTGAAGGGATTAGTACCTTAGCTCATATTAATTTGTGCATTTATGACACATCTGTGTACTTTAGTGCCTACCTGGAAATGTGATTGGAGTTCTGAATCATTTCTTTATACTGATTTTGTGCTTACATTTGTACAAACACAATGACAATTACCAGATTGCTTTCACCCATGAACCTGGCTAAATGTCCAGCAACCTCTCTTGTTGCCACAGTAGCTTACTATAAACAAATATGTTTTCATTTTGTGCAGGGGCCAAATCACTCTCTTGAATTGGCCAATTGCAATTTTCTCCTTTATTATACTTATTACATTAAATCACAGTTATTCTTTATTTTTACATTGTAAATTCTTGGGCGTTAGAAACTACATCTAATTATTTCTTCAGTATATAACACAGATCACTGTATAAAGTAAATTTTATAGAAACTAAATTTAACCCATTCGACAGTCTGTGGACCATAATTAACGTGATCTAGCATTATTGATTGTTTCTTTGTGGTGCCGGGGATGGAACTCAGAACCTTGCACTTTTCAGGCAGGCACCATGCCACTGAGCTACATCCCTGGCCCTACTTGTAGCATTATTGAGATGCCTAGAGTATGGATACAAACTTAATATTTCTGTAGATACAAATTTAGGGATATGAGTCCCCACTCCAGAGAGACAACGTGCCATCTTATTTAGGGGAGAAAGAATCAGAAGTAGATTACAGAAAATGCTATCGCCTGCATTTAAGGACTATGACTATGGGAGAAAGACACTGCCTTTTATCCTTCTCAGTTGTTATGACATGAACAGCTGTAAATCTATCCTGTTGCTACTTGGGGATTATCAAATCTCTGGTAAGCAGTTCAGAAGAGCTGGGGTATGGATTTTTTGTTGAGGCTGTAGCATGAAGAGGGGAAGGAGATAAATGGAAAGAGGCCAGCAGGTTGAGAGAGAGAATAAGAATTGAAAGAGATTAAATTATAATGTTTGAGTTAGGTAGGAATGATGTTCAACCAGAGTGCAGTTTATACTGCACTGAATCAGTTAACAGAATTGAGGACAAAGGTCTATATTGATACATTTAAGTTCTGGATTCCTCGTGCAGTATCAGTGAAGAAGGCTAATAGAATGCCAGCTAAGATTAGGAAAAATATTAATAATATGTAATAGTTTTCCAGAGTATCTCATAAAGCCAAAGACTCTGAGTTGGAAAGTCTTTTAGAGGTTATAGAGTCTGCTTCTTCTAGTAAGTTTCCCTAAACTTTTATGTTGAAGACATATTTCTGAATGTTAGAATTTGGATTAGCCTATTTAGAGGGATTCAGATACTCAGAAAAAGCTGTTAAGAAGTTAGCAGTTATTAAAAATCGGCATCTACTATGACAGATATGACAAACATAAACTTGCTCTTTAAAAAGAAAAAAAACGTATAGCAACCCGCACTGCATATCTAGCAGCACCCTCAGACCTGACTCACCTTTCTAGGAAGACAACGATAGGATGATAGCACGAGTCACCCTGCTGAACCTGTCTGCTTGTTTTCTCTTTCCCCAGTAAAACCTATTTCTTGTGTAATAAAGAACTCATTCCAAACTCTGGTGCAAAACACAGCTGCTTCCAAAAGAGCCACCTTGCATGACATCCTCTATGTGTTTTGTAAATCCAGTAGCTCCCATTTGAGGTCTTTTTCCTAAGTTTTCCAAGCATGTGTGAGATTTACTCAGTCCACACAGGCAGTGAGGTTGATTTCCACATGTGGAAGTCTGACAGTCCACTCTTCCCATTTCTCATGGCCACATGTTACCTTGTGTTCTATCTTTTGCTGTGGCGATGCACTTGCTGGTGTACATGCTGCAACACCTGAGTGGACTCTTAGTCCCACAGTCAGGCTCAGTTGTCATGCCACAAAATGTCCCCTGAGTGTCTTATCCAGAGCACCTGTTGGAATTAGTCAGAAAGTGGGCCCAACAGCTTGTCATAAGATTCCTGTTGTGCCAGGCTGTCTGCTTTTCCCTCTTTTATTAAGGTTAGGGGGCATTTCCCTTGCACTCTGTAACTTTTACCCCTGTGGCCTGTTGTTACATTCTTTCTCTCTTCTCCTCTAGATGCCCCAGTTTTGCAATGTAGCAGCTTTAGGGAGTTGTGCTTTGATCAATTCTAAAATAAATTATTTTCTGTTTTGATTCTTCCTGAACAACTGGCACCTTTATCTTCTAAAATGACAAAGGGAGACCAGTGAAGCAAAAAAATCTACTTGAAAATGTACTTCTAGAAATTTGGAAAAATTACAAAAACTTTTGTACTTGCATCCCAACTAAGCTCTATGTTTGTAGACTTCCCATTAATTAATCAATTTTTCAACCTAAAGACAACTATCAACTATTATATTACTATTCAAATTTCATCTTCCCAAGATGAAAATATATTACTATGTGGTTTTTTGAAAAATCTCTGCTACAGTTTAATTAATTATAAAGTGGGTATAATACTAGTAATACATATGTCTCAAATTATTCTGAGCATTAAATGCAATGATATGCGTAGCATGCTTAGAAAAGTGTTTGGAACATAGTGTTTTTGTGTTAAG
Organism: Heterocephalus glaber; assembly: GCF_000247695.1. The sequence continues at coordinate 9,369,959 of NW_004624783.1, forward strand.
TATTAATATTATTAATTGTCATTATTATTGTTGTTGTCATCTCTAGCATTATTATTAGGTCATTATTCTTTTATCACAATCACTTGAGACTAAATGTATTTGGATTTCCAAGTTGAAATATTGCAGCTTCTATAAGAAAACAAAATATAAATAAAAAAGTAGATAATAAGGAAATATGGGGATGGATCTTTCTCAAATGAGAAGGAGATCAGGAGATGGAGGGAAGGAAGGGGAAGGGGATGGAAACAAAAGTGAGATGTGTTATCTACTGCATGTACCAAATCCACACAAGGATTGCAAATATTATGAAATGCAAGCAGGTACTGATGAAAAATTAAAACTGAAAAAAGAAATTCCCAGTATTAGATTTTATTTAAAAGGCAATATGGAGACATACTGTTAAGAAGTGAAGTCCCTGGTGGAGCATAGGGAAGAATCCCATAATCAAGTTCTTTACATTTCTACCAAAACTATATGAATAATTTGAAATAGATAGACCATAGGCTCCTTCTCCTCTCATATTTCAGATCAGTGTTTGGCAACAATTGAATTAAATATCTTTTGGTTTTCAAACATTTTTTTATTTTAGTACTGCAAATAAAGGATGGCAAATCTTTGTTGTTATTATTGTTATTGTTTTTATTCTTTAAAAAGTGTCTATTACAATCCACTGTCCTGATTATTTTCTCTATGACTGCCAGTTTGCCACAATCTTGCTTATTCTGAGGCTCCCAGAGTAAACTATATCATTTTTTGAGTGACTTGCTGGTCTCAGTAGAATTGACCTCTCATGGTCTTAACTTTTAACATTAAGGCTTCTGTCATCAACTTATCACAGTATGAGTTTCAGTCAGCGAAACTTTATTTCTTTTTCAATGTGCTACTGTATAGTGCTACTGTATTATGTCATGTTTTTTGAGTGTGTGCAACTGGTTTTTGGAAAATGTTTCCCCTTACAAAATTGTTTTTCCCCATGAAATTTAATGTTTTAGGCTTGGCATATTTTCCCAATCTGAAATCATTTTGGATCCTGACTCTGTTATCTCAGTATCTGCTGTTGCCATGCATCAGATGTAACTTGATCAGCATGTCTTAACGTAATTTGGTGAGAAAAATATTGAAAAGGACAGTGCCAAGGGCAGAATTGGCATTGCCCATTAGTGCACATTAGTCAACAAACACTATTCAGAATAGTCATTCAACTTGTTAAAATACATCAAGCTGCAGGACAATTCATGTTTTCATCTTTATCTCTGAGAATATGGAGACTATCTTTGTCTGAAGTATTGTTAAAATTCATATTTGATCTATCTGTGGAAATCCCCTGCATGCACTGCTGCAGTCCCAACAAAGAGGAAGTAATACCTCACCTCATTTATGCTTCATACACCTATGTTTCCTCTTAGAGTTTGCTTCCCCTCAAAGTCATCACAGACATGTGTTTGATAATGTGTTCCTCGGTATCAACTATATATTTTTTAGTCTAGATATGCCAACATATTCCTTCTTTCCACATGTGAAAATTGGAATATCTCCTCATCTCAACTTACGCAGCAACACTTTTATTCTCTGGATACTCAAAGATTACCCCAAACAAGAAGTGCTGTATTCTTGGTATGCTGAGATATGTTAAAGACGATGACATAATTTGACATATAAATAAAGGTAACTTTCAAAGGAAAAGGAGATCTGTTACTAATTGTACAAGAAAGGCAACATTAACCAGGATTGCCTCAGGCAAACCAGGATGTATAGTCACCCTGGAGAGAACCTGGCTCAGTCTTTACTTCATTTGGAATAAGAGGTACCTGTGACAATCTCCTCACTTACCTTGACCTCAGCCATCTTTAACTGACTGCTGTTCTCTCTCAAAGAAGAGAATGAAAAGTAAACCAGCACCCTACTTACCAACCCCCTCAATTCATTAATTTCCTCTGTGATGATCAAAAGATACTTGCTTTTCTGACTCTTTTCACTGAAGTGCACTTCAGTAAGAAAAAACAACAGGAGGATAATATTTTTCCAGCTATATGTTTTTTGAAGCCTTAGGGTATCATGTTTTTAACTTTCAAACACTGTTTTACACACATTCTCCTCTTTACTATTTGTTCTTCTACCATTTTCACAAATTCTCAGGACATTTGAGATTGTTGGAGATTCCTGTTGATCTCTTTAGATATAGCATCCTACCTACATTTTTCTTTGTTTTCTGAGTTCTTTTACACAAGAACAATGGAAATTTCTTTTGGAATGGTCTAACAAATCTCTGGAGCTTTCTTCCACTTCAGAATCTCAGCTGTGGTTTCATCCTTCCCTTGAATGGAACTTTTTGAATTTTCTCTTCATGGATTCTACGTATCTGATAAGGCTTAACCAGCTCTCATGAGCCTTGAGATGTCATATTTTTCCTGTGGTTTTTGTCATATTTTCTTCCTGGTCGACCTAATGACAAGAATTAATTTGAAAAATAGAGGTTTTTCTCATTTTTTACTCTATTTTCTCTAGTATGCCTAATACATTTCCATTAAGAGATCCCTTTGCAGTTGTGTTTTCCTTTAAGCCTTCCAATCCCTAGAGAAAGTAAAAATAAAAATCCCAAAGAACTGATAACAAAATGTAAATTGAGAGCAATTTGTAAATTCTGAAGGTATTTATTGTGGAATAAGAACTGAGTGGAGTAGAAATGTGGGCATGGCATTTTAACAATAACAATGCCTTTTCCAGGAATCTTTCAACACATGCTTTGAGCTCAGAGCCCTGAAATCATTAAACATAAGACAGGACAGAAATCAGGCCACTGTGAAGATGGAAGCTTTCTCTCATTAAAATAGCACATATTGATTTGAGACAAGTTGCTTAAGGAGGTGCTGCTTTTTAAGAATTTGTGTGAGGGGATTTTAAATCTACTCTCTTAGAAGGAATAGTATAGAGGCATACTTTCAGCACCTCTATCTTTCCACTTCATTTTCTTTTTACTGGACAGAAGGAGGGGTGATTAACTAACTAAAAGGGTAGGTAAAAACTGCACAGCCCTGCTCTACAGGGAAGAGGCATTACATAAAGACTGACACTTGGGCTGTATCTACTGTCAGACTTCACAGGTGTCTGATTTCTTCTTCTTGGATTAACTGACAATGGGCAGGGTCTTCTCAGGCTGATTGGCCAGAATCCTGACCTGAGAGTCTCTAGAGCTGGGTTTAGGGAGTTGTTTAGGAGGTTCAATATAGTCTTCAAGCTTGTCTTTAAATTCTTTGAAAAGATGCATTTAAAAACCTCATCTTCTTTTCTCTTTTTGATAGTGCTGACATTTATATTCCACTGGACAGAACCTAGGAAGTGATTAGAGGTGTGGTAAGGTTCTGGCTTCACCTTGAATTTTCCCTAAAAATAGCACCTAGAGTGTTCTTCAGAGAAATTGAAAATTTTATATAGGTTTGTTAATCCCCTTTTGGAAATTTAGTTAGGAGTTTTGGCAGCCTGATTAGTCAAGGGTATTTTCTGAAGAAGAAAAAAAAGAATAATTATGGAGGGATAATTGCACTAAAAGTAATTAAAACATTATTCAGCCATACTGATTTTAATATCATAATAGCGTTATATTACTAGCTAGGCAGATCAATGGGCTTCAATCAAAAGTCTAGAAACCTATCCAAACACCTGTAACCATTTAGTATGTACTAGAGTAGGCATTTTAAATTAATGGGTTACAATATGTATCATTTAAAATGAATGTTAGCACAAATTTTGAAAAAAACACTTTAAATTTAGATTCTTTTTATCATGTTCTCCAAAATAATATTCCCATGCAGTAGGGAGTTAAATAATCTCTAGGGTTTATTGAGTATTTATTACATGCTAGACATTTTGCCATGAATTTTAGATGGAGTAACCCATTTAATACTTATAACTGTCCATGAGGAAGATACTAATGTTAATTACATTTTATAACAAAGATATTAAATCATGGATCAGATTAAACCTCATATGAGTGGAGGCAGAACAGAGTACAAGGTCAAGGTGGTCTTTAGGAATGGCTTCTGCTCTCCAATGTCTTAAACTGTATGTCTTTTTAGAACTAATGGAAATTATAGTCAATCTGTGTATATGATTGTAGCATAGAAGAGCTCTTTCAAAAACAGATAATTTTAAGTGAAATAAATAGGACACACATGTGTAAATATTGAATAGTTTCTCTGGTGTGAGAAACTAAAAGTGTAAATAAGGATCAAAATATATAATTGATAACGTGAAATAGGAAGAAAAGGTCTAAAGTGGTAGGGGAAGTGGGAACGGTAGAGGAAAGAAGGGAAAGAAATAAATATAAAAAAAGGAAAAAATGGAAACAAAGTCTTTGTAAATAGGGAGGGGTGGAGGGGTTGAAGGGAGGGCAAAGAAGAACCAAGAGAGATTATATAAAGGTACAGGATCCCAATGGTGAATGTAACTGTATTGTATACCTAAAATGTACCAATAAACAATGGGGAAAAAAGATAAGGAAATATATATACATTTGGCAAAAGAGCCTGATGGATAGTTTCTTAAACAGCAATTTGAGGGAGAGAAGATAAAGGCCCAAAACTGTAAGGCCAGATTACATGCGGAGTGTGGCAGGTATAGGTTAAAAACTAAGCAGTATTCAGTCCCTTTGGACTGATTCTTAGTCCTCAGTTATGATATTGGATATCCTTTTTTAATTTTACAAAACATTAAAGAGATCATGAGGAAACAGGAGAAATTTGGTCACCTAAGTTTTTAACTTTAGGCAATTGATCAAAAGCTGTAGAATCATATGTAGACTTTAAAAGACTTTTAAAGAATATAATGAAATTTCAAAGTACACAATATATTGTCAAGTAGAAAGAAAGTATTAAGCTCCCAGGCACAGGAATGCATATGAATAAAGACCATTTTGTAATAGGCCAAGTGATTAATAATGGTCATTTCTAAGTGGAAGTATTACAGTTGATATTTCTTTTTATCTTTCTTCCCTATTTTCCAAATATTCTATAATCCACATGTGTCACATTTATATTCTGAAAAAATATGTACATACAGTGAAATAAGTACTCAATTCCAAAGCTGCTTTGGAGAATTATTTTCCTTTTCTAGTTATTTTTAGTTTACAAAGTTCAATCATAAAGACTTCCTTGGTTAGCAGATATGCTCCCCCAGGCAGGATCCTGCTGTCCCTTGTGATAAGTTCATTTTCTTTTTAAAGTTTAAATATATTTTAACTGATATAAAATGTTTATATATTTATGGGGTATCATATGATATATAAACAAACTTAATTTTTTCATTTCTCATATTTGGAGATTAGAGGAATCTTTTCCTAAGAATCCATTATTAGAGTTCCTGATGCTTATTTCTTCCAGTCCATCTGAAAATGTCATCCATAGTTCCCTTGGTGTAAAGAACCAAAGTATCAACCCCAGTTGATCTAGAATGAGACCTTTATGCAAAATAGGTTAGCTACCCTGTGCAGCATTACTCACCGTGGCCGGGGTTGGAAGCATTGAACAGGTGATATGTGTGGCTCAGTGGTCATTCCCAAACTTCTTGGATTGGATGCTGTCTTGGGTCCCTTCCAAGTCTGAAGTTTTGGATCTTGTTGTCGGCTTGCATGGTGTTGGTCATTGGCTGTAGTCACTAGTTCCTGTCCTTTGCAATTCATTTACTTTCTCCTTCAAGTCCAAGGCCACACCATTTTCTTTACATTCTTATCAGTCCGTGGAGATGCATGCCCTTATCCTCTCTTGAACCTGAGCCTACAGCATTTTTCTTCTGTGCATTTTGCACTTAGCCCCATGCTCCTAGGTCTCCCCCATAGAAATTTTGTGGTCTCAGCACAGGTTATGCATCAGTTTCACTCAGCAGATTCAACACCTGTTCTCTCCGTCTGTTTCTCATTATTTGTCTCTTGTTTCTCCTTTGGAACTTGTAACATCCCTTCAGAGTTTTAGTTCTATTAAATTCTTTCTGTGATAATTCAGATAATCCTAGCTCCAGGTCATAGCTTCAAGATATTGTTTCTGCTTTAAAAAATAATATAACATTAGCATTTGTTCACTTGATTTCAGTTTGTTTCAGTCTCAGAGAGGAAAGTTCTATAATGAGGATCAGGGAGGACTTTGTTTTATTTCCATGGAGCCTTCTTTCCTGTATCCTATAAATCACCCTGTGGAGATGCCTCTTCCACTGGTTCTTCTCCCTCATCACCTCCTGGACAGCACATGGACTAAATGATTGAAGTTAAATGCTCAAGTGCTTTCTCACCTCACAGTCTATGGCATTATCTTTATGCATTCCTATCAGTTTTACTGAATTTATAGATTTTTAATTGTTAAGTTTAGACAACCATTTCTTCTGTGTAGCCAGTAATTCTATTATTTGTAAAGTTCTGGCATTCACAGAAGTGGAGAGGGATATAAGTCTGGAACTATTATGCATGTTCTCTGATTTAAACTTTTATTTTCATAAACACATCGATTGCTCTAATAATTAGTAAATAGTAGAAATGTCCACTTTCAATTTCTATCATTTACTTGTTATCTTCTTTGTAAATTGGAACTTCTTTAAGGTGAAAAAATTTTACTGATAAGAAAGTATTTCAAAGTCACTGGTGTATTTCACATCAAGCATCATCTTAGGACATTTTGCTATTTCCAGAGGTTGTTTTTATGTGTACAGACATAACCTGACTCAATCTCTATGACTCCATATTAACCACTCTGTGACTTATTTTCCTCATCTAAAAAAAATTAAAAAGATAATACCTCAGAGATTTGTCTCCAAGAATAAATAATAGGAACCATTGTAGCACTCAATAAATATAAATTGCTGTGTGAACATTACTAAATCATAGCCATTGAGCTGTGTGCATAAGCACTTTTCATTTCGGTTCCTGGTTAATTTATTAATCTGTTGCCAGAGGTTGGTCTCTATAACAGATGTCAGAGGAGATGAATTTGTGTCCCTGAATACTCAGAGCCTTCAAAGACAATGCTTACACTGATGAAAGGCAGCACTTTTTTTTTTCTTTTTTTCTTTTTGGTATCGGGGATCGAACTCAGGTCCTTGTGCTTGCGCAGCAGGTGCTGGAACCACTGAGCTAAATCTCTGGCCCTTATTTTTCATTATTAATGACAATTTGTCTGTGAAAGCAAGCATGACCAATACACAGAGATAGCCTCTCCTCTGTCCCAAATGTTAACTCTGACTCCCTTCTAGTAGCTGCTGCTGGGTTCGGTTGGTCTTGAACACTGGCAAAGGGGTTCTCACCAATCCACATGCTGCTGAGATGCCCCAGAATTCCAGACTGGTCTTTGACTATTCACTCCCCACTACTGTTCTGATGCCCAGAAGAGGAAATGATGGTGTCCAGAGCCTCTCAGCAGCTCACTCTGGCTATCATGGGCACCGTTAGCTCTAATCCCATTCTCCAAGTTCTCAAAGCTCTGGCATTTGATGTCCTGTGGTATTATTTCATGGTTATTATTTCTACTTTGTAATTTGTTATTTTTTTCCAAAAAAGATATCCAGTACTATGAATAAATTCCTGAGCACACTATTTCACAGAGTAGAAGAAAGTGCCAGGGTTAATCCATTTTCTGTGTATTTCTATACAGTTTCTCTGGACATGATTTTAATGCTCTATTTTTTCCCATGTGTCATACTTCGGGAAAATATATCTATTTCAAGAATCAGTTAAATATGTATGAATGGTTTAATGAGTTTTTCGTTTTTCTTTTTAGAGACAGGGACTCACTTTGTAGTTCAGACTGGCTTTGAACTAACTATGTGGCCTCCAACTCACAGTGAGCCTCCTGCCTTAGCCTTCTGAGTTCTGGGATTACAGTGTGTACCACCATTCTCAGCAAATGATTCTTTTAATAAATGAGAGTATTAAAGCATTTTCTTTAGATTTGGGGTAGCTATTTGGTTTCTACCATTGTTAAATTTTTGATGTTACCTAATAAATTAAAGCAGTACTGTTGATTCAAATACCTCATACAAGTTTGCAATAAGTTGTCCCATATTCAGGGCAAAGCTTGGTTGAAGATGAATAACCAGTACTTGGGATCAAAAAGGAGGAGATGCTTTAAATTTTCCATTATTTCATAAGAATATAGGAAATAATTGGAATCTATTCTTATAGGATAAGAAGGTAGACCCTAAGGAGTACAGAGCTCAACAAAATGATCAGATAGGCTGGCTTCTGAATTTATTGTTGAATGACTCATTGGATGATAAAATAGTAAATTGAATATGAAGTGCAGAGGATGTTATGGTTGTGTTGTTTATATGAAACTTATGAAAAGTAGATTTAAATAGAATTATTCTTCTGCCTGAAACAAAATCTACACTGTATCCTCAGTTTTCTATATCTCCTCCACTTTTACTTTTCTGGCCAGTTTTCCTCAGTAACATCTTCTCGGGTCAATCCTTGCATCTGCCAGTGCCATTTTCTCCAATCAATGATAATTAGCATCAGTTCCCTGTGGCTCTTCCTCGATTTTTTTTCAACAAAGTAGTAATTTTTTTCTTTAATGTTTCCTACTGCTTTAATTTTCACTCCTGTTTTAAAATCTTCATTAACTTTAATTAAGCTTTCCCAAGGCTTAAATACCTGTAAAACTTTTTAAAAACTTAATCATTTGATTTGCTTGCTCAGTTTTCCTAGTCTTACCCAATTTTAAGATTGCTAAACCTAAAATTGTGCCTCGGAGATGGTGTGATCACAGAGGGGAAAAGAAATGCCATTTTTAGTGAAATTAATGATGAATTTTTCTGGAAAAAAACCCCTCTCACTTCAGTATTCTTTGTGTTTCATGCTGATAAGCAGCTAATAATTTTAAATGACTTTATTTTAGATTTATTAAAACACTTATAGTTTTCAAGTCCACATAAATACTGGGTATAAGTTTATCCAGCATAGAAGAAAATATATCTCACATTGTTCTTTGCACATTTTGTTGCTTACTTAAGCAAATTTCCTTGACTTTAATTCTGTAGACCATTAATTATCTTCCTAAACACACCCGTAATCTTTCTGATTAACAATGTGGAACTGAAGGTTGATTTTAAAGATAAAGTATTGTATTTTTATTCAGTTTAGAGAGGAAGAAACTGAAGGCCAGAGAGATTAAATTTGTACAGCTGGATACAAGCAGAGCAATGGAAGAATCCAGGGATTTGGCTGGTTTGGGATTTGTCTACACATGATCACCGAGGGTGTTCACTCTAACCATTAACTGGTAAACATGCCAGTCATTCTAGAAAATCATTCTGGTCATCCCATCCTAACATAGGTCCAGATGCAGAGGAATAATAAGAATACACACACATTTCCTTATCCCTTCCGTTATTTCTTGGAGTGGTTGTAGAGAGTTCCCTTTAATTCTAATGGATGACATTTTCTTTTGGTTCTAGGGAAAGTTGTAACCTCTTATGATCCTGATACGTGAGCCCTAGAACTTTGCCTTTCTTACTTTTTAAAAAAAAATTTTTGGTACCTGGGATTGAATTCGGTCCTTGCGCTTGCGAGGCTGGCAGCAGAACCACTGAGCTAAATCCCTGGCCCTGCCTTTCTTACTTTTAAACTCAGCTATTGTTTATAGTCTGTGTTACAGAATCTACCACAAATATTCGAAGAGTATCTTTACATTCTCTGAGGTTGCCCAGGGTCCAATTACTTTCCTTTTTTCCCTATAATGTATATTTCCAGGGTAAGCCCTGTTACTACTTTTGAGGAAGATAAATAGAAATATAGATTGCTTCTTGATTAGGGAGAAAACAACTCTATTGAACTGAACTATATTAAAATAAATATCTAGTGTCTACATAAGGACTCTTCTTATAGATTACTTGCTATGAACTATCATATTTACTTGGGCTTTGTGACTCTTAGATTTCCATATGAAACATAATCCCTTTTTTATTGTAAGCCATAGAGGTTGCTGAAAAGTAAAACACTTTGATACGGTAAGATTTATGTGCTTTCAGAAACTGTAGTTCTCATCTATAGAATCAATGTAATTGCCTCTTTATTTCTGCTGGAGTTACTGTATTTAATATAATTTGAAACAAAATATTAGTTATTTTGATGCAATTGGAATGAGTTTTATCTTCTCAGTGTCATTAAGGATTAGTTGGTGTTCCTGGGACTAATCATTAACTCAGATGCATGTCACTGAGGAAAATTGTTCTCCAAAGCTGCAGTGATTCTTATGTGGGGAAGAAGGAGACGTACAGACAAAATCCGAAATCTGTTAGATGAAGTGTGTAAGTACCCTTCAGTGATTTGTCATCCTCTGTCCCTGTCATCACATCTAGATATTCACATTTGAAATCCATATTTTTAGTCATAGATAAACATAGCACAATAACTTAAGAAATACTTCAAGCTTAAGTGGCTTTGAGATTCTAAGCCTATGACCATGAAGCTGCCTTCCTATAGCCATTTCCTAAGTGATTGGCAGTTAAAATTCACAAATTGTGCTGTCTTTTTAATAATGGCTCAGGAGTAAAGATAACCAGGCTAGAAAATCTAGTGAGTATATGTTTTTTCTCTCGGTCTTTCTTCTAATCCTTTTTATTAATCAGATTTAAAACATAAGGGTCATTGTTCCTCTTTTATTAATCTAGAGGAATATTTTTAATCATAGTACATATTTTGTTTGGGATTATGCATGTGTTTGAGATCACAGATTTCCTAAATACTCAACTTGTTCGTATCTACCAGAAAAATTCATTCCTGTTCTAGAATTTCAATTACAACTAGTCATTTGAGAAAATGGTCAGATTAGATTTTTGGCTTTAGGTATTCAGCTATTGAACCTGTCCTGTCAGATAGTCCTATCATACCCACCCTTCTATTTGGAGGCATGACAAGAATCAAACAAAGGAAATGTCACAGGTTGTAGAGTGATCTTGGGTGTGAGAATGTTAGCATTGAAAATGATTAATTTGAAAACTGGGCAGTTACTTTTGTACAGCAACTCAGTGTTCCTACATTAAGCATAAAGTATCAGAGAGAACCAAAATAGACTACTTGTCATCCTTATAAAACTCAAACAAATAGGATAGATAATAAACAATCTTAGGAAGAAAAGGTAATTTCCAGTTGTGATAGGTATGATAGCATGTTACCAGAAAATAGAAGGAAACTTCACTGAGAATGGCAGAGTCAAAAGCTCTGTGTGAAATTTGGAAGGAGCTCACATTACCTTGTATACTTCACAAGGGAAACATCATTGTGTTTATTTCCAGAAGGAGAAAAGCTCATTTCTTCATATTCTTTTTTTTTTCTAAGTTCTTTTATTGGTACATTTTAGGTATACAATTCGTTTACATTTATCATTGGGTGTTTAAACCTGTACATGATGCATCTTGGTTCTTATTCTTTCCCAATTACCTGTGCACCCTTCACCCCCTCCACCCTTCCCAATTACACAGACATCATTTCTATTTTTTTTCTTTTCTCATAGTTTTTCCTTTCCCATCTTTCCTTTCCCCTTCCCCTCCCTTCAGCCCTTCATCTTTGGACCTTTTTCCCTATTTCAAATTATCCAATATTCATTTTAATCATTTTTAACCCTTGTTTACACTATCAGTTTCTCACACTACTGAAACTATTCAGTATTTATACATGTGTGTCCTGTTTATTTCACTTAAGAGTATGGCCTCTATATGCATCCATTTAGCTATAAATGACTCTAGTTTTTTGTTCTTTATGGCTGAGTAGTACTCCATTTTATAAAAAAA